>CAWUFW010002547.1:1800000-2167671 GCA_963921515.1 Calotriton arnoldi | reverse complement strand
GAGGAATACAACAAGCTAACCTTGGAATAAGTTATTAACTTATAACTATAGATAGGGTTGAGCTAGAAATGTGTTCAAAGATGTTGTGGAAACTAGCAGAAATCGCTGTTAGCATGAGCTGAAGCCATTTTGGTTATGGCAGCCATTTTAGTTAGCCATGTGCTCGCCATGTGCTTCTCCTGTCTTCACTGTTGCCTGCCCTTGTATTTCGCTTGAGTCATCAACTATAATTAACTCTTTCAGCACTGAGCCAGAGCCTTGCGCATGCTCAGAAAGGCCTGTAGCTGCCAGAATGCATCTGTCTTAGTGTGTAACTGTCAGGCTATTCCAATTGATGTAATGGTTTTTGTTACTCCTCCCACTCTGTTGACTAAGTAGTTTCCAGTTGTCCATATATGTGAATAGCTATTCTTGTGTATACTTGTACCTCCTCTTTTTGAGTCTTCATGCTTACTCAGCTATAAACTGGCCATAAAAGGCCCATGGTTTCTGTACTCCTTGGACTACCTCCTACAGTGGCCTGAGGGTACTGTATTGACATAGTCTCCCTCATGAGAGGTTAATAAATCTATTTTCTTTGATATTACAGCTTCCGTGCTAATTTCTATTTTGTTAGTTTAAGGACTTAAGGACAAAGAAGGGAGAACCCCTGCACCAGTGGGCCTCTGAAAAGGCTCGCTCCCACAAATTGGCGCCCGTCACGTGGGGCTCATCAGGAGACGCGGTCGCCCAAAAGAGTGGTCTCGACGGAGGTTTGGAATCTCGCTAAGGATGTACACTGCACGATGAGACCCTTGTCTTTGCAGACCAAAGTCCTGTTCCGATTTGACCCTCCAGGTGGTGACCGGTCCCCGACTGAGATCCCTTTGGTGTTCGTCTCACAGTGACCATTAGGTCGATTCAGAGCTTGGCAGTTGGAAGCTGGAGACTTTTGTTTGGTAAGGTCGCGATGCGACACTCTTGTTTTGGATTAGCTTGGCCAAGATTCTGGTTTGTTTGTTTGTTTGCTGCTGCAAATAAAGGCAGGTAATGAGGAGATTTTTCTCTACTTTTGGATAATTCTCAGGATAAATACGCTTTGACTATAATATTATATCGCATTGTAATATTTTTGGCATGCCTGCTCCTAGCACACTTCGTAGAATGTGTTGCTGTCTTGGTGGTACCAATATGGATTTACTCAGCTAACTCCCCTAGAGGGGATACCTAAATAGGTTTATGTACATTAAATATGGTATTTCTTCCATAATGTATAGTACACTGTGGAACAAATACACTAAAAAGGATCCTGATCTACGCACTTAGAAAAAAAGCCGTAAATGGTGATACGGAGCGCTTTTGAGTGTTCCACCAGCTCCATTGGTAATTCGGTATATTTTGGAAAAGGTCTGGGGCTAGAGCCTGTCTTTTTGAACATGGCATAGTCTGTGGGCTGCCTCTTGCTTTTGTCCTAAGTGTTGATTTGTGGGTTGATTGTTTTTTTTTGAGTGTCTATGTGGTTTGTGGATTGACACCGGTGGTGATGCTTGTGAAGTACTTGTTTGAGTGAGTAGCGACTGTGTTTTTTGTGTAAGAATGGCTTGCCTTAGCAAGCAGTGTTGTGTGTTCTGAGTGTGTGGCCCCCTTCTTGAAAATGTCTGGAATGAGCTCAATTTGGTTTGTTGTCGTCATTGTGTTCTGCAGATGTCATTGGAAGAATTACACTTTAAAATTCAAAGAATAAATTGTATAACATATGCTAAATTGCTGCACGCTACTATTTAAAGTACAGCAGTAACAAAGTATAGATGTCTGAACCTTCAATTATTATATCGCCCCAGTGGTAAAACACAAAATTAGAATTAACACTCAATAGGAAAAAATAGGCCTCACAGAGAAAAAAAAACAAAAAACGAATTTGTGTGTTTTACACAACTAGGACTCATTACAAAATGTTACAGCATTATCCTTAGATACATTATATTAAATATTAAAAGGCATTCACATTATCTGAGTAATTAGTTGCTGCTAAAATAAAAGTGCCTCTTTTACCACATTGCAAAACGATAGATTTTGACTGGCTTGGAATGCCTGGGTTTTAAATAGAATGAACCGTGCTCATTCCCGTCGCTAGAAAGAGAGCTTTTAAACATCTGTTCAAAGCTGTCTGTCCGAAGGAAGCTGTCTGTCAGAACAGACGGAGGTAATCCATGGTTTACAAACTTTTTGAGGACATTAGAATACAGCAAAGTGTTTTTCTCCTGAAAAAGCGTGGAAGTTAACGCCTGCTGGTCGTAAAACACAGCTGAGTAAATAAAACATAGCTATGCCCGGGCACAAGCTACAGATCAAGCTGTGGGGACTAGGTTTTAAGTTAGTACAAAATGGTATCAAAGCACGTGCATTAAAGACTACTGATTTTGAAAGTTAGAAATACAGTTTCATTATTTTGGATAAAAGAGAAAGGATAAAAAGTAAAGACTTTCTTTCTTGTTGCTTTTCTACTAAGCACATCTGTGGATCTGATGGAAACTTTTTATGTTTCAGCAAAAAGCTTCTGTGCTTAGTGTTATAAATAAATGCATTTCAAGGTAAAAGGAAAGGAATAAGGCTTGCTTTTCATATGTAGAAACCACAAAAAGGGTTAGTGATCATTATTCAAAAACTGACTACATGTAAAAAATTATTAACAGTCATTGCACTAAAATCGTTTTTGCATAATTATGATCCCTATAATGTCTAATAACACAATTGTGACAATTCAATAATATTTAGCACTGTAGAAAATTATCCTGTGCAAATTATGTATTCATTTTTCTTTTTTTTTTTTTTTTTTCTTTTTTTATTAAGTGCATGTTTATTATTAGAAAACTGTATTTACAAGCAGACTTACATTAAAACATATATTAGTACAGTAAACATGAATTAAAGCTCACGCTATACAACATACACAGTTTTAAATTGATTTTACCCCCTCTCCCAACCCACCCTTCCCCGGGCTTGGACATAAAATCAAATATATTTAACAAAAACAAATCTGACTCGATAAATTGATTTAAATTACCTCTCAAGCCATTTAGCCAATGGTTCCCATATCCTTAGGCCTTTCCTTCTGGCTTGCGTCCCTCTATTCCCATAGATAGCTTTTTCAAAGTTATAGTTTGATATTAATCGTACTAACCATTGATGATATCCTGGTGGGGATGGATCTAGCCAAGCTGAAGCTAAACAAAGCCGATATATTGCCATACAAATAAAGACCAATTGCTCTCCCGATTTCCCTTGGGTCTCCTTATCCACCCCAAGGCAGATCAAGGAGGGTGAGAGATCAAAGTCCCTCCCAAGCACTTCTTTTATAAAATTTGCAATCTCTAATTTCAGGCTACTTAATTTCCTACATAAAGCAAACATGTGACTAAAATCTGCCTGATACAAGGAGCACCGAGGGCAAAGGGTCCCCTTCCCTGTCCCCCATTTCGCGATCCTTTTCGGGGTATAATACAGCGAAAAGCAGGATTTATAATATTGGGCTTGTAATCGCGCCGGAATTAACAGACTTTGTGCTAATGCGGTTGAGTGGAAAAATAAGTCTTCTGAGATACCAATTTCATCTTCCCACTTCCTGGCACGTAGTATCAAATCATCCGGCATTAATAAGTTAAGAGAATTATATAAAGACCCAATAGTTAGATGTTTCTTTCCCAAATTATCTACTAAAGTATTACTTATAAACCCTGCTGGGCCGCCACACTTTTTCCTCAAAAAATCGCGTACTTGTAGATATTTAAAAAAATCTCTCCAATCCAATTCATATCTTTCTTTGAGATTCTCAAATGACGCTATCTCGGATAGGAAGTAGAAATCACCAAGTTTCGACAAGCCTTTATCTTGCCATTTTTTAATTATTAAATCATTAAAAATTTCTGGCAAATTAGGATTATTATAAATTGGGGTATAATGGTTCAAACGACCCAATCCTAACATTTTACGGACTGATTTCATAGTTTTAAATCCAGCAGTAAGCATTTTAAAGCGAACTTTCTTATAATGAGCATCATTCAAAAATCTCCAAATCCATCCCCATGCATCTCTACCCATTATAAGTTCTATTGGGGTGGGTATATCTCCCAAGGAATTACCTGTAGGCTTGTTGAAAAAAAGAGTTAAATTATACAGTATAGTTGTTGCCCAATAATAAAGTTTTATATTTGGCAGTGCCAACCCACCCTTTTCCCTTGATAGGGAGAGAAATCTATAGGCTCTTCGGGGCTTTTCATAAGCCCATATAAAACGAGAAAATAAGTCTTCGATCTTTTTCAAACAGGTGGTACTAAACTCTAACGGTATAGCTCTTATGAAATACAAAAATTTAGGGAAAAAAGCATTTTAATTAAATTGCATCTACCAATAATTGAGAGATGTAATTTATGTAGTCGGAATAATTCGGGTTTAATTTTATTAATCAAGGGGTCTATGTTACACTCAACTATTCGATCAACATTGGCCAAAATGTCAACTCCCAAGTATGTAGCCTTTTCTACCTGACGTGTATCATCATTCATGCTAGTGTTCTTGCAGATGATCTGGGTCTTTGATCTATTAAGAGAATATCCCGACAAGATTCCAAATCTTTCCGCCTCTTTTTCTAGCTCAGCCATTGATACTCTTGGGTTAGTTGTTACTAGAGCTATGTCGTCAGCATAGGCCAAAACTTTCGTTTCCCAACCGTGATAAATAATAGGACTAATTTTTTGATTAATTTCCAACAGTCGCAAAAAAGTATCTATATATAAAGCAAACAAAAGTGGTGAACTCGGACATCCCTGCCGGGTACCTCTGGTAATTTTAAACGCATCCGTCAACCTACCATTTATAAGTAATTTCGCGGTAGGCTGAACATACAGCATTTTGAAAGCCTGTATAAGTCCCTGCCCAATCCCGGCCCTTGACAGGGTCTCCCACAAAAAGACCAGGAAACCCTGTCAAAGGCTTTTTCTGCATCCAATAGAATAAGTGCTATTGGGTCCTTAGATACATGGGCAGCATCAAACAATGCTATAACTCTCCTAATGTGGTCCGTGGTGCCACGGCCAGGAATAAAACCATGTTGCCAAGGTGATATTACTTTATGTATAACTCCCGCTAAACGGACCGCTAAAATTTTAGAATAAACTTTGCTGTCCGCATTAATTAGTGTAATAGGTCGATAGGAGGCTGGTTCTAAAGGAGATTTATGCTTTTTCAAAAGAATAATAATTTTTGCTTGAGACCATGATTCTGGTGGCTTCCCCCCCTTAAATACATGAATGAACAAATGGAGCATAACCTCTTTTAGTTCAGTAGAGAACTTTTTGTAAAATTCCACAGGGATATTGTCCAGCCCAGTAGCTTTACCATTGGGAAGGCTATTAATACATAATAGGACATCTATCCACTGGGGAGACTCATCAAGTAGCACCCGGTCATCTTGCGCTAACTGTCCCGCCGGAGTTTGGTTAAGGTATGTTTTAATATCTTGTAACTGTAACGTATTAGTTTCCTGATATAAATCTTGATAATATGTAAGAAATACCTTCCGAATACCCTCAGGGTCTACAATTGTTTTATAAGTAGTATCTTTGATTTCTGTAATGGTATTCCTGGTGCTTTTTTGCCTTGCTCTAACCGCAAGGTGGTGCCCAACCTGTTCGCTACATTCATATGCTTCCTTCCCCCATGTTGATAATCTATCTGCAGCTTTTTTGGTGATTTGCTCTAACACAGATGATTTTGCCGACATTATTTTGGTAAGAGCTTCTGCTGGCTCCTTGCCATCTCTAATAGCAATAATTAAATTCTCCTCTGCAGCTGCCAGTTGGGCTTGCAAATTAGCCAAGAGCTGGCGCTTATCCCTATTTAGGGTGATAGAAAAACTCAATGTTTCTCCCCTGATTGCCGCTTTTAATGCGTCCCATACCATTTCAATCCCTGTACTGCCTAAATTATCCTTGATAAATTGCGGAATCCAATACTTCATACGATTACAATAATCGCCATTTAAGAGAAGAGATCGTTCAAAGGTCCAATTAGGCAACTCTCTAACACCACCTATGACCCCCTTTATTTCCGCCACTAGAGGATTATGATCCGAAACAATACGAGAAGTCTTTTCAATTGAGCATAATTGGAGAATTGAGTGAGATACAAACATAAAATCTAGTCTTACTAACCTATTATGTGGAAAAGAATAAAAAGTATGGCCGACATCGGTGGGGTGCTGTGCATGCCAAATATCTGTCAATGCCTGTTCAGAACATAATGTCCTCAAAGCTTTAAAAACCTTCGGTTTTCGCCCACAATAGATCCAATCTTTATCTAGAACTATATTTTTATTAGCAGGCAGATTTATATTAAGGTCACCACAAATAATTAATGGGAGCGGCCACTTAGCCAACTCATTATTCATAAAATCAAAAATTGCTGGGTCATCTACGGTGCTACCATATACAGAACATATCGTAAGTGAATCCCCGTTTTCCCTCTGCAAATTAACAATAACCCACCTCCCATGTTGATCAACTAATGTTCGGTTAAATTTAATTGAGCGCTTTGCGGATAGTACTGCCACCCCCGAACCCTAGCATCTTGTGTTGTGGCGCCTACTACTGTATAACCCAGTGAATCCAAAAGATTGATCTGTGTTCTCTCTATATGTGTTTCTTGTAAACATAAGATATCGGCTTTAAGTAACCGAAGAGCCACTGCAGTGTTCCGTCGTTTCTTGGGATCGTTAAGTCCACAAACATTAATCGTTGCTATACGTAGATTACTCATTAAGAATTAACAAACTCCTCCTATAGAAATAAAACAAATAATGAAAGACAAAAATTCGAGTCAACTCTCTCCATGCCAAGCCCTTCCCCAACCCTACCCAGATGGATCCCTCCCCCACCCACCACCACCCATTCGGGCAACCTGGTTCACATGGAACCAGGATGTGGACATCCTGAGCAATCGAAACCCCGTGCCCCTCCCCGGTCCGACCCCATCCCAGGCCACCCACTCTAACAGTGTGATTACAAATTATAATAACCAATATAACAATATTTGTTAGTATTAATACAGCTTTTATGTCCGTAAGTATCAAATTATTTAAATCTTGGTTCTATCTCTTCTTGTTTCTGTAGCTTCATTCAAGTAGGCTTGAGCCTGCACTTCCGAAATGAAGCTGCGTGTAACTCCATTCAGTATGATTTTTAGGCGCGCTGGGTTCTGCAAATAAACCGTTGCCCCTATTTGTTGAAAAGGAGCAAATAGCTGCCTCATCCTCCATCGTCGCTCTACTGTAGCATGAGCAAAGTCAGGCCTACTGAAGAAAGTAACGCCCTTAAACTCCCTCTTACTTGTAGGTCTTGCTAAATCAAAAATTGCCTGACGTAAAAGAAAGTTACCAAAATATACTAGCAAAGCACAGGGGAATTGCACTGGAGATGAAGGTCGTTTAGAAAGTGTTAGCGGGTGGCGATGAGCCCGTTGAATCTCCTTGTCCCAGTCCCAAGATTGAAGTTCAGGAAATGCTCCTTTAAAAAGTAAGATTATATAAGCCCTAGGATCGCTTCCCTCCACTCCTTCTGGAACACCTAGAATACGAAGATTATTCCTCCTTAATCTGTTCTCCTGCTCCTCAACCTTTACCATTAGATCCTTGACTATACCATCATGTGCGTCTCCTTGTACCTTTAATGAAGATACATCTTTCTCCAGATTCTCAGTGCGCACTTCGACAGACGACATTCTATCAGCGATTTCAGTGCAGGTGCGTCCCACTTTCCTAATTGCGCCCTGCAGTTTCTGTGTGGCTTGTCGACTTTGGCGATTGTCCTGCTTTACTTCTTCTTGGAAGCCCTTGATTGACTGTAAGACTTCAGTGAGGGTAGGTTCTTTTTCTTTGCTTCTTGGGATTCTAGAATTCGCGCTACCCAAATCTCCCATAGCCATGAGGTTGCCGCCTGAACGAATAGTACAATCTGATGGAGTCGCAAACTGGGAGGAAGAATAATCCCATCTAAGCTCAGTACTACTTCCTTGTTCCGTGATCTCCCCACTTTTGTGTCTATTTTTCTTTTTTTTCAATCTTAGTCCCGGCTTCTTCTTTTGCGCAGCTATTTGCCCTGAGGTCCCAGAGTCAGTATTAGTTTCCCAATCCTGTTTTTTTCCATTATCATCACCTTCACTAGATGTAGAAATACCGGTTTCATATAGCTCTGACTCATCTGTAGCCGGGTAGGGTTTCTCCATAATATCTGGCTTATCAAGATTAACGAGATTAACAGAATTGTCCGGCTGAGGGAATATTAAATTTGCTGAGGTTGGCGAATTCTCGAGACATATGGCTCCCGTATTTGCAGTGATTACATCTGATACCACCACATTAATAAGAGGTTCTGTCCCAGAAGTTCTTAAATCAGGGGATAATGAAGATAGTAGAGTTTCAGACTGGGCAGTTTTCATCTGTGCGCTGCCAACATTTGCCCCTGATTCCCCAGTTATTTCTGCATTAGCCGTTGATGTGGGGGAACTTGCAACCGATATTACTGGCGTATCTAAAGAAGGGACCCCAAGATTATTGGCGTTTGCAGAAGGCGCCCCAGAACAGTTGGGGCCAGCTGATCTTCCAATACCGCCTCCATTAACTCGTTTTGCGCCTCCTCCACCTCTGCTGGGCCAAACATATTAGAAATTAACTGTTGAGAGTTAGAGATCGGGGCAATAGTGTTAATGTTTTTTCCTGTAGTTTTTTACTTTGCTTGATTTGCTTAACCCCTCTCACAGCCCTTTCTTCGAGATTAATTTTCCCCTCTTGATCTTTACTTCTCAGCCCCGCGTTTCCGGACGACCTGAAGGGATTTCTTGTCGGAAATGCTGTACTGAGTCAATTAGCAAGGGAGCAAAAGGCTGACTGCTTTTTGCTTTAATATTTTTCCCAGCGCGCCCCGCCATCCTTACTTGTCTTTCCTGCTTTCTCCGTGAACACAGGACACAATGTATCCACCGCTGCGACCAACAACAGTAGCTGCCTCTCTTCTCCGTATCTTGTGAGGCCGTCAGGATGTTGTAGATCGCCAATAACGCAGCCTCATGACAGATCGGCGTTGAGTGCCACCGCAGGGCAGAGTGGAACGACGAAGCCTGAGCCGCCCGGCTCGCTATTCTGGAGGCTACTGTGAGCACGTCGTACCTCGCCACCGACTCTGGGCTCCTTCCTTTGCTGAGTTTGCCGAAAGTGAAACCACTGTCATACAGAGCAGCCGCTCCATATGATTAGACGATCGGTACGTTTAAACAGCTTTCCGGTTTCTTTTTGGTGCAATCACTGCCATATGAGAATGTTTTGGACCTAGTTAGGTGTCGGACCGGCGGAGCTGCAGTGAGCAGCAGCTACTCAGACGCCATCTTGCCCACGGTCGTATGTATTCAGATTTCAATGTGCACATTAAGATTTCTATCTTCAACTGGTTAAAATATGTTGTTGCACCAAATTAAAAGGGTGACTATTAGTCTATCTAACAACGCCAATATTACTGTCTCTTAGTGACAAACTTAAAATGTAGTATGGCCTAATGGCTGCAGTGTCAAATACAAAAGTCATGCATAGAGCAGCTGTACAGACATGTGAATTACATTGCGCGCCTCTGAGCGAATTATGGCATTCTGAAAACTGAAATTTTGAGCCAATTTTTTAGGTGCTAGAACGCACAATGCACAAGAAGTACATAAATAATTAAGAATACAAGTTGCATCCTACCTTTAAATTCCCAGCACACAGGCACGGAGCAGGAATGTCCTTCAGCCGTGCTTCTCGAGAGTTACTTTGAATTGAAAAGGCCACGTGGGGATAGCCTTGCACAGACAGGTGACAACAGGTTTAAGGGTCAGAGGCCAAGTTCTGTATTTAGAATTGACCAGCACTACTGAACGCAAAATGTCCATGCAGGGAGCCACTGTGACAGTGTGTGGTTTCTACATTACACTATGAAAGCTTGTAATGTTGAAGAGTAGTTTAATAAACTGATTTCTTTGTATTAATTAAATTTCCTGATTCTAACATTGTAGGGTAAAACACTACAGGTAATGTAAATTTTGCTCTAATGATGTCTGAGGCTATAATGTGCCTAGGAAAATGAGGGTAAAATTAATTCTCAATTCATGTTAATGATATTTAGGATATCGTCATTAAAAATTTAACTACATTTAAGAAATGGAAGAATTTACTTAGTTGTTTCAATGAACTTATGGCCTTGATTGAGCCTTCCTGGAACAAGATTGGACACCACAGATCTGTTTTAGGTAACATTAGCTAAAGAAAATATTGCATATTCTGTTAGGAGCACATGGGGATATCACTGTTTTCTGGAGAAATAATACAAGTATAGGAGATATGCAGTTGGGGTTTATCCTATTGAATAACATTATCAAGGGGTAGCAGCGTCTGTAGGCCATGTGCAGAGAATAGCTCTGCCATGCATATAGAAATAATGGTTTTAGTTTAAAGATTACTGTGCAAGGGCTAAAATAAGGAGGCAATGAAATTCAGTTTGCTTTCATGCCCCCTCATGTTAAACTAGTACAATTGCTAAAGGAATTGGTAGTTGGTTATTAATGTTTTCTAGTTAGCTCAATGTGCTATTTACCTCCTACAAGTCTGTTTGTGCCCAGCTGCCAAAAAGGGGGGTACATATTGTCGACAGGAGGTCATCTGTTTAGGTTACCTACTGTCGAATGGGGGAAAGGAGGCTAGCTCCTGGGCAAATTAAGGGTAAGCAAATTTATGTTCTCTCTCTCTCTCTTTTTTTTTCTCACTCTCTCTCAAGCCTGTTTAAGCAGTCTAGGAACGGCCATGAGATAATTGGTTGGGCTTGCTTTAATTGAGCTGACAGCCCTTATTAGAGCTGGTGAATAGGTTTTTTTTTCTTTGAAAATGATGTTACATAGTCCAGATCGTGAAAAGTAGAATGCACAGGGTTCACAATCTTAGGAAAGACGCCCGTGTGATCCTTAGCAAACATTTTGAAGGAAAATATTGCTTTATAGGAGTTTGTTTGCCACAACAAGTTCTGCTGGAGAAATTCATGTACCCACTATGTTGAGGTTTTGTTAGTTATTTATGTAGTAAGGATCCCTGTTAAATTAGCAGTTTTTAGATTTTCCTGCCGCGCCTATAACATGAGAGCATGGTCCTAAGCGTAAAATGTAGGTGTTTTTACATAAGAAAAATAATTTTAGAAGTGTCTGCAGTCCTGTACAAGTAGTGGAAGGTTCATAAGTAGAAGTGTAGTGAACTATATGACTTATGAAACACAAGCTTGCTAAGACAAGAAGCACAAAAGAATAGTTCTGAAAATTCCTTTTTTTGAGGTTCTTCAGATGAAAAATATAGGAATACACAAATGTAAGGATTCAGAGTATGTCCGTATTGTTTTTCTTTTTCCCTCGGAATTTATTAAATAAACACAGACTTCCTTGGCTGCTTGGGATTGGGAGAAACAAATCAAATCGTGTAACGTTTTACCCTTGTCAGTTCACCAAAAGTTCCTTTTATACTCGCTAATAGGTCCAGGGTGGTTTTTTTTTACTCTCAGATAGATGAAGTGGTTCTTGGGTGCCCTGCTAATGTATGGGGTGCCCAGAGACTAAAGAAGTTTTCTGAAATAGAGTATACTCTCTGTTGATAGTTTATTTGTATGCCTTGTCTAAAGATCTTTGTTCTGACCACCAATACATATCTGCTGCCCTACAACCATTGCCAGAGGGGCCCGGACATCAGATCCAGCCTGGGGAGTCAGCGCCAGTCCAGCTTGGAGCTGAGATAAAGGGAACCAGCACAGGCATTGCTGGCAACTAGGACCGCAGTGAAGGTAGAAGGCCGGAAGCACTGGGCCCATGAAAGCGACGTGAAGTGTGTACCCCTGCCACTGTCTTGGACAAAAGACGGGGTCACAAATCAGGACAGAAAATTCTTTGCGTTGATCCAGTTTTTGATGCCCAGCTGAGAGAGTCATAGACCGACAAGGACGGCAAGGAGGCTTTGCTTGAGGTGACCCCCTTTGAAACAAGGGTTGCTTCAGATACTCCAGCATCAGGCCTCTGAGTCCTGGTCCCCAAGTGAATGCAAGTCTGCACCTCTGTTTGTTGATCGAGAGGTGCCTGGGCATACTAGGTACAATCTGTGGCCCCGACGAAAGAGCAGTGCGCCAGCGGAGCAACACAGGTGTTAGGGAAGGACTTGAGTTCAGGGTACAGGTGCTGTGCCTCTGGTGCCTGTTAGATTAAAGTGAAGAAAACTGGTGCACTGCCTAAGACACTGGACAGGATCGTTGAGGGTGTTTGCCCTGGAAGGTGATTGCCTTATCCTGAAAAAAGAAACTTTTCCCTTAAAACTGGGCCGTGATTGTTTTCTTGAGTTGCAAGTTGTGCAGCTCCACCATGGGAGAAGTGAACACTTGATGAACAATAAGAGCCTGCCTGTGAGGCTCAGACGGACACAGGGAGAAGACTCCCCTCTGGCTGGTTGTACAGCGGCTTCTATTCTTCAAGTACTTTTTAGCAATGTACCCCTTTGGTCGTCCCATTTTTGAGGAGGAGCAGCCCTTTGCAGCTCCTCGTCCTAATTCCCATGGCCCTGTTTGGTCCTCCTGGTCCCCTGAAGTGAAAATTGTTTTTGTGATAATCTGTGTATTCTCTTTAATACTAGTATTTGGAGTGCTGTTTATTCTGCAAGAGAAACGTTTTGTACACACTTTGATAAATACTACTCTACCCTCCTCCCGAACATATCATTGGTACCCTAGCCCTCATAAAGAAGAACACTGGAAGGTTTATTAAAAAGGTTTTTATGTAGACATTGCATCCAACATGTGCTGTTGGCTATTTCCAATCGGCCTAAAACAACCACTGAAATTCATCCCGATATAGGAACTTAGACTTTAATTGGCTGGTTAGGGACATTGTTTGTTACTTGGGGCTGGAAACTGTTGACAATTCTATATATATTTTTTGCGATCCTACTGTCATGCTGTCTATGCATACAATGTGCCCCGATGCTTTGTTCCCTTTGTGTCTCTACTTGTATACCTACAGCGCAACATTAAGAATGTGCACGCCCAATATGTATTAGACCAAGAAGTTAGCAATATGATAAGAATAGATGTGTAAGATATTTTCTATATTCCTTCTAGATCATAGAGATGTCTTCAGCTAATGCTAAAAGGGTCGTCTGTGGAAACTAGCAGAAATCGCTGTTAGCATGAGCTGAAGCCATTTTGGTTATGGCAGCCATTTTAGTTAGCCATGTGCTCGCCATCTGCTTCTCCCGTCTTCACTGTTGCCTGCCCTTGTATTTCGCTTGAGTCATCAACTATAATTAACTCTTTCAGCACTGAGCCAGAGCCTTGCGCATGCTCAGAAAGGCCTGTAGCTGCCAGAATGCATCTGTCTTAGTGTGTAACTGTCAGGCTATTCCAACTGATGTAAGGGTTTTTGTTACTCCTCCCACTCTGTTGACTAAGTAGTTTCCAGTTGTCCATATATGTGAATAGCTATTCTTGTGTATACTTGTACCTCCTCTTTTTGAGTCTTCATGCTTACTCAGCTATAAACTGGCCATAAAAGGCCCATGGTTTCTGTACTCCTTGGACTACCTCCTACAGTGGCCTGAGGGTACTGTATTGACGTAGTCTCCCTCATGAGAGGTTAATAAATCTATTTTCTTTGATATTACAGCTTCTGTGCCAATTTCTATTTTGTTAGTCTAAGGACTTAAGGACAAAGAAGGGCGAACCCCTGCACCAGTGGGCCTCTGAAAAGGCTCGCTCCCACAATGTAAAAGATTGGTAATGATAAATTCAACAACTTGCTACTGTTGAATTTATTATAACTAATACAGAACTTACAGACCTTTCTTTTTGGTGAGCCAAAATCCCACCTTCTAGTGGCTCTCCTGATTGGTCTTCCTTAACCTGCTTAGCCAAGCTGCTTTGATGAGGTGATAAGTGGTCACAGAGAAGAGAAGTTCTCTGATGTGGGGAGCTCTGCAGCTGCAGAGAATGGGTCATAAAGGGGGTTGGGTAAATCAAACTGGGCATCAAAGAGAGAGCAGAACAGTAAGGAATGCCAGGCCTACCACCCCCTTCTCCTGTATCCCCAGCCAGATGGCAGGACCAGGAATGGAATTTGCAGATCTGAAGGGAGAGTGTTAATGGAAATGAGACACACCAGTAGGTTGGTTTAGCCAGGTCTGACTATGCTGGAGAGGAATCCTCCAGTGCTTTGTGGGACAAGAAGATGCACACTTGGGAGGAAGCTGCCATGCTTTTGGGAGGCATCCTGCATCTCATTGTACAGGGGTGCCCCACTGCTTGTTGCCCCAGATCATTAAATAAATATGTGAGAGCTGCATACAGCTCAGATTTGTTGCCTGAAACTACAAGAAGGATTGCCCTGCTGAAACCCTTGTCTACACCACACAGGATTGATCCCTGACGGACTGCTCCCACTGTACGCTTAGAACTACAACCCTGAGGACTTAACCTTGCTATAAAAAGGATTAAGGAGTGGACTCCCTGAAAGCAACAGGTCAACAGAGCTTCCTTGCGCCATCTCCCTGAAGAATTCCCCAGCCTGGCATTCGTCTAGTGCACTTTTAAGGAGGTGGCCAAGTTCATTGTGGGCATTGTAGTTCCAAACTTCCAAGGACCATCGCAGAGCTTCTAGACCCTTGGATTTGTGTTTTAGACACTTTGGACCCTCAAGAGGAACTTCAGGAAGAACTTACAGAGGATTGCGGAAGTTTGGAGTACTTTTTGAAAAAGCTCCATAAGTGGACCAGCACGACGTCGAGAATCAAGCAGGCTACCTTCAACCGCAACCGGATTTCAGGTTTGTTCACCTGAAAGCTCTGGAGCTGCAGACTTCCAAGATTTGCCCGGGCCTCTCTGAAAATCAATCTGACGACGTCGCATCTAAATCGGCCTTCTTGAGGGGACCGCACGACGTCAAGAGAAAATCCTCCAGAAAGGTTTCTAAGTGTGAAGGTAAAAGATTGACTGGGGCCTCTCGCTTAGTGTATCTGACCAGGGTTCCATCGCAGTCAGATTCAAACTTTGACTTTGTCTCAGTCACGGGCGACCAGATGTCCTTGGTTGGCCCTATATGTTTTTAAGCATTAGAAAGTGGTTGAACTTTAAAAATTCATATCTATGGTTCTCTATATTGGATTTTTGTCATTTTGGTGTCATTTTAAAGGAAGAAAATCCTGGGGCAGATTTACAAGCCCCCTGCGCCACCAGTTCATCACTTTTTGTGACATACTGGAGGCGCATTTCTCTTCTTAGCAAAACCAAAGGGGATGATGGACGGAGTGTTGAACATTGCAAGCACTCACCCCCAGTCAACTGATCTGGGTTTAATCCATCATCATTCTTTAGCTCACTCCACCACCCCAGTTCAGACATGGCCATATGCAAATCAGTCTGACCCTGTGCCTCATGGGAAAAGTCCAGCCCGAACTGCCAAGCCATGTCTTCCCTGGACCAGAAACAAGCATCCTGGGACCGGTTTCTGGCTTACAGCCGTCATCAGCCAGGCTATCTTGAATCCAGTGGCAAAGTGAGCAAGGGACCCACGTCTGGGCATACCCTGCCAACTTAGGGCAAACATAGCAAAACCAAAGGGGATGATGGACGGAGTGTTGAACATTGCAAGCACTCACCCCCAGTCAACTGATCTGGGTTTAATCCATCATCATTCTTTAGCTCACTCTGCCACCCCAGTTCAGACATGGCCATATGCAAATCAGTCTGACCCTGTGCCTCATGGGAAAAGTCCAGCCCGAACTGCCAAGCCATGTCTTCCCTGGACCGGAAACAAGCATCCTGGGACCGGTTTCTGGCTTACAGCCGTCATCAGCCAGGCTATCTTGAATCCAGTGGCAAAGTGAGCAAGGGACCCACGTCTGGGCATACCCTGCCAACTTAGGGCAAACATAGCAAAACCAAAGGGGATGATGGACGGAGTGTTGAACATTGCAAGCACTCACCCCCAGTCAACTGATCTGGGTTTAATCCATCATCATTCTTTAGCTCACTCCGCCACCCCAGTTCAGACATGGCCATATGCAAATCAGTCTGACCCTGTGCCTCATGGGAAAAGTCCAGCCCGAACTGCCAAGCCATGTCTTCCCTGACCGGAAACAAGCATCCTGGGACCGGTTTCTGGCTTACAGCCGTCATCAGCCAGGCTATCTTGAATCCAGTGGCAAAGTGAGCAAGTGACCCACGTCTGGGCATACCCTGCCAACTTAGGGCAAACATAGCAAAACCAAAGGGGATGATGGACGGAGTGTTGAACATTGCAAGCACTCACCCTCAGTCAACTGATCTGGGTTTAATCCATCATCATTCTTTAGCTCACTCCGCCACCCCAGTTCAGACATGGCCATATGCAAATCAGTCTGACCCTGTGCCTCATGGGAAAAGTCCAGCCCGAACTGCCAAGCCATGTCTTCCTGGACCGGAAACAAGCATCCTGGGACCGGTTTCTGGCTTACAGCCGTCATCAGCCAGGCTATCTTGAATCCAGTGGCAAAGTGAGCAAGGGACCCACGTCTGGGCATACCCTGCCAACTTAGGGCAAACATAGCAAAACCAAAGGGGATGATGGACGGAGTGTTGAACATTGCAAGCACTCACCCCCAGTCAACTGATCTGGGTTTAATCCATCATCATTCTTTAGCTCACTCCGCCACTCCAGTTCAGACATGGCCATATGCAAATCAGTCTGACCTCTGTGCCTCATGGGAAAAGTCCAGCCCGAACTGCCAAGCCATGTCTTCCTGGACCGGAAACAAGCATCCTGGGACCGGCTTCTGGCTTACAGCCGTCATCAGCCAGGCTATCTTGAATCCAGTGGCAAAGTGAGCAAGGGACCCACGTCTGGACATACCCTGCCAACTTAGGGCAAACATAGCAAAACCAAAGGGGATGATGGACGGAGTGTTGAACATTGCAAGCACTCACCCCCAGTCAACTGATCTGGGTTTAATCCATCATCATTCTTTAGCTCACTCCGCCACCCCAGTTCAGACATGGCCATATGCAAATCAGTCTGACCCTGTGCCTCATGGGAAAAGTCCAGCCCGAACTGCCAAGCCATGTCTTCCCTGGACCGGAAACAAGCATCCTGGGACCGGTTTCTGGCTTACAGCCGTCATCAGCCAGGCTGGATTCAAGCTAGCCTGGCTGATGACGGCTGAATAGCCAGAAACCGGTCCCAGGATGCTTGTTTCCGGTCCAGGGAAGACATGGCTTGGCAGTTCGGGCTGGACTGTTCCCATGAGGCACAGGGTCAGACTGATTTGCATATGGCCAAGTCTGAACTGGGGTGGTGGAGTGAGCTAAAGAATGATGATGGATTAAACCCAGATCAGTTGACTGGGGGTGAGTGTTTGATTAGCTCAAGCGCTCCGTCCATCATCCCCTTTGGTATCGCTTTGTTCACCCTAAGTTGGCAGGGTATGCCCAGACGTGGGTCCCTTGCTCACTTTGCCACTGGATTCAAGCTAGCCTGGCTGATGACGGCTGAATAGCCAGAAACCGGTCCCAGGATGCTTGTTTCCGGTCCAGGGAAGACATGGCTTGGCAGTTCGGGCTGGACTGTTCCCATGAGGCACAGGGTCAGACTGATTTGCATATGGCCATGTCTGAACTGGGGTGGTGGAGTGAGCTAAAGAATGATGATGGATTAAACCCAGATCAGTTGACTGGGGGTGAGTGTTTGATTAGCTCAAGCGCTCCGTCCATCATCCCCTTTGGTATCGCTTTGTTCGCCCTAAGTTGGCAGGGTATGCCCAGACGTGGGTCCCTTGCTCACTTTGCCACTGGATTCAAGCTAGCCTGGCTGATGACGGCTGAATAGCCAGAAACCGGTCCCAGGATGCTTGTTTCCGGTCCAGGGAAGACATGGCTTGGCAGTTCGGGCTGGACTGTTCCCATGAGGCACAGGGTCAGACTGATTTGCATATGGCCATGTCTGAACTGGGGTGGTGGAGTGAGCTAAAGAATGATGATGGATTAAACCCAGATCAGTTGACTGGGGTGAGTGTTTGATTAGCTCAAGCGCTCCGTCCATCATCCCCTTTGGTATCGCTTGTTCGCCCTAAGTTGGCAGGGTATGCCCAGACGTGGGTCCCTTGCTCACTTTGCCACTGGATTCAAGCTAGCCTGGCTGATGACGGCTGAATAGCCAGAAACCGGTCCCAGGATGCTTGTTTCCGGTCCAGGGAAGACATGGCTTGGCAGTTCGGGCTGGACTGTTCCCATGAGGCACAGGGTCAGACTGATTTGCATATGGCCATGTCTGAACTGGGGTGGTGGAGTGAGCTAAAGAATGATGATGGATTAAACCCAGATCAGTTGACTGGGGGTGAGTGTTTGATTAGCTCAAGCGCTCCTTCCATCATCCCCTTTGATATCGCTTTGTTCGCTCTAAGTTGGCAGGGTATGCCCAGACGTGGGTCCCTTGCTCACTTTGCCACTGGATTCAAGCTAGCCTGGCTGATGACGGCTGAATAGCCAGAAACCGGTCCCAGGATGCTTGTTTCCGGTCCAGGGAAGACATGGCTTGGCAGTTCGGGCTGGACTGTTCCCATGAGGCACAGGGTCAGACTGATTTGCATATGGCCATGTCTGAACTGGGGTGGTGGAGTGAGCTAAAGAATGATGATGGATTAAACCCAGATCAGTTGACTGGGGGTGAGTGTTTGATTAGCTCAAGCGCTCCGTCCATCATCCCCTTTGGTGGCGCATTTCTCTTCTCCATATTGTAAATATGGCCCCTTCACACGCAGCAATTTGCGATAAAGGGGCGTTCCATGGGTGTTGCTGTGGGTGTTCCCACGCAACACCCATGGAACAAGACACATTTCCAGATTTACGAGGAATCGTAAATCTGGAAATGCGTGTCAATGCTATGCCTCCCCAGGGGAGGCGTAGCGAGGCGCAACGAGGAGAAATTTTTTCATTTCTCCTCGTTTTTTCCTCTTTCAATGCGTGCTGCATTCTACAGCACGCATTGAAAGAGGAAAATGCCTGTAGTGATTGTTTTTGTGCAGGAAGGCCTTTCTGCACAAAAACAATCTCCCCATGACGCAGGCATCCTTGCACCATGGTTCAAAAGGGTGCCTGCACGGCGCATGGCAGCTGTTTGTGCGCCAGCGCAGGGGAGAGCACAGGAATGCGACATATCATTGTAAATATGTCGCATTCCTGTGCTCCGAAGGTGCCACAGCGTGGCGCAGCCAAAGGGCTTGCGGTGCCACGCTGCGGCACCTTCTTGTAAATCTGCCCCCCTATTTTTATAAATTGGTGTGGGATTTTTATTGGGTGTTGTGTCTTGCTTATTTAAAGTATTGGTGTTTTTTAAATGCTTTAGATACCTGTCTCCTAAGTTAAGCCTGCCTGCTCGCAACCAGCTACCAAGGGTTGAGCCAGGCACTAATGTTTTGAGAACTTGATTCGACCTAATATTTGGTTGGTGGCCTTATTGCTAGTGGTAGGTACATACTTACCCTTATTAATAACCCACCTACCAACACCAGTCATCTGTACTTGCTCCTGTCCTTGATGTCTTAGTGGGCACTGCTGGATGTTTTGGGGTGTAAGGTGGAGGGGTAGGAGGTCAGCACATCCCTTTGCTGTGTTCTTCTGAAGTGATTGAATAGCGTATCCACAGGTGATGTACCCAGGATGCCTCACTTCTGTTTTAGAATTTCTTATTTTGCAAATGTGGGACTTGCCAAAGTGATCTTTCTTGACCATCCCAACTGCCCTCCTCGAGTCTTAGCGCAGTTTTCTCACCATTTCTTGTTGTGGCTTATTGGAAGTGTCCTATTTTAATAATAAATACTCTCTTTTTAATTCTCTTTTTTTAGCATATCAAGCTGTTTGTCACCCATAGCAAATTTTTCCTTTTATATGCTACATTGCATGAGGGAACCTTCTTTTTGCTGTATAATGCCAGCAGTGCCTCACAGTACTGTCCCCAGGCGGAGTGAATTGATATTCATTCAATAGTTTCATGCAGTTTTTGAAGATTTTGTCCTGAATCCTTGCGTGCCATATTAACCGTTTTAGATTTTCTGTGTTTGAGTCTGAAATTAGGATGTTGGATGCTGGTGGTTCATAACGATTGTCAGTGGATTATGGTCAGTTTCTTCACGGTCTTCTATTCTCTACTACTTCTACTACTGCTCTTCTCTTGCATGTCCTCAGAGTTTACTATCTCACACTATTGAACTAATTAATTTTGGGATAAAATGTAGAGCCTACATTTTGGGATAAAATGTAGAGCCTAAAATATTTCGAAAGGTGATGGTTTGCAGTGCATATGAAAAATGTGTGTGAGAAGTGATTGTATAAAATTGGCTACCAGGACACAAACAATTTTAATAAATGCTATCCTGGTGTCAAGAATAAAACAGTGCGTGTGCAGTTTTCAACAAATAACTGCAAGAGTCCAAAGAAATGATAGGTCTACATGTTTCAGCCTATAGATCAACTCTGACCCAGGCTTTCATCAGGACCTAAAGATAGAATCGCTACTGCAAATAGTGTACTTAGTGCAAAATCAAATGAAGTCTCAATAAAAAGTAGTTGGTCCGATACAACCTACATTCACCTGTGAGTTCAAAACTTGGCCAACAGTCACAGGAGTATTGGACACAATCCCGTCTTTATGCGGGTGCACTCCTCACCTCACCTGACATCCGCTCAGGAAATGAGGCACCGCTCTGTCCGTCGGTACCCCTGGCCGGACATGAGCTGGAAGGGGAGGTCACACACACACATTTTTCATATGCACTGCAAACCATCACCTTTCGAAATATTTTAGGCTCTACATTTTGGGATCATGGTTTATTCTACCTTACACTACTCTTGTAAATAACCGTGAACTCCCTTCCTCTGTTGAGAAGGTAGTAGCACTTAGTTGCATTAGGGTTTGCAACTCAAAGGAGATCCCAAGTGATGAAGCATGCCACTTTGGTGGGTGATGGGATTTTATCCTCTTTAAGAGGACTCCTTTAAATCAATTCAGACTAGTCTGTTGCTGCGGATGCTTAGTTTTAACAGACCAATGGTTTTACCAGAGACACAGCACCTGTACCCTAAACTCAAGTCCTTCCCTAACTCCTGTATTGCTCCGCTGGCGCACTGCTCTTTTGTTGGGGCCACAGATTATACCCAGTGTGCTCAGGCATCTCTTGATCAACAAACAAAGGCGCAGACTTGCATTCACTTGGGGACCAGGACTCAAAGGCCTGAAGCAACCCTTGTTTCAAAGGGGGTCACCTCAAGTAAAAGCCTCCTTGCCGTCCTTGTCGGTCTGTGACTCTCTCAGCTGGGCATCAAAAACTGGATCCACACAAAGATTTCTCCATCCTGATTTGTGACCAAGTCTTTCGCCCAAGAAAGTGGCAGGGGTACACACTTCACGTCCCAGTGCTTCCGCCTTCACTGAGGTCCTAGTTGCCAGCAACGCCTGTGCTGGTTATCTTCACCTTGGCTTCAAGCTGGACTGGCGCTGACTCCCAGGCTGGATCTGATGTCCGGGCCCCTCTGGCAATGGTTGTAGGGCAGCAAATATCTATTGGTGGACAAAACAAAAGGTCTTTAGACAAGGCACAGAAATAATCTATCAACAGAGAGGATAGTCTCAGAATACTTCCTTAGTCTTGGGGTGCCTTATATTAACAAGGCACCCAAGAACCACTTCATCTATCTGAGAGTAAAAAACCCTGGACCTATTGGCAAGTATAAAAGAAACTTTCTGGTGAACTGACAAGAGTAATACGTTACACGATTTGATTTGTTTCTCCCAATCCCAAGCAGCCAAGGAAGTCTGTGTTCATTTACTAAATTCTGAGGAAAAAAGAAAAACAACACAGACATACTCCAAATCCTTACATTTGTGTATTCCTATATTATTCATCTGAAGAACCTCAAGAAAAAGGAACTTTTCTACACTTCTACTTATGAACCTTGCATTACTTGTACAGGACTGCAGACACTTCTAAAATAATTTCTCTTAATAAAAACACCTACATTTTATGCTTAGGACCATGCTTTCATGTTATAGGCGCAGCAGGAAAATCTAAAACTGCTAATTTAACAAGGATTCTTATTTCATAAAGAACTAAAAAAAAACTCAACATAGTGGGTACATAAATTTCTCCAACAGAACATGTTGTGACAAACAAACTCCTATAAAACAATGTTTTCCTTCAAAATGTTTGCTAAGGATCACATGGGCGTCTTTCCTGCATTCTACTTTTCACGATCCGGACTATGTAACATCAGCTCTAACAAGGGCTGTCAGCTTATTTACACAGACTAGCTAATAAAAGACTAGCAATGCCCTTGCAAAACTGTATATAACATGAGAATAACATAAACAATAATGGTGTTGTCACCTGAGATTTTTGAACAGAAACCCCCACTATACAGTTCCCTTTAAAGGTCAAATAAGGGAACATCAATCTGTTCTACTCATTTTTCATACAGGATGGGCAGTAACATAGCATATTTTTTAATCATTTTATTAATTCTAACAATTTTAAAACAGTATTATTGAATAGCCAATTAAATGTCTCATGGCCATTTCCTAGACAGCTTAGACAGACTCAAGAGAGAGTGAGAAAAAGAGAGAGAAACATAAATTTGCCTACCCTTAATTTGCCCAGGAGCTAACCTCCTTCCCCCATTTTGACAGTACGAAAACCTGAAAACAGGTTTACCTTCTGGCAACACTATCAACCCCTATTTGTGGCAACTGGGCACAAACAAACTTGTAGGAGATATCTTAGAAAGTGGCTATTTTCTTATTCAGCCTAACACAAGCACATTGAGTTAACTTTAGAAAGCGTTAATAACCAATTACCAATTCCTTCAGCAATTGTACTAGATTAACATGAGGGCGCATGTATGCAAACTAAAATCCATTGCCTCCTTATCTCAGCCCTTGCACAGTAATCTTTAAGCTAAAACCATTATTTTTATATACATGGCAGAGCTATGCTCTACTCAGGGCCCATATACGTCACTGCTTTTCCTTCTGTTCATATAACTGCGCAAAACTCGCTTTTGCCAAAAATAGTAAGCAAAGCTTCTCTTCCTCTCTCTGCGCTGTCATCTCGTCTGTCAAAATCTGTTCGGAGGTCGAAGTGTCAAAGCAAACCCTTACCCATAGCCCTGCTAGGTTGCTAAATGCAGACCTTCGACCTGTGACCCTTACCAGCTGTCCCATTTTTTTGTGCAAGGCTTTCCATGCGGTCTTTCCAATTCAAAGCAACTCTGGAGAATCACAGCTGAAAGGCAGTCCTGTCCCATCTAATAATTTTAAAGGTAGGATCTAACTTCTGCTGTGTTTTTTATACTTATTTTCATTTGTGTACAGTGTGTGGTGTGCAGTAGGTCAGCTGTTTGTTCTATACTTGCATGTGTACCAGCTCTGAAGCCTGAGATCAGTTTGAAACCTGCCCTGAGTGGCAGAACTGCTTTTAAATAGTGAATTTTGCTCAATTTCGACTTTGGTGGTAGGGGCACTTAACAATGAATAACCTACAATATTTTGGCACATTAGGCATCCCCAGGGTGTCCTCTAGATATCCCAGAGATGGGGGATCAGAAATGTATAAGGTACATCCTTAAAAAATAAGTTTTTATATGCCTGGATAAAGTGAAATTTCACATTGCACTCCCCACATCATGGTAAAGTGCTACTCAAATCCAACTTTGATGCTAGGAGCTATATATTATTCACAGTATGATTATCAGACATTACAAAGATCAAAAACAATTTTAGGGCAAATATTTTTAAATAAACATTTTTTTCTTCATATAATCAAAATTCCCTTTTTTTAAATAAATATTGATCACCAACCCTTTTGATGGTTCCACGTATGAAAAGCAAGCCTCATTCCTTTCCTATCACCTTTAAATGTATTCATTTATAACTCTAAGCACAGAAGCCTTACTTGAAACATAAAAAGTCTGCGTCACTTTTAAAGGACAGTAATCATTTAACATCAGAACCACGGATGTGCTTGTATAAAAAGCATTAAGAAAGAAAATCCCTTTTAATCTTTTATCTGTTATCCAAAATAATGAAACTGTCTTTTCTGACTTTTAAAATCAGCAGTTCTTAATGCACGCCTTCAAACCATGTTTGCACTAACTTAAAATCTAGTTGACTCGGCAGTTTCCTTATGGCTTGGGACCAAGAATAGCCATGTGTTGTTGACACAGCTGTGTTCTAACCAGCAGGCGCCAACATCTCACGCCTTTCAAGCCAGCACAAATCTATCGTTCTGTAATGTCGTGTTTATTTCAGCAACAACCAATTCACTCAGTTGATGTGAATGCCTTTCAATATTAATATAATGTATCTAAGGAGACTACTGTAACATTTTGCATTTTAGTCCTAATTGTGTGAAAGCACACAAATTCGTTTTTTCTTTCCTTTCTATGAGGCCTATTTTATTCCTATTGAATGTGAATTCTGATTTATCTTTACCAGTGTGGCAATTTGCACATATCTATAATTTCTTACTTTGTCAATTTTAATGGTGGTAGCGTGCAGCTATTTAGCATATGTTACATTATTCATTTCTGGATTTAAAAAAATGTAATTCATTCAATGATATTTGCATAACAGAATGATGACAAAAAAAAAAAACACATTGAGCTCATTCCAGACATTTTCAGAAGGGGGTCATACACTCATAACACACAACACAGCGTGCTTAAGGCTAGCCATTCTTACACAAAAAACATAGTCTATTTTACTGAAACAAGTACTTTCAAGCATGTTAGTCCACAACCACACACAAAACAAACAAACAATTAACCCACAAATCAACACTTAGGACAGCTTACAGACTGTACACAAAATCAAACTATTTGTAAATACTAATTGTAAGTCATATTTACAAGAAGAGCTCTCAAAAGTAGTCCAAAAGACTGCACCAAAACAGCCCAAAAGACTGTTCCATGTTCAAGAAGCCAAAATACACCAAATTCGCCAGTTTTGGCTGGTAGAACACTCAAAAAGCGCTCTGCATATCACCACTTATGAATGTTACTAAGTGCGCAGATCCGGATCCTTTGTATATATATATTTGGTTCCATGGTGTACTAGTCATCACGGAAGAAATATCTTTTTACTATACCTAAACCTATTTAGGTATCCCCTCTGAGGGGAGTCAGCTGAGTACTTACTAAATCCATATTGGTACCTCCAAGACAGCAACACTTTCTACGAAGTGTGCTAGAAGCAGGCATGTCAAGAATATTATAGCATATATAATATTATACTCCAAGTGACACTTAACACAATGTGTGCCGTTCAAGTTTTCAAAGTTAGAGAAAAATCTCCTCATTACCTGCCTTCATTTGCTGCAGCAAACAAAACAAACAAACCAAAATCTTGGCCAAGTCATTCCAAACAAAAGTGTTGCTACAGCAACCTTACCAAACCAAAGTCTCCAGCTTCCAACTGCCAAGTTCTGAGTGACCTAACGGTCGTTTTAAAATACTCACGCCAAAGAAGTTCTCAGTCGGGAGCGGCAAACACTTGGAGGGTCAGATCAGGAAGACCAGAAATATACTGGGCTGGAAAGACAAACAATCTCCGTGCGCAGGGTACCTCCTCAGTAGATTCCTGTCCTGTACTCCTCAGTAGATTACTGTCTCCCTTCAATATCACTCCCTTGGATAGCCGCTTCACCGATGAGGTCCACGTTCGGGCGCCATTCTGTAGAAATAAAAACCTTCTTAGGGGTTCACTGATACACCTGGTCCTTAAAACCAACAAAGAAGAGATTGGCACGGAAGCTGTAATATAAAAAAACA
Source organism: Calotriton arnoldi (assembly GCA_963921515.1). Lineage (NCBI taxonomy): Eukaryota > Metazoa > Chordata > Amphibia > Caudata > Salamandridae > Calotriton > Calotriton arnoldi. Next base: position 2,141,752 of record CAWUFW010002547.1, on the reverse strand, counting down.
TATTTTAATAACCTCAGATGAGGGAGATTGCGTCATACGGTACCCGCAGGCCACTGTAGGAGGCACTCTAATGAGTGCAGAGAACAGGGTCCTTATATATACATTTGTTACATAGTCGGCATAAAATCAAGGGGAGGTCCTAGCACATACAAGCATGCTTATTGCCTAATATGGGTATACAAAATTTGCTTGCTCCACAAAGTGGGAGGGGAGACATTTCTCCTTACATCAGTAAGAATAGCCTGACAGTTACATACTAGGAGCAGGTGCATTCTACCAGCTAGGCCTTTCTGAGCATGTGCAAGACTTTGGAAGAGGGAGAAAGCACATGGCGAGCACATGGCTAACTAAAATGGCTGCCAAGTACAAAATGGCTTTCAGCTCATGCTAACAGCGATTCCTGCAATCTTTAACAAGGCCAGAGCTCCTTTCTGGCAGGGAAAAAATGGGCGCTGTGCTTTTGGTGGGGGCATTACAACATATGCAATTTTTCGCAGTGGGGGGGTCATTATTTTGTGTTAATCACTTTTACACAGAATGCCCTGGGTTGTGTAGTAATGCGATTCTGGGTCATATGGAATGGTTGAGGGACACGGATGTGTGTGTGTGGGGGGGGGCAGACAATGGAGGAACCCAGTCCCAGAGGCACAGATGCGGACCGTCCTTTCTTTGAACCCTCCGAGGATTGTACAACACCTCTTACCCCTCTATTTGGCAAGTGGGTTGGGCTGAAGCGCAGGCTGGGCCGTACATGCCAATGTGGACAGTGGCAGAAGTGTGGCTGGCCGCGCTGTGTAACTTGGTACTATTAAAGCGCCGAGAGGCATGCAGGACGTACATAGCTTGGGCATCCATTCTATTCTGCTCAGGTGTCGGGTACCCCAGCAGCCCCCCCTCCAGTGCCCGGTCTGTTGCCCCCAAGGCACTCCCCCCATCCCCCCGATTAAAACTCAGACTTGTAATGCGAGGGCAGTGGGCGCGCACGCAAGTGATTTATAAATCGTGCTTCGAGTAGAGTAAACAGAGAGGGAGAGCCGAGCCAGACCCTGCCCAGTGTTCTAGCTTGGCTCTAAGAGCCTGAACACAAGCCGAGCCCAGCCAAGCCATCAACATATTCGGCATGTAAAAAGTGCAATAAATGCTGTGTGAAACACAGGATAACAACTTAAAACAAGCGTGCGCGCCTCAAGTAAAAAAAAAAAAACTGTTGGCAAAAGGAAAGAGTTTCCCTTGTGGGAGCGAGCGGCGCCAGGAGCGATAATTGCTACCATATGGCGCCGCTCGCTCCCACAAGTGAATCGCCAAACATGCACGCGTTGCCATTGAAGGCAATTGGAACGCGTGCACGTTTTTGGCTGAAAAGCCGAAGCGATTCCAAAAGGTCTTTTTGTCTATGCAGCGCATGCGCGCTGCGTAGGCGAGACCTAATAAGGCAACAGGCCTGTAGGAGAGTAGGATCTGCCTCTTATGTTGCCCCCACTTTTTTTCTGATGTTACACTGGTTTCTGGCTATAGTCAGGCTGGATCCCTGCCAATCAGGGCCCCAGCCTCTCTGTTCTCTCTAAACGATTTGGAGTGCACTCTAGGTGCACTAGTGATTGGATACTGTGGTGCCTTATGAGACCCTAGTATATGGTACCTTAGGTGCCAAGGGCATAGGTACTTCACAGGCCTACCAGAGGCTGAAGCATGTATTATGCCACCCCTGGGAAGCAGACTAAATCTGACACCACAGGCCTGCTACTGCAGCCTGGGTGAGGTGGTGCTAGCACTCCTCATTGAGATATAGGTTCCCTATATCTCTCCTGCACACACATTTAAACCTATCAGTCACCCCTAAGGCAGGCCCTATCAATCCTGAGGGCAGGGTGCTTGGTTTCTAATGTGAGGGGGTGCCTCTGCCTGTGCAGGGCCCCTCTGCAGCTCTCAGAGTCCATTCTCTGGTGCTGTTTGTGGATGCGGTTAAACCATATACTCTTAAGTGCATTATATCCTCGCGGTAAAATGCTAACTTTGGAATGGCTGCATCAAAACATGTCGTGTTTGGTGTCAAACATCTTGGAATACTACCACCCCGCCAGTTCTGGCGGCGGGGGTAGCATTCCACCCTTCTAGAGGGATAGACATGTACCCACTGTGGAAACACAGTAGAATCCTGAAGAGCCCTGGCTTCACAAAATGGATGCCACCAGTCACAGAAACTGGGCTGCCCTCCTGCTGATGACCGAAACTCACAGTGGAGGAAGCCCAACAAAAGGTATCCTGTCACAGGGAGGTGTAACCACCTCCCAGACAGGGTTTAGTGTATTGGGGCTGGGTGGGTGCACTCTTAGAGTGCTTTGAAGTCCTGCACTGGGGGAGCAGAAGGCTCCTCGGTGCATATGCCAGTTCAAACCGGCTCAGGGGCTACCTGCCCCTGCTCTGGCGCAAAACTGGACAAAGGGAAGTGGGTGTAGCCACCCACTCCCCTGACCCTCCCATAGGTGGGGTCTTAGAGCTAGTCCCTCCCTGCCTAGTTAGTATAAGGTAGGGAACCCTTGAACCTGAAGGTTAGATATCCCTGGACGTTGCTCTGAAGAAGAATCCTGGACCTTCGACGTTCCACTACCTTTGGAAGACTGAAGAATCTCCCTTGGAGTCAAGGAGTGACTCCCCTGCTTGGCAGGCACCAAAAACTACAACGACAGTCGCAAACTACGCCGCTCCCGCCGGAGTCGGAAGTCCCTGCAGCCCAAAAAGTGGATTTCCTGACTTCTCCAAGGCCATCGTGAGTCCCCAGCGAAGCTAAAGCAAGTGGACCCCACGAGTGATGAGGAACCGCAACCCCTGGGTACCGTGCACTATTGTCTAGTGCAACCCCTTCACAACGTTCTAAGAACCTGTGCTTTGGATCACGTGTGGTCCCAGCCTCCAGCAGGAATCCCTCCGAAGATCAGAGGCCTACACCGTCCCGAGTGACCGTGGGCCCCTGTTGAGCAAATCCTCCCGAGGCATCTTTGCAATCCCTTGCCAGCCAGCTCGTGGGTCCCCTGAAGATTTTTCCAAGAAACCAAAGGGCTCCCCTTGTTGCTCCAGGCCTGCCCTGACTTACCCTTGCTGGGTGAGTCCCTCAGACCTTGCTGATCTGCGCCATTGCCTTTTCACACTTTCCACAAGACTTGCTGTTACCAAGGCTTGTTGGATCCAATCAAGTCGCCGACACTGCAGTAAGCTGAAAACATCGTGGGACACGCTGAATCCAGCTCCTGGTCATCGTCGACGCCTCCTGGACCTCGTGGCTGAAGAGTCAAGGCACCCATGAACGACCTGAATCCTGCGACGACGGTGGGCATCCATCTTCCTTGCCCCGAGTCACTGCCAAGTGACTTTGAACACTGTCCCCTCTGCTTTCAGGTCGTCCTTCTTCTGAATCCAGGCTTGGATTCCACCGGACACTTCTTCGGACCTCACAAGCAGCAAAGTCTTCTTTGTTCGCCATTGAAAACGACGCCGCGACCCGACACCAAAGGACACCTATGCACCCGGCTTCCCTGGGTGAGGTAACTCCAGCACTACGGTGCTCCTGTGGGTGTGGGCTCTGGAGCTACTTACCCTGTAAGTGACTTGCTTGTAGGTTCTCCCGAAGTATCCTAAAACTCTTTATTTCCAACCGCGACTTGCCCCATTGAAGTCAACGGCGATCCGCGCCTGTGTATCCACACTGCACGCGTCCCCCGTGGGTCCCTTACTTACCTGCCTTGGGTGGTTTCGTGAGGCCCCAGCACTTCTAAAGGCCCTAGGCCTTGTCTCCTTGCAAGTCGTTGTTTCTAAGTCTCTTTTTTAGTATATGGTCTGGTACGCCCCTAGGGCCCCAGCCATATTGTGCTTAATTTATTGTGAAACATTGATTTGTGCATATGTTCCTGACTTCTAATCTCATAAAGAGATTAGTAGAGAGTTGTTTAATAATAAATACATATATATTTGATATATATACCTGTGTGGTGTCTTTTCATTTGGTGATTCAAGAGATTGTGTGGTAAAACAAGCTGCTTTACATTCCTTCAAGACTTAGCCTGAAGGCTGCTCTCCACAGCTACCACTAGGATAGCTTTCTATAAAGGTTGTCTTAAACCTATCTACCATAAGAGTCGAATTGTACTGGTGCAAGGTGTCCACTTTAATTAGTGAACAGCATATACCAGGCCAACTTCTCACATTGGTGGGCAGCGTGTGGGATTCCAGCTTGCTATTGTTTTACCAGAAAATCTCTATTTGAATTACTAACTGAAAACCACTATAGGTACTTAAGGTACATATAAAGTCAAGCTTAGTATCAATAAGTTCTACTGAACTTAGAGCTGTGTGCCAAGGGATAGCACACCCTTTCTACAGCTCAAGCTAGGATCAGTAGGCCACAAACTAGTGTAGGTAGTACAACACTGCACAACACTAGAATGTCCTTAAAAGGTGGAGTCAGTGGGTCCACCCAGCCTCAGTATAAGGACATGGCTTTCTCTGACTTGAGAGCCATGTGTGTTGAAAGACACCTGAAGCTAGGACAGAGTCCCTCCACACTACACCTGATAGATCTGCTAACAACAGATGATCTTAGATTAGCTCTAGGAGCTAAGGGGTCTGAATCAGTGGGTGGGTCAATTACAGTGTCTGGGTCAGATGATGAAAATCAGACTGACCAGGACTCTGTGATTGAAGGGCCAGGCTCCAAGGGGCCTGAAAAGGACAGAGGAATTCTCCCTAAGAGAACTGACAGAGTGGATGAGAGGCACAGGTCCCCTTCCAGGGAATCTGACCACTCTTATCACTCTGGCAGAGAATTTGTCCACCAGAGGAACTCATACTTTCCCATAAGAGAGACCTCCTCTGAAAGAAGGTGCAAACTGCTACAGTATGAGGAAGCAAGAGTTGCCCTCAGAACCAAGCAGTTGGCACTGGATAGAGAAGCCCTGGAGATCCAGAGAGCTTCTAGAAGAGAGGGGTTAGAACCCCTTGGTGGCAGCAACAGTGTCCCTAGAGGCAGAGAATATATTCCAGACCATAGGAACCTGAGCAAGGTTGTTCCTCCCTACCAGAGTGGGGATGATATCCACAAGTGGAAAACTGCTATGGAGAGGGCCTGTAGAGTACAGCAGGTTCCCCAAAAGCAGTGGGCAGCAATCTTGTGGCTCTCCTTTTCAGATAAAGGTAGAGACAAGCTCCTCACTGTTAGGGAAGAGGATGCTGATGATTATGAAGTCCTGAAGAGTGCACTGATAGATGGGTTTGGCTTAACCACTGAGCAGTACAGGTTGAAGTTCAGAGACACCCAGAAGGCACAGACTCAGGACTGGACTGACTTTGTTGATTGTGCAACCAAGGCTCTGGAGGGTTGGCTAGTTGGCAGTAGGGTTACTGATTTCAAGGGATTGTATAATCTGATAATGAGAGAACAGATCCTTAATAATTGCCAGAACCAGTTATTGCATCAATACCTGGTGGACTCAGATGTGACCTCTCCCCAAGAATTGGGAAAGAAGGCTGACAAGTGGGTCAGAACCAGGGTGAGGCAGAAAACCCAGAACCAAGGGGGTGACACAAAGAAGCAGGATTCTAAGGGCTCTGAGAAAGGTGGGGATAAGTCAAAAGACCAGAAGTCTTCACAAGGGCCCCAAAAATCTGCATCTGGTGGGGAGTCACAATCCAACAAGGGAAAAGGCCAAAAGAAGTCCTGGTGCAAATTCTGTAAACAGAAAGGGCACTGGACTTCTGATTGTACCAAGTCCAAAAACCAAACCACCACCACTCCTGCCCCTAAGGCAACTGTTGCCCCTAGTCCAGCTACTGGTGGAGGTGGTAATCAGAATAAGGGTGTAGTAGGGTTGACCCTGGGTTCTGAAGTGGACTCTGACCTAGTCAGAGTACCCACTCAGGCAATGCTGATTTGTGATGGAGACATTGACATGTCCTTCCTAGTAAGCCCCAGTAATCTGGGCAAATACAAACAGCAGCCTGTAATAAATGGCAAACAGGCTTTGGCATTTAGGGACACAGGTGCTAGTGTCACCATGGTGGCAGAGGATCTTGTGGACCCTGAACAGATCATCCTGGGCGAAATGTACCAGGTGACCAATGCAAGCAATGTCAAGACCAACCATAGTCTGGCAGTTGTGAATTTCTCCTGGGGAGGGGTAACTGGCCTCAAGAAGGTTGTAGTCAGTGCAGACCTCCCTGTAGAATGTCTATTGGGCAATGATCTAGAGACTTCAGCCTGGTCTGAAGTAGAGTTATGGACTCATGCTGAGATGTTGGGCATCCCTGCAGAAGTATTTGCTGTGACCAGGTCACAAGCAAGAATGCATAACACTGAACCAGCTCTGGATCCTGGAACAATGGACCAGATGCTTTCCAAGAGGAGGAGCAGTAGGATAAAGGCAGTTCCTTCCCCTCTGTCTCAGATCACAGATTCACCTCCAGAGGGAGGTGAAGCAGATCCTGAAGAAGGAACTGCCCCAGAGGGACTTGAGCCTGATCAGGTTGAGTTCTTGGGGGCAGGGGGCCCTTCTAGGGAAGATCTGAGTAAGGAGCAACAGTGAAGCCCCTCTCTTGAACCCCTCAGACAGCAGGCTGCTGCTGAGGCTGCTGGGAGTGCTAGTGGGTCCCATAAAATGTATTGGGATGAGGGACTCCTATATTCTGAGGGTAGAGACCCAGCCCCTGGAGCCACCAGGAGGTTGGTAATACCTCAGAAGTTTAGGGGGTTCCTCTTGACCCTAGCACATGATATCCCTTTAGCAGGTCACTTGGGCCAAAACAAGACCTGGGACAGGCTTGTTCCACATTTTCATTGGCCACATATGTCAGAGGACACAAAGGAGTTTTGTCGCTCCTGTGTCACATGCCAAGCCAGTGGTAAGGCAGGTGGCACCACAAAGGCCCCCCTGATACCACTACCTGTGGTGGGGGTACCCTTTGAAAGGGTAGGGATTGACATTGTTGGTCCCCTTGACCCTCAAACTGCATCTGGGCACAGATTTATCCTGGTGGTAGTGGATCATGCCACCAGGTACCCAGAGGCAATTCCCCTGAGGACCACCACAGCCCCTGTGGTGGCAAGAGCCCTCATTGGAGTTTTCTCCAGAGTGGGTTTCCCAAAGGAGGTCATATCTGACAGAGATACAAACTTCATGTCAGGGTATCTGAAAGCAATGTGGAAGGAGTGTGGTATAACCTATAAGTTCACCACCCCCTATCACCCACAATGCAATGGGTTAGTTGAACGTTTCAACAAAACCCTGAAGGGAATGATTAAGGGACTCCCAGAGAAGCTTAGGCGGAAATGGGACCTTCTTCTCCCTTGCCTGTTATTTGCATACAGAGAAGTTCCACAGAAGGGGGTTGGTTACAGCCCATTTGAGCTTCTGTTTGGGCACCCTGTAAGAGGTCCATTGTGTTTGGTTAAAGAGGGCTGGGAGTTACCTCTCAAACCCCCCAAACAGGATGTGATGGACTATGTACTTGGTCTCCGCTCCCGGATGGCCGAATACATGAAAAAGGCAACCAAAAACCTGGAGGCCAGCCAAGAATTGCAAAAAGCTTGGCATGACCAAAAGGCTGTGCTTACTGTGTACCAGCCAGGACAGAAAGTGTCGGTGTTGGAGCCTGTGGCCCCAGCAGCCCTCCAGGACAAGTGGAGTGGCCCCCATACCATAGTTGAACAGAAGGGAGAAGTCACCTATCTGGTGAATCTTGGAACTCCCAGGAGCCCCCTGAGGGTGCTCCATGTCAACAGATTAAAACCATATGTTGACAGGGCTGACATGGGCTTGCTCATGGCAACTGATGAGGAACAGGAGGAAGAGAGTGACCCACTCCCTGACCTGCTCGCACAGAACCCTGATGATGGGTCAGTAGATGGTGTTGCTTTGGCAAGCAGCCTCACTGACCATCAGCAAACTGAGTGCAGGCAAGTTCTGCAACAGTTTAGACATATGTTTAGCCTGACCCCCAGTCAGACTACCTGGTGTACCCATGAGGTGGACACTGGAGACAGTCTGCCTGTCAAGAGTAAAATCTACAGGCAACCTGACCATGTCAAGGACTGTATCAGGACTGAAGTCCAGAAAATGTTGGAGTTAGGTGTAATTGAGCCTTCAGATAGCCCATGGGCTAGCCCAGTAGTCCTAGTACCCAAGCCTCATACCCAGGGTGGCAAGAAAGAAATGAGGTTTTGTGTAGACTACAGAGGCCTCAATGCAGTCACTAGGACTGATGCCTATCCCATACCAAGGGCAGATGAGCTGATTGATACTTTGGCCTCAGCCAAGTATCTAAGTACATTTGACCTAACAGCTGGCTACTGGCAGATCAGACTAGCTGATAATGCAAAAGCCAAAACAGCATTTTCGACCCCTGGTGGGCACTACCACTTTGTGGTGATGCCCTTTGGATTGAAAAATGCACCTGCCACTTTTCAGAGGTTGGTGAATAAAGTTCTGGCAGGAATGGAAACTTATTGCTCAGCTTATCTAGATGATATTGCTGTCTTTAGTTCCTCCTGGCAGGATCACCTGGTCCACCTCAGAAATGTTTTGGAGGCTCTGCAGAAGGCAGGCCTCACTATCAAGGCCACCAAGTGCCAGATAGGGCAGAGTCAGGTTGTGTACCTGGGCCACCTTGTGGGTGGAGGCCAGGTTCAACCTTTACAGAGCAAAATCCAAACCATAATGGAATGGGTTGCTCCCACCACCCAGACACAGGTGAGAGCCTTCTTAGGCCTGACTGGGTACTATAGGAGGTTTGTCAAGGGATATGGATCTATAATGACCCCCTTGAATGATCTGACCTCAAAGAAAATGCCAAAAAAGGTTCAGTGGACAGCTAGCTGTCAAAAGGCATTTGAAGACCTAAAGCAGGCCATGTGCACTGCCCCCATCTTACAGAGTCCAGACTACACCAAAAAGTTAATTGTCCAAACAGATGCTTCTGAGCTGGGTGTGGGAGCTGTACTGTCTCAACTGAATGATGAAGGTCAAGACCAGCCAGTAGCTTTCATTAGCAGAAGACTGACCCCTAGGGAGAAACGTTGGTCAGCTATAGAGAGGGAGGCCTTTGCTGTGGTATGGGCCCTGAAGAAGCTGAGGCCATACTTGTTTGGCACTCACTTCATAGTTCAGACTGACCACAAGCCCCTCCTATGGCTTAAACAGATGAAAGGAGAAAACCCAAAACTTTTGAGGTGGTCCATTTCCCTATAGGGGATGGACTATACAGTGGAACACAGACCTGGGACCCAACATGCCAATGCAGATGGACTCTCAAGGTATTTCCACTTTGAACACGAAGACTCAACTGGTCAAGGTTAGTTTAGTGTCCCTGCGTTTGGGGGGGGTTGTGTAGGAGAGTAGGATCTGCCTCTTATGTTGCCCCCACTTTTTTTCTGATATTACACTGGTTTCTGGCTATAGTCAGGCTGGATCCCTGCCAATCAGGGCCCCAGCCTCTCTGTTCTCTCTAAACGATTTGGAGTGCACTCTAGGTGCACTAGTGATTGGATACTGTGGTGCCTTATGAGACCCTAGTATATGGTACCTTAGGTGCCAAGGGCATAGGTACTTCACAGGCCTACCAGGGGCTGAAGCATGTATTATGCCACGCCTGGGAAGCAGACTAAATCTGACACCACAGGCCTGCTACTGCAGCCTGGGTGAGGTGGTGCTAGCACTCCTCACTGAGATATAGGTTCCCTATATCTCTCCTGCACACACATTTAAACCTATCAGTCACCCCTAAGGCAGGCCCTATCAATCCTGAGGGCAGGGTGCTTGGTTTCTAATGTGAGGTTGTGCCTCTGCCTGAGCAGGGCCCCTCTGCAGCTCTCAGAGTCCATTCTCTGGTGCTGTTTGTGGATGCGGTTAAACCATATACTCTTAAGTGCATTATATCCTCACGGTAAAATGCTAACTTTGGAATGGCTGCATCAAAACATGTCGTGTTTGGTGTCAAACATCTTGGAATACTACCCCCCCGCCAGTTCTGGCGGCGGGGGTAGCATTCCACCCTTCTAGAGGGATAGACATGTACCCACTGTGGAAACACGGTAGAATGCTGAAGAGCCCTGGCATCACAAAATGGATGGCACCACAGACACTGGGCTGCCCTCCTGCTGATGACCGAAACTCACAGTGGAGGAAGCCCAACAAAAGGTATCCTGTCACAGGGAGGTGTAACCACCTCCCAGATAGGGTTTAGTGTATTGGGGCTGGGTGGGTGCACTCTTAGAGTGCTTTGAAGTCCTGCACTGGGGGAGCAGAAGGCTCCTCGGTGCATATGCCAGTTCAAACCGGCTCAGGGGCTACCTGCCCCTGCTCTGGCGCGAAACTGGACAAAGGGAAGTGGGTGTAGCCACCCACTCCCCTGACCCTCCCATAGGTGGGGTCTTAGAGCTAGTCCCTCCCTTCCTTGTTAGTATAAGGTAGGGAACCCTTGAACCTGAAGGTTAGATATCCCTGGACGACGCTCTGAAGAAGAATCCTGGACCTTCAACGTTCCACTACCTTTGGAAGACTGAAGAATCTCCCTTGGAGTCAAGGAGTGACTCCCCTGCTTGGCAGGCACCAAAAACTACAACGACGGTCGCAAACTACGCCGCTCCCGCTGGAGTCCGAAGTCCCTGCAGCCCAAGAAGTGGATTTCCTGACTTCTCCAAGGCCATCGTGAGTCCCCAGCGAAGCTGAGGCAAGTGGACCCCATGAGTGACAAGGAACTGCGACCCTTGGGTACCATGCACTATTGTCGAGTGCAACCCCTTCACAACGTTCTAAGAACCTGTGCTTTGGACCACGTGTGGTCCAAGCCTCCAGCAGGAATCCCTCCAAAGATCAGAGGCCTACATTGTCCCGAGTGACCGTGGGCCCCTGTTGAGCAAATCCTCCCGAGGCGTCTTCGCGATCCCTTGCCAGCCGGCTCGTGGGTCCCCTGAAGACTTTTCCAAGAAACCAAAGGGCTCCCCTGATTGCTCCAGGCTTGCCCTGACTTACCCTCACTGGGTGAGTCCCTCAGACCTTGCTGGTCTGCGCCATTGCCTTTTCACAGTTTCCACAAGACTTGCTGTTACCAAGGCTTGTTGGCTCCAATCAAGTCGCCAACACTGCAGTAAGCTGCAGACATTGTGGGACATGCCGAATCCAGCTCCTGGTCGTTGTCGACGCTTTCTGGACCTCGTGGCTGAAGAGTCAAGGCACCCGTGAATGACCTGAATCCTGCGACGACGGTGGGCATCCATCTTCCTTGCCCCGAGTCACTGCCAAGTGACTTTGAACACTGTCCCCTCTGCTTTCAGGTCTTCCTTCTTCTGAATCCAGGCTTGGATTCCACCGGACACTTCTTCGGACCTCACAAGCAGCAAGTCTTCTTTGTTCGCCATTGAAAACGACGCCGCGACCCGACACCAAAGGACACCTATGCACCCGGCTTCCCTGGGTGAGGTAACTCCAGCACTATGGTGCTCCTGTGGGTGTGGGCCCTAGAACTACTTACCCGTAAGTGACTTGCTTGTAGGTTCTCCCGAAGTATCCTAAAACTCTTTATTTCCAACCGCGACTTGCCCCATTGAAGTCAACGGCGATCCGCGCCTGTGTATCCACACTGCACGCGTCCCCCGTGGGTCCCTTACTTACCTGCCTTGGGTGGTTTCGTGAGGCCCCAGCACTTCTGAAGGCCCTAGGCCTTGTCTCCTTGCAAGTCGTTGTTTCTAAGTCTCTTTTTTAGTATATGGTCTGGTACGCCCCTAGGGCCCGAGCCATATTGTGCTTAATTTATTGTGAAACGTTGATTTGTGCATATGTTCTTGACTTCTAATCTCATAAAGAGATTAGTAGAGAGTTGTTTAGTAATAAATACATATATATTTGATATATATACCTGTGTGGTGTCTTTTCATTTGGTGATTCAAGAGATTGTGTGGTAAAACAAGCTGCTTTACATTCCTTCAAGACTTAGCCTGAAGGCTGCTCTCCACGGCTACCACTAGGATAGCTTTCTATAAAGGTTGTCTTAAACCTATCTACCATAAGAGTCGAATTGTACTGTGCAAGGTGTCCACTTTAATTAGTGAACAGCATATACCAGGCCAACTTCTCACAAGGCCTTAAAGATGGAGTGCTGTTCTACAGGCAGCCAGTGCAGTTTCCTCAGCAGGGGCGTTATGTGGCAATTCCGGGGTTCTTGGTACAGTAGTCTGGCTGCCTGAATTTGGACTAGTGGGAGTCTGTAATTCATACCTTTAGGAAGGCCCAAGTGAAGGGAGTTAGCGTAATCTGACCTTGAAATGACCAATGCGATGATAGCCTGAGTGAGAGCCTAGAAGGGTTTGATCTTAGTGCAGTCTTATTGTATTCCAAGTACCCCAATTGGTGCACCAAGTGCTCCGACCATGTCTCCTGTAGGAGAATGATTTGAAATGTCATCAGGTACTGAGTGACTTCTGGGTCAGTATCCTTACTGTATTAGGACATTCGTGCCTTAATTTTGAGCTGGATGACGTCTAGGTTCTGCTGACATACTGCTAGTCCCAGAGGTCTTCATGTTATTATGCACCAGTGTTGGATCCGCCTGTATTGCTTTAGGTTCTTGTGCATTGGGATTGCGGAATATCCCTGTGCCTGGAACCCGTTTTAAAAGTTGTGATGCAATAGGCGATTTGTTTGATGTGGGTCAATTAGCGTGAGCCCAGAGGCATAACAAAGGCCCCCGCAGCCCCTGCGGTGCGGGGAGGGGGTGAGCTGTAGGGGCCCCCTCAGCACAGTACCCGGGTGTGACAGCTCCTGACTGAGTCCAGAGAGGGGCCCTTCCATCTATTTTGCAGGGGGGCCCCTTCAAGTTTCCTTACGCTAGTGCGTGAGCTGCAGAGTGTCTTTTCTGTGGCTTGGTCACCACCTGCTGCAATTTTTACCTCAAGGTTGTTTGAATGAGAATTTTCCCCTGATAAGCCTGATCCTTCAGTCAGGCAGGATTTTTTAATGAAAATTGGGACTAGCCTTCTGGCGGCTTCTTTCTCTCCCAGGGCAGCTGAACTGAATTCAAGTTTCCGTCTTCTGCGGAGCCTTTTCCTTTCTCTCTTGGTCTTGTGCCCTGTGGTTCTCCAGATCTTTTCGGTTTATTATGCTAATCTGCTCCTTGGATTATTCCCCTCAGTGTTTGGTGTTCCCGATCCTAGGTGTCTGTGGGTACTTTTACTCCTACTTCTCCCTGTGTTGTCATCTCTTGGAGGTTTTTTAGGGAGCGATTTTCTTTTTTGTTTCTCTTGCCAGGGGGCCACGGTTGGTGGCGAGTTGACTGCGCCGCTTGGAGCATATTCTGCTACTTCCTGTGAATAGATGGAGGGAGAATTCAAGTGGACGCCTGGAGGTGGATTGGAGTGTTTCCTGAAGGTATGGCTCTGAAGTTGGGATTTCCACTTCCTGCAGTCGAAGCGGTTTCACCATAAGTTGTTTTTTTCTGGGACTGGTTATTATGCTCAGGGGCGTTGTGTTTCCTGCTGGCATTGTGACAGGGCTATATCGTTTTTGATGCGAGCTCTTTCCTTGTCTCCATTTATTAATAATGAGTAGAAGAGAGAGGAGGCCCCACCAACCAAAGGGGCCAGGGCACTACTTAATAGTGAGGAGAAAATATGTCCCTTGGAGAGGAAAAACACACTCAAATTCACACAGATACAACTTCAATCAGACTCGTAGACCCCAAACAGCGAGGAGTACACATATTCTGAAATTCTTCAGCTAAAACACCACCAAGCCCAACAATGTAGTGGCAGAGGCTTTATTCATATATTAGTAAAAATCAAGCTCCTATTGTAAACATCGCAATTTTCATTTAAAAACCTAAATTGTCTTACAGTTCTAAAAAAACAATAACTCTGATAAACATTAAGAACATTTCATACTGAGCACAAGAAGTCCAATATACATTTAAAACCAACTCATTATTTTTGTTGTGGCACACATATAAACTATAAAAACAAATTATCAATTATAATACAAAAACATTTTATACAGAAATATACAATAAAAAAATATAGAGACCTAACTGGGAGACCCTATTGCACAGCTAAAAAGGTACTGTTGCGAAACCTGATCCAACTTATTACGTAGAATTCATATCTTTATTGCTGTCCATCATTATTATTGCAATATTCTTTCTCGTAGTTGGATTCAGTAATTTAACAGCGTCTACGCGTTTCGGTGGTCTTGGCACTATGAGCCCACCTTCTCCAGGACCAAAAAGGTGTATCAGGGATAACAACCTCCCTCCTTAGAGAAACTACTAATAGATCAAATCTAAGAAAAGAAAAAAGAACAATGGGGAAGAAATATATAAAAATACATTTTTAATATTATAACCCATTTCATGAACTAACCACCGATTTAAAATCTGTATTCTGGATTTCTTTAAAAAAGTCAAGAAAAAATCCCAATAGAACAGGCATAACCCTACCGCCTAGGGCATCTGTCAATACAATAATCGGGTATGGTGGATCATAATAAGACCCTAACTCTTTCATTCACATACTTCCTTCATACACAATTATTCAATTCCCATTTGGTCATATCCTTTATTCCTTTCAAATTGTAAAGGAACTGCGCTCACCAAAATTAGTGATGTGCTTCCTGATAGCATCAAATATTTAGTGCAAAAGATTCTATATCCTTCTTATTTCTACCGGGATATGTGTAATCTGTCCTCGGTTCTAGAAAAAGAAACATAATCTACATGAATATGGGGCAAATGGCCCGCACAGTTTAGAGGTTGGTAGGTATAATTCATGTTCTAATCCTTTGTGCGTACATGATCTTACCTGAGAGACAGATTCCTATAGCACAGCAAAAATACGTTGGATGTCGGGTCCTGGATGGACCATCTCAAAGAAAGTGCTATCGAGTAACCGAAGATGTGGCTATTCGCTAATTCCTTAGGATAAAGGTAAAGAAAGGGCTTTGGGTACCAACAATGGGCCCACCTGCTCAATGTCTGGGTAACCGCACAGGGTGTCTGTTCACAACCCGTGTCCGCTGTTTCTAAGCAAAGAAAAGAAACATGTCTAAATGTATGAAGCCCTGGAATTCAATAGCTATAACAGAGGCAAATCAAGAACTACCCTATTCTTCCAATCACACACATCGCGCTTAAGCTACGTACTGTGGGGTGAGGTAGGAATGGCATGTTGCCATAAGCTCATATATCTACAGATGGGCAATCGCCATTGATATGGGGGCTGGGTAAACTCAGCTATGTAGAGTCCTCGTCTGTCATTTTTTCCTCTCCATTTATTAATAGCCTTTGGCGTCTGCTTTTGTTCATCCTCTACCAGGCTACTTGAACACTGGGGCAGCAAACTCAGCTTTTCTATTGTCTGGAAGCAATGACACTGAGGAATTTTGCATCGGGATATCTCTGATTAGAATGTTAGAGCCTCCAGTTTGGTAGCAATTTCCGAAATGAATACGGTCGTGGGGTTTAACAGATCAACCTGCAGATCCAATTTGGACGAGTGAAAATTCATCACTTCCACAGCTGCCAGTAGAGTATTCAGAAGGGCCCTCCAACACTCTGGGTATGTTGGTTCCTTTTTCAGCTTTTTTGGGCCTTCTGGGACACTGACCTCCGACTTACTGAGGATGCCTGATGTTGGCCCCGGTTGGTAGATGTTTTTTGGGTGATTGTGCTGTTCTGAATTGCAAGGGTTTATGTCTGTTAATTGCTTCCCTTGGCCTAAGAGGCGGTTTTCCCAGGAATGCCCTCCATGCTGGACTGTGAAAGGAGGAGATACAGATTTAGCAGGGTTGTCTTCTTCCCTGTTATCATCTCCCTCTTGCCTGATACTGCTATCATTGTCCCCTGGGGAAACATACTCAGTTTTTGCCCGTTCTCGGTCGGGACTTGGGGGAGAGATTGGACTGAGTGTTGGACTATCCATGGGTTGTTTGTTGTGCAGTAAAGTGGATCAAGGAAGTTTAGTTGAGTGCAGACCATACAATGTTCTGAGTGCTGAAGCGGTGGCTCTGAGCATTATGAGAGTATGCAGGCTTTGGGGTCACTCTGCCCTATGCTTTTTGTTTTGCGGGTTATGTCTGTTGTTCCTTCGCCAGTAGTAGCGATGTTGAAATCATCTTAATTCACTGGAGCCTCCACTCCCAAAAGTTCACCTGAATTCGTCTCTTTGACTTTTTTAAAGAAATCAAACACCCTGGGAGAGAATGGACAGTTTATGACTTAGTTAAGTTTTATGAAGCTTTAGTCATAGTTTGACCTGACTTGGGATGTTTGTGTTGGCCTGGGTTTTTCTATTGTTTTGCCATTACTGCAGGTGGATCAGCCCTTAATCTCCAAGATCTCATAGTGACGCCTCTTGTGCCAATTGCATCTGGCTTATTTAGTTGCTGGCAATATGTGTCTTGGTGTGGCATTTATATGTGACGTTGTATAGCGATAAGCACCTGCCAGGATGGTGAATGATTTGAGCGGTATTTAGGGTTCGCTTCTTTTCCTTTGCTGATTTTTTTAGGTTTCGCCTGCGTGAAATCTACTGTTTTTAATATACATCTTAAAAGGGACTTAAATCCCTCCCCTTTGCTTTTATGGGTTTTCATTGATTTCCGTGCTTGCCACTTACTTTTCCTCCATTTCTATTGGCTGTAGCATATTTTCCTACATTTACCAATGTTTGTTCCTCGTCTGCTTCTCTTATCAGTTTCCCGTAGCCGAAATACTGCTAACATCCGTTTTGGTGGAACAATTTTTTCATAAAGATTTGCCTCTTTCTGCTTTTTTGTCTTGCGTGATACTTTAAATTAAATTAGCAGATTTATATAGGGTGATTTGTCCAGAATCAGAAGATGCTGGCTGCTGAGACTGGAACCAGGATCTCCAGCTCCAGAGTCAGCAGCTCTGCCTGCTGCACCACATCCTCTCCTCTTCTATAATACTTGTTTTCCTTGTGTTGTTTATTTGCACGACATAAAGCAATGCTCCTCCCTCCGGGATCGGAGTGTGCTAGGAGACTCTTACACTAGGCTGTTGCATTTAGAGCACAAACTCTTGTAAGACCCCTTATTGCAATAAAACAGCTCCACGCTTGATTAGGTCGGGTGCTGTCACTGTGGGGCCATAGTTCTAAATTTGCTTGATATTCATATTTAGAGGTGTTGTTGTGCTTCACCCAGTTGGTACTATCTTAGTATAAACTGCACTGAGTGCTCCCTCGTGTTGTTTTTACCATCATACTGGCTGGCTACAAAGTGAAATATTTGTCGCAGCATATTGTGGGTATGCTGGCTTGTCCAGCTTGGGTATCTTTGCTTTGAATAGTAAAATAAAAACATGAATCACCTTTTTTTAATTTTCTCTCCTGCGCCTTCCCCGATTCAAATGTATGTGTCTGGCACTTCACAGCAGAGCAGAGGCTGATGCAGGCAAGATGCGCCACAATCTCGGCTCTGCTCGGCTAGCAGGCATTCCAGCACTCTCTCCTCTAACATTCAAAAGCATTTTTATAAGGTAAAGTGTTCTCCATCTTTGTCCATGAGTAAAACCTTTTCTCATGAGTGCAGAGCTCTGGGCTGCTGATCCCCAAAGCCACAGATCCAACCCTTTCAACAGTGGCGGCTTCTCCGCTAATGCCGAGGAGCATCACCCCACTACTTTTTTGCAGTGAAAGACAGAGAAATTAAACTGATAATTATTCATGTTAGTATTATTTAATTGACTCCTACTTCGACCCACAGCTTAGCCTGAGGGGGCGGGGCAGGGGAGGAGTGGTAGCACCCTCCTAAAATGCGCAATGACTGCTTGGATGGCCCTCTCGGGACGCCCAAAACAGTCTTGTGCACTT
Organism: Calotriton arnoldi; assembly: GCA_963921515.1. Lineage (NCBI taxonomy): Eukaryota > Metazoa > Chordata > Amphibia > Caudata > Salamandridae > Calotriton > Calotriton arnoldi. Next base: position 2,123,889 of record CAWUFW010002547.1, on the reverse strand, counting down.
CGCATGTTCTCCATGCAGCTGCATCGCAGCCTACGTGGAGAACATGCCGAGGCCTCCAGTCAGCATCTGAACACCTAAAAACTGCGCTCAGACCAATCACAATGCTGCTAAGGCAGGATTGTGATTGGCTGAGTGGGAGTCTAGCTATGCTTCCTGTGGGTGAGCGAGGGAGGACTACGGAGGAGAGACGCGGTGACGAAAAGCTAAGTTTTTCATTTTTAATGTCATTTTTTCATAGCAATCAATCAAAGATCTTTATTTCGGCTAATCAGCCATAAAAGTACAATAAAAAATTTTAAAACAAACTTTTTTAGAGAAATTTAAGATTGGTTACACTTATGATCGGGATAATGAAAATAAAAAGAACATTTATAAGACAAATATATAACAATGGACATCATTACACCTCATCAATAAGAAATCAATCATCATCCCCAAATTCCAGGTCATCACCTAGGTTAAAACTAGACTATGAATCCTCTAATATCAAAAGTATTTAATATAGGTTAAAAACGATAAAAAGACTTGATAATGTCTAATCTTATAATAGTTTTAAAAAACAATTGAGGGAAGCTTTCCTAGATGAGAGAGGAAGCAAAATTTCTCTCTTTTTTTTTTTTTTAAACTTTGTGCAAATATGCTAATTTGTCTAAAAAGAAAGTGAAACTGGGTTATTTCCCAACTCTTGCGTCTTAATAATATTTCTCCGTATATTCCACATTGCAAAGAGGTATCTTGAGGTGACAATTACAAATAGAGGCTGCAAGTCATATTTTAGAAGCCTGAACACTTCAACATAATGTCTAATCCCCAGGTTCCTACAAAGCTGGAGAATCCACTTAGACCTCGCATTCCTGTATGCGGGGCAAAAGAGGATAACATGAAGCTCAGTTTCTTCATTATAGGTACACCCCGGGCATTCTTGGATTCTAGCACCCTTCCATTTGTTGGTAAATGCACGTAACGGGAGCGTCCCATGCCTAAATTGTAAGTATAGTTTCCTAGCCATGGGGAATTGGATACTATCCAGGACAGGCTCAAGAGTGTATTGGTGTTTAATGTCCAAAAACCTGGACGTCAAGGAGGAAGAAGCTGAGCACTGAAAAATCAAGGCTAACTTGAAATTTTTAAAAGCAATTGTAAGAGATTTTTTTGGGATAGCTGAGCAGGTCACTTCAGGAGTTGTCCACATGTTAGCCCAACCCATTTGGTGGCACGTGTTCCTAATGTAAGTCAACCACGGTATGTTACCTGCTCCCAAGATAGACATAACATCCTGTAGTTCCTCCCTATATGGTTGTAGCTCGGGCGTACTCCAAAGGCGTCGCCAATAATGGAGAGGACGAGAGGCAATTTGATCGGCTATTGGATTAATACCCAGGTCCATCCTTAATGGGGTTAAGGGAGTACTCATGGGAAGCCCTGTCAGCTGTCTGATGAAAGTATTCTCGGTTTTTGTAAGTAAATTTGTCGGGCAGTGGCCCCAAAGTTCAGCACCGTATAGTGAGGCTCCCCTCGCTTGGATTTTATAAATTTCTACTGGGGGAGCTAGTACTTTATGAGTGCAATTATTAAATACTTTTTGATTCCCCCTATTGACTGAGTCAATTTAAGATTAGCTCTCTTAACTTGAGTCCCCCACTCCATCTTGTCGTTGAGTGTGAGACCCAAGTAGTCAAAAATAGATACTCGCTCAAGTTGTCTACCATCCAAGCGAGGGTGCAGGCAATTTCTAGAATTAACTCCAAATACCATATATTTGGTCTTCTGGAGGTTAATCTCCAAGTCTCTTCTCTTACAGAAGAGACTAAATTCGTTCAAAACCCGCTGCATACCCATTGGCGACTTTGATAGAAGCAACGTGTCATCTGCAAACATTAGGGCTGGCATTTTGCGATTGGCTAGCCTTGGGGAATCGATCTCTTTAACTGAAAGCAAGGTTTTCACTAAACCGTTCAAGAAGAGGGAGAACAGGGTCGGAGCCAGGACACAACCCTGTCTCACCCCCTTCTCAACCGGAAATGGAGCTGACAGCTCCCCATGCTTGCCGTATCTAATCCTAGCATAAGTGCCTTCATGTAAGCGCTTCAGGAGATGACATAAATATACTGGGGCTCCCATATCGCGAAGAAGGGCCCATAGTTGATCGCGGGGACCATGTCAAACGCGGATTTGAGATCCACAAAAGTTAAGTAAAGGGTACCACCACCCAGAATAACAGTTTTCCAATGGATCAACTGCAACCTGAATAACTGATCCATTGTTGATATTTTAGACCTAAATCCGGCTTGTAGTGGTGTTAAAACTGCCGTCTCATCCATCCAGGATTGCAGTCGACCCAAAAGAACACGAGCAAATAACTTTTGGCTAACATCAATGAGACTTATTGGTCTATAATTTGCTGGGTCTAATGGAGAGCCATTTTTTAAAAATGGGGATAATTTCTGCCCCTACCCATGTTGATGGAACAGCCATACCACACAAGATGGCATTAAATAGAGTTTGTAGATAGGGGGCCCAAACCACTTGTTAATTTCTAAAAAGATCACCAGGGATCCTGTCCAACCCTGGAGCCTTATTGGGAAGTAGTTTGGACAATGCCAATAAGACTTCTGCCAGTGTGCACAGAGGTGGGGGATGCTCTTTAGTGGCAATTTCATGGGAATCGAGGACCCTGCTATCTTGATCTCTATCTTTATCACTATCTTTAGATTTTGAATATAAAACTTTAAAATGGGATCTCCATACTTCCTCCCCCAAATTTGGTTCCAAAGCCGTATTACCTTCCAACTTCCCTGTTTTGACTAAGGTCCAAAAAGATCTCATGTCCCTTGATTCTAACGTCTTCTTAATCGCGTCCCATCTGTCAATTTCCCATTCTGCTTTTGCTGCCGCCAGAATATTTTTATAATGCGCTCTAGACTCCTTGATACCCAGACTGTTGCCTTCCCTGATCTTTAATGTCAGGGCGCATTTAGCTGCCCTGCACGCCTTGTTATACCAAGGATTTCTACCTTTCAATGCAGAAGTGGCAGGGCTCCTACCATTGTAAAAAAACTCAGCAAGGGTTGAAACTAGATCTTGATGATTCTTACCTAATGCCAAGAAGATTTCTAGAGGATCACTGTTTTCAAAATTTGAAAAAGCGGCAACTAGGTGTGGAATAATACAATTGTACATGGCAGCCATTTTTTCCGGGGCTTGCACAATTGTTGCCCAGCGTATTCTTCTGCCCCCTTCAATTGCTATTAAATTCAAGGGAGGTTGGTGCCTCACACCAAGGGCCCCTATGTTTTGTGGTTGCTCCAAGGTTAGGACCAGTGGGTTGTGATCGCTCTCACATCTAGATAAGACCGAAAAACTGCGAATTCTGTGCCATAACTCAACATCAACTAGGATATAATCAATTATGGAGCCCTGTCCGGGTTTCTCAAAAGTAAAGTTGCCCGGACTATCACAGGGAAAGCGACCATTGCATGCCCTAAGCGAGTGGCTAAGTGTCAAGGTATTCATTTGGAGGACAAGAGGGGTCCACCCTCTTATCTGGTAGGTGTTACATTCCGGAATTGACCAAACGGAGTCTTCCTCACTAGTGATGTTAGGAGTCATGCCAGAAAGAGGCTCAAAATGGCAATTAAAGTCACCTCCAATTATTACTTTAGTGGAGTTGGATAAAGTGGGAAGAAACAGAAGAAGGGAATCTAGAGTAGGTGAAGTGAGCCCATGCCTCACCGGACGAGAGTAGATGTTAATAATGGCCAACTTAGGAAGATTTTCGATTGAAAGAAGGACACATAGAATATCTGGTGAGAACGTGTCTATCAACTTAATCGTACAACCTAGATGGGTACCGACCCAAGTACATAGGCCTCCAGATGGTCTCCCCTGGGCCCCCGAACAGCTGGAATGGAGTAAGTAGCATACCCTACCCTATGCAGAGCTGTTGTGGCCCATGTTTCTTGGAAGAGACATACCCCATTGGATTCTACAAATTCTCCCCAGTCCGGGAGGTCCATTTTGGCGGCTAAACCCGCTATGTTCCAGGACAGAATTTTAAAACTCTGCTCAATATCTACAGGTCCTGGAGGTGTAATCAAAAGGTCCCTCTCTGTTAGCAGATCTTGATGTTGAGTCACTTCTTGACTCAAAAGGCTATTACCAATGGCCCTAGGTGGACTAAAGGGGGCACATAAGATGCTGGACCGTGAGGTGATTACCTGGTGTATTCCCGTGAAATGACCCGGGGAGCTAAGTTGTTTCCCGTTGCATAGTCATTAGGGACAGATGTGTCATTACTTAAACGCTCTAATCTCTCTTGGAGTTGGGGCATGTATCTACGGGTGCCTATGCAGGAATGTTGTGTGGAATGCATGGTTAGTCAATCAACCAAATCTAGGGGACTGTACCTATTACTAACAGGGATGGGAAAGAAAGGTGTTAAATTAGAAATCCATCCCCTACTTTGTACACTACTTGGCTGGGCCTTTGATTCCCATTTCTTATACACACTTCCTATTCTCTCTGGCAAGGGACTGGGAGGGTAAAAATAGCCCAAAGGAAGGGTCTGGATGGCACTACTCATCCCGCGTTGGCACCATTCGAAGATGTGCTGGGTCACCCGACTGTCTCTAAAATTGACCAACACACAGTCTCCCTTGATGTCTTTCTGTCTCTGTCCCACCCAGCCAACCCTACGTGTGAATAAAATTTCACTATGTGTATGAAGGGGAAGGGGTCTATTTTCATTAAGCCAATGAGTAACTTTGTTTTTTAGGTCTGGATAAGTCTCCACGTATCCTGGATCTAGCCTTGGAACACCTGCAAGCACGACAACATATGGGGTAGAAGCAGGAGGTAGGTCGATACATGGCAGTGATAAGTTGGAATCCCTTTGATTTAGTTGGAGTGAGTTATCTTTATTATTACTCTTGGTATTACTAAGTACATGGTCAGTTAATGGACCAAGTTTGTTTGTCGCCACCTTGGAGCCTCGTGTTCCATCAGTTGTATTTTGTATCCTGTGCTGAGGTGGATCAGAGCCCTGCTGTTGTTGAAGTGAAGAGATAGACTCTACACGGGCAGATGATTGGGCTAGAGATACTAATGGTGCTTGACCTATAACAGAAGGGGGCACGGTTGCTACAGATGGAATTTCTAGATTTGGATGAAGTTGGAGAGATCTTTCAGGGATCTGGATTTCTGGTAGCTTAGTGGCATGCCAAATGGCCTCGACTTTATTACCCCAAGACGTGACCAAGGAGGACAGCCTGTCAATACGTGTCAATACTAGTTCAAGCTCATATTTAATAAGTAGTTCAAAATGGGTTTTGAGCTCTTCGGTCGAATTTTGGGCCCATGATGGCGCCTCCGTAAGGGTTTTGCTCCTGTCACTACGTACATTGGTTTTGGAGTTTTGAATGAGCGCCACCTCAGGTAGTAAGTACCCTTGTTTCCCTCCCTTTTGATTTTTATTTTTTCGGTATGGGCCCTTTTTTTTTTTAACAACCTCCCTTATAGGTGTTTTCTTAGGAGATTCCCTAACTAAGTCTGCTTGTGCAGACAGAGGTTCTATGATAAGTGGGGAATCTAGAAGTTGATGGGGATTTGGGGCAATAAGCTCCGAGTGGGCAGAGAACCTTGGAAGAGTCGGTGTTAAAGAGAGGCGTCTTTCAGTTCGTTCAATTTCACTAGAAACAACACCTAACGCATGCTGCAGCATTTTATCTATCGCTGTGGGTTTAGGTGTCAATGAACGAGTTTGGGTTTTCTGCCTAGTATTTGGCTTTGTTAAAGGGGCAGTGACCTTTCCCATGTTAATTTCACTTAAAGGGAAACCCAAATCCAATTTGCAGTGAACAGTTATGGACAAATATATGAGTACAGTAGAACCACGATTTGAGACAATGATTAAAGCTTGTCCTTACTTTTCTTTCAGTAGTCCTGTGGGCCCAGACGAAAACAATAGAACACTTAGATAGCATACATGAATGGACAGAAACTAAACACACATATCTGGGTAAATAACAGGGGGTGGCCCGACCCGGCCTCGATCGGTCTTGGACGGGCTTAGACGGGCCCGCCCTTGGTCCGGGCTTCGTCCCGCGCGCGTCCCGCGACGCGGTGGTAGAGGCTGCGCTATAAGCGCGTTGGACACGCCTCCCCCTCACTCGCGGCAGCTGCGTGATGGTGCGGTGCACTCTGGAGGTTGAAGTCCTCCCCCAGGTGTAGTGGTGGATTTCTAGAGCGTTGAGGAGCAGCACTGTAGCCCCTGGGACCCTCGTCCCACCAGGGGTCTACCTCCGTGAAAGGGGACAGGAGCAGCAGATGGACGGCAAAAGAAAAGAAAACAGCAGAAGTCACCCACGCCACGGGGGTAGAGGCTGCGCTATAAGCGCGTTGGACACGCCTCCCCTCACTCGCGGCAGCTGCGTGATGGTGCGGTGCACTCTGGAGGTTGAAGTCCTCCCCTGGTGTAGTGGTGGATTTCTAGAGCGTTGAGGAGCAGCACTGTAGCCCCTGGGACCCTCGTCCCACCAGGGGTCTACCTCCGTGAAAGGGGACAGGAGCAGCAGATGGACGGCAAAAGAAAAGAAAACAGCAGAAGTCACCCACGCCACGGGGGTAGAGGCTGCGCTATAAGCGCGTTGGACACGCCTCCCCATCACTCGCGGCAGCTGCGTGATGGTGCGGTGCACTCTGGAGGTTGAAGTCCTCCCCCAGGTGTAGTGGTGGATTTCTAGAGCGTTGAGGAGCAGCACTGTAGCCCCTGGGACCCTCGTCCCACCAGGGGTCTACCTCCGTGAAAGGGGACAGGAGCAGCAGATGGACGGCAAAAGAAAAGAAAACAGCAGAAGTCACCCACGCCACGGGGGTAGAGGCTGCGCTATAAGCGCGTTGGACACGCCTCCCCTCACTCGCGGCAGCTGCGTGATGGTGCGGTGCACTCTGGAGGTTGAAGTCCTCCCCAGGTGTAGTGGTGGATTTCTAGAGCGTTGAGGAGCAGCACTGTAGCCCCTGGGACCCTCGTCCCACCAGGGGTCTACCTCCGTGAAAGGGGACAGGAGCAGCAGATGGACGGCAAAAGAAAAGAAAACAGCAGAAGTCACCCACGCCACGGGGGTAGAGGCTGCGCTATAAGCGCGTTGGACACGCCTCCCCCTCACTCGCGGCAGCTGCGTGATGGTGCGGTGCACTCTGGAGGTTGAAGTCCTCCCCCAGGTGTAGTGGTGGATTTCTAGAGCGTTGAGGAGCAGCACTGTAGCCCCTGGGACCCTCGTCCCACCAGGGGTCTACCTCCGTGAAAGGGGACAGGAGCAGCAGATGGACGGCAAAAGAAAAGAAAACAGCAGAAGTCACCCACGCCACGGGGGTAGAGGCTGCGCTACAAGCGCGTTGGACACGCCTCCCTCACTCGCGGCAGCTGCGTGATGGTGCGGTGCACTCTGGAGGTTGAAGTCCTCCCCAGGTGTAGTGGTGGATTTCTAGAGCGTTGAGGAGCAGCACTGTAGCCCCTGGGACCCTCGTCCCACCAGGGGTCTACCTCCGTGAAAGGGGACAGGAGCAGCAGATGGACGGCAAAAGAAAAGAAAACAGCAGAAGTCACGGCTCGGCTCTTACTTTGCCTTATGACTAGAGCTGCCGACTTTAGAGCTAGGTAACCAGTTACCAGCCTCTACGTAGGCTCAGCATCCTGTGATCCTGGGCAAACCACTTAATCTCCCCGTGCCTACCAAAAATGAATGTGCTCTTGTGTAACGTAACTGGTGCTCATGTAAAGTGCTCCAGTACCTTCAGGTCGAGTTTCTGCTGTATTAATCAAAATGAATACTCTTCAAGTGACTCCATCAATTAAAGCCAATACTGGCTTCCAAGCAGCTTGTACATTTGCAGATTAAGATTTTTCATAGCCTCTTCCGCCGCGTCCTCCCCCCTACCTCCGATCAGTGCTGGCTGCATCTGCCTTTCAACCTGCTGACAGACAACACCAAGAGTACTAGATTCATCCCCAATTTAATTGAAGACTGCAATCTTATTGTCTATGATGAGACGATTCAATATAATCATATAGTGTTGCACTTTAGTTCGTGAGCCCCCACTCTTCACCTTCGCACCCAGAGCGACTGCATAGGTCGCACCACCATAGAGCCAGTACTGTAAAAAGAACTGCAGAACATCTGTGAATATAAAACAACTTGTAGAAAGATATATAACTAAACATAAATGTACATTAGTCAAGCTGTGTTGGTATGTGATCTAGTAATCAATATGGGGTGTTTATATTGTATAGGCATTACTAACATGTTGAACAGCAAATACACATAATATGCCAGCCTGGCAATTCCTTCAGGTTTTGGGGAGTCTGCTCACTGCAGCCCTGGTACAGGCTCCTGGGAGCTGAGGGCAGCACAGCGGTCAGCTGACGTCCGACCGCTCCAGTCCACAGTACCGTGGAGACCCTGGCCACTGAGCCCGGATATACAGCATTACACATAAAACTACTAGTCCCGGAATGCAATGCGCTGTTGATGGAAAAAGCCAGAGCTTGACAGCTGCTTCTCTGGGCACCCACTGCCAGCCTGCCGATACCTCAGCCTGCCTTCTTCCACGCTGTCCAGTGCAGTGTAGCGCACCCCTGGGAGCCCTGAAGCCCAACAGGCGACTGGATGGCAGGGTCAGACCACCATGACGAGAGTGTCCCTCACATGCACCCCCTATGGCCTATCTAAAGGTATGGAAAGAGGAATGCACCAGGGTTGGCTTTGGAAACTGTCAGGTATTCCACAATAGCAGGCTCCTTTGACTCATCTGTTGTTTCGGATTGGCTACGGGGATCTTGCCAGATGTTAATTGGCTGTAAAAAGAAGCAGCTTGAATCAAGAACTCCGACGGGCCTTTTATTATTGTCTTTAAGGCAATCAGAACCTTTGAATTAGAATGCCTCTAAGCCTTAGCCCCAACAGTCCACGTGATTGGCTGGCCACGGATCACGCATTACATCTGCATAAATAACGTGGGGAAGCTCTGCTCTACAGCCTATGACAATTGTCCCAAAGAGTACTCTCTAAAAAAACATTTGTATGTTAATTTAAAAAGTTAGACCAACATATACAAGGTGTCTACACAGGTTCTTTATGGTAGACGATTGCAACCAGCTGCCATGCAGAGGATAAAAAAGCAAGTGTGGTCACCGTGTGCCGAGTGGGGGGTCTCCCTTATCTGTTAGTCATACTGCGATGAGGGAGCTGGACGAGGGTAATGAGCCATGCTGTGCTCATGGCTGGATACATATGTGACTGATCAAAGTACTCCTACCCCATAAGGGTTTATGATTTGTTTGGGACTGGAAAAAGCTTAATGTAACAGAGTTCGGATCTGGCTGACATTTGAACATTACCAATTTGCTCCCGGATCCACTGCTGCTTAAACTGCTGGTTGTGAGTCTTAATTTAGAGACACAAGGGCCACTGCAGGCCCTCAGGCAGCCCTCCGAGTCCTCAATGTTCTTACTCCCCTGCAGAGCTGCCGTTGTGTTTCGTTAGGATGATCTGCAGCAGACAGCTTGTAAATACTGACGATAACTGCCCCCTCTTAAAGGCGTCGGCCTGTGTGTAACCCATCCTTCCTTCCCCACACAGGCTGCACTGTTGGGTAATCCCCCACTCTACTGAATGCGTTATATGGCATGACAATAAAATGGTATTCACTACGTCAGCCTAGCCACTACATTGCAGCTTAAGACTAGGTGACGGTAAGAATGTTGATAGCTGTTTCTTTTCTGGCTTCAAAATAATTGTTGGACCTAAGAAGTGTCTGGCCACATGATTTTGGTACCTCAGTACTATGTGCCTTGCAATTGTATAGTGTTACTGATGCTGTTTCACACACATCCCTTTAGTACCAACATGTGTCAAAATAGCTACATGACTAAACCAGAGAATATGCCACATAATTTCTCATTAACAGCAAAGCCTACTGCGTATATCCACTTCCCTGTCATGTCAATTCCATTTCTTTTACTGCATATTGCACTCAAACTTAACAATAAATTAATTGAATCAGACGTAATAATTTAATCAAACATCAATGGCGGGCCTTAATAAACCTCTAATTCCAGTGACTATGATGATGGCCGTTTATACTTCATGTTGCTGGAGAGGTGATGTTGGTGCAAACCTTATCTGCTTGTGTTATGTACACGGAAGGGAGTGTAGCGTCCTCTGTCAACTCGCTCCTAATAAGTAGGTTTTCTGAAGTGTTGAATCAGGTACATTTTCGAGTGAATCCTGGTAGTCCCTTGAACTGCTGCCGCGGGTTGCTTATCTTCTTCAATCTTAATTAAACCCAGGCCTGGCTCCAGGAATTTTTATTTGGGTGGGCCAAGGGTACATTTGGGTGGGCCACTGCGGGCCCAATTTGTCGCTTCTTGTGGTAGCTTACAAGCCCTAGATTACATCATATCTACTTGCAAACAGTCACCATGATAGAACAGATCAATGCTGTGTTTATACAGAGCATGTGGAGAGTTATTTGAAAGTAAGAGCAATGTCTGGACCTAAGTGCAAACCCTCAAATTCCAACAGGCCATGCTTCAACACAAGTACTTCCAGGCCCGATTATCTACTTTTCTACCATCCCTCTCCTGTGCACCTTATCTCACAGCTGACTTTGGGCCCCAGCCCCATATCAGCCACCATCCAGCTCCACTTTCATTATTCCCGTAAAAAACATTAGTAATATCACCATCAAACTTAAAACATTTAATATAGCAGCAAATATAATTAGCAGGCACTTTAAACTATGTTTCCCAGTTTCCCTAATTACCTGACTGCTAATTAAATAAAAACAGAAAGGCCATGACAGGGCTGACTTTAGCGCTAGTGCGAAAGTCTTTTTGGCGCCCACGAATGACTTCTTTCTTTGCAGATACCATTACTACCACCCTCCAACAGTGCCCTTTATCTCTCCGTACCACTCTCTCATATGCATTTCATTTGTTGCAGGGTGTCACAGTACTTTACACCACGTACACATTATACAGAGACAATGAATCATACAAGTATGTAAATCAGTCTATAGGGAATGTCACATAAGCCAATGAGGATTACAAGGTGTAGGAATCACATGTCATCCATAATGGTGGGCAGTATATTTTAAGAGGGTTTGGGCCGGGGAAGCACAAACTCAGGATTTAAAGCATACCCCAGTGGTTGGGGGTTGGCTTTACTAATAAAAATGTATATCTGCCCAAACTCTTTTTAGCAAAATTAAAATAATGAACGATTGGGGAAGTTCTAACTATATAGCAACACAAAATAAAGTGAAGTTCTAACTCTACCATTCATGTTTGTTTGCAGCTCTTTGATGACAGTTCATAGGTCACTGTCCTATGTTAGGAGTATAGCTTCTGAACTGCAAGTAACACAAGAATCTCTGTGACAAAGGCAGTAACCCACTGAGCTATCCACATAAAATACAGTTTATCTGTATTTCAAAACTACCAACAAAGTATTGCTATCCAGCAGGATAATTAATCACCGGTTATGTGGACATTTTTATTGTTGTCTTGCATCCCTGATAAAAACTATTTAAATGAAGCATACCAAAGTATGTGCCTTGCTGGGCCTGTGCAGATTTTAAAAATATGAACAAATAGTAACACTTTCGCTTACCTACTTGGATAGTCAAACTTTGTGTCACAGCCTGATCTGATAAGCAGCTGCAGGGGTCAGGAAAGGTGAATCAGAATAAACAAACTTCTTTTCTCCAGTGTTGAAATAGAAAAGGAAATATCCACGCAGCAGGACTCGGTGCCAAATAAGGAATTTGTCCCCTTGCCATGGCCCTATTGTACCTGCAGGACATAGCCCACCTTTCTAAAAGGAGTTACGTGATTGGGTCTGGGTTTTACCCACAGCCATCCCCAATCAAGTAACTCCATGAACAGGAAGAAAAACAACATTCGGAGGAAAGTTTTAAATTATACTGCCCATTTTCTATTGGCCTTCATGTCCTCACTGCGAGGGCCAAGGCTCATGTTTGGGTGGGCCAGGCTCATGTTTGGGTGGGCCTGGCCCACCCGGCCCACCCGCTAGAACCGGGCCTGATTAAACCCAATTCTTGCCCGACTGTCTGCCTCAGTGTCCCCACAGAGTTATGTTCGTTTTTAGTGAAACCACTGTACGAGCTTGCTCATTGATGACACAAAGGAGCGAATGTTGTAACAGTATACAAGTCTCGACGATACAAAAGCAAAGACATGGTCAAATTAAGAATAAAATGTCATGTTACAGCTCCACCTTGTTTGCAAGTCTTAAGTTCGCCTATAGACTGGAAGCTTCATTTGTGCATGAACATATTCTGTCGGAACTGATGGGGCATACACGAACAACAGATTGCATGCACTCACCGCAGATCACCCCTGTCACAGCAGCTCTGACCGGAGGAAACGAGAGAACACATGCACACACCTTAGAGCTCCGATCGGAGCTTAACAGCTGGTCTTTTCACTGCGCGCCGCTGCTCGCTCGCTCCCACGGCAATACTCAATGGGAGTGACTTTGTGAAAAAAGGTGGGACAAACACCCGACATTAGCCATTTGCAGGCTACAATTTTAAAATGACTCATACAATAGCCAATCCAAAGCCTGGGAGGTGTCAGACCTCCACAAACCTCTTACAGCAGATCGCCTGACAGCGCAAGAGCTGTACAGGCTCAACCTAAAAAAGAGCTGATGCATTCATGCCAGACGCATCAAAGCATTATCTTTTCTTTCAGTCAAGCTGCACACCTTTACAATATAGCTAAAGAAAAGTCATAGCTCAGTGAAGGTGAGACCTATTGGCTTTGCCAATGCTTGTGCAAAGCAGATGATTTAGCCTTAGAACGTTTGTGACATTTCCTATTCATTCCTCAGTACGTTTCTTTGCAGTTTGTAGGCATTATCGGGTTAATTTTTTCAACTTTATCTATTTATGATCAAATTCTAAATCTTGTAATAAACATTGCAAGTTAAAAACAAGCATTGGAAATGCAATAGTTCTCGTATTTGTTTAAGTTAGAGCGATTGGCTTTGCTAATGGTATTGTATTTTAGCTATGTGTTATTGAGTGTATGTATGTGATATGTTGTGGAATTATGTTGTTTGGATTGTAATTGTTAGCTGTGTAGCAGTTTAAAGCATAGCGTTAGGAGTAAAAGAGCAGTGTTTAAGATTTGGGAAGGAGAGTGAGGAGGAGAAGAACAGCATGAGGGACAATGAAGGAAAGTGAGGAGGAGAGTAGCATGAGGCCGAAGAAAGGGGAGTGAGGAGAGCAGTATGAGGGAGAAGGAAGACAGTGAAAGGAGAGTGAGGAGGAGAAGAGTAGTGTGAGGCAGAAGGAAGGAAAGTGATTAGAGCAGCATTAGGCTTAAGGAAGTAGAGAGGTGTAGAAGAGCATTGTGAGGGAGATTGTAGGAGAGTGAGAAGTATAAGAGCAGTGTGATGCAAAAAGCCCACAACAGTAAGCGCACATTTGCAACTGAAAAGCACAACCTCTACGTGCCCCAAACTGCAGCCAGATAGAAAACCATAATAAAGACAGCAAATTTGGCGAGAAAAAAAAGCCTACCTTTAGTTCCTCAACACACTCTGGTTACATTTAGACCACACACAAAACACCGTTCTATGGGCAGCACCTCACATTACAGGACGCTGCAAGAAAATTGCTCCGTTTAAACTGCACCATTGCTTGCGCATGCGCGCTGAAGGACACCGTTTAGCATAAACAATAACGCAAACCAATCGAATTAATGGGCGGAGCCTAAACTCCACTTCTGAAAGTAAATCAGTGACTTCTTGCGTAGTGGAAGTCCAAACTTACAATGCTCCTTCATCAAAATGTTTCCAGTTTAGCGCTACAATGCAACAAATATGTGAGCAGACGCAGAGCGCTAGAGTCTTTTGCAGGGCTCACATACTGCAACAGTCTCAAGGCCCCACCTTGATGTGAATGGAGACCGACGCCTGGGAAGCACCATTATCACATATCACAAGATGTCCTGAGGCAGTCCGGCATTGTCAGAAAGGGACAAATCCTCGTCTAGCATATAAATTATTTATATGAACAAAGTGATCCGGATTCCAATTCGGCGTTCCGGACTTTTCCAATTTAACGAGTAGTTCTGAGCAAACCACTTTTCTCACTGTGTCCCATGGCATGGATATCGGTAAATTAAATATGAAATTAATGTATAAAGCACCAGGCTAGTTCTCCACTAATTATGCGTCAGCCTCTCCTTATCACACTCTGGTTTAATCTAGACCACACACAAAACACCGTTCTATGGGCAGCACCTCACATTACTAAAGATGCTCCTGCTGCAATAAAATTGCCCCGTCTAAACTGCATCATTGCTTCTCTGCGCTAGATCCGATATATATTAAAAACCTAAACAAATAAAATCAAACACTTAACAGGATAAAGCACACACAAGCTGCTTGCGACAATGGGCCTTCAATTACAAAAGCTAACGTAAGTTTTACACCCTAATGCATTTTACTTTATAGTTTTCAGAGTCGAAGCCACGCGCCGCTAATGCTGTGGTTACGCTGGGTAGGCCAGAGCTTGGAGGCCCAGTGAAGATACTAGTCCACGCTGGCAAAGCTCCCTGGGCAGCTTACTACTCTCTGCAGGGACCCGTAGTCCACCAGTCACTCACCAGCAGCAGCAGACAGAAGCGTTGCGAGGCCTGGAAACTGCAGGTGGCCATGGCACGATCCAAGCGGTGGCAGAGTTCAGGACAGACTATTGGCAGCGCCTGCCTCGCAGAAGCACCAGGCGAGAAGAGCAGAGCGAGATGGATAGACCTTCCCAGACGCTCTCCGGAGGCAAGTGCCGGCCGCAGCTTGCGTACGTGTTAAAAAAGTGCCGTCACCCGGGCCTTCTCTCTGTAAAATAAACGAGCGCGGTGACCCTGAAGCGGGTGCCGCGCTTATACTTAAAGTTTAAAAAAAGTAAATAAATAAACCGAGCACCGGTGTCCCTGAAGCGGGCGCCGCGCTCAGTCTTAAAGTAAAAAAAAAAAAAAATACCGAGCGACAAACGTAACACAATGCTAAACGCACATCCCACATGCCAGTAATGGTAAACAAAAAAGTGCTGAGAGAGTAATTATAAAACAGACTGCCTCACGCCACCAGTAAAAGATCCAGTCCGGGTGGGCGGGGCTAAAAGAGGACAAGGCGGTAACCAGGAGGGACTAAAAAGCCTCAGTTACAATAAAAACACACAGTTTACCAAAACGAGTGACGCAAACCAATGAAAATAACGGGCGGAGTCGAGACACCACTTCTGAAAGTGTATTGATTACAAGAAGCTCTCGCAGAGCGAGCAGCGCATGCGCTGCAATGCCAGGCAAGACCTAATAAAGTTAATATGCAAGAGCTATGCAATATTGTACTACTAAACAGGCAGCCACAAGCGCAGTTACCTTGCAAACAACAGGGTCATGATTTGAATGGTACAGCAGGTGCAGTAGCACTGGGCCCAAAAGGTGTTAGAACTCCTGTAAACACCTAATATTGCTATATTTTACTACTAAACAGGCAGTCACAATTGCAGTTACCTTGCAGTTGAAAGGAGC
Organism: Calotriton arnoldi; assembly: GCA_963921515.1. NCBI lineage: Eukaryota > Metazoa > Chordata > Amphibia > Caudata > Salamandridae > Calotriton > Calotriton arnoldi. The sequence continues at coordinate 2,108,267 of CAWUFW010002547.1, read as the reverse complement.
TTTATTTAAGGGGTGCAGCAGGTGCAGCGGGACCGGGGCCAAAAGCTCCACGGACCCTACTAAACGCAGAATATTGCTAAACTTTACTACTAAACAGGCAGTCACAAGTGCAGTTATCTACAGGCACGAGGGACATGATTCCAATGGTGCTAAAGGTGCAGTGGCCCCTGGGTCAAAAGTTGGCAGAACTCCTCTAAACACCAAATATTGCTGTATTTAACTACTAAATAAGCAGTCACAAGTGTAGTTGCCTTGCAGGCACTAGGGTCATGATTTCAGTGGTGCAGCAGGTGCAGTGACACCGAGGCTCAAAGCTCTAGGAAATCCTAAAAATACCAAATATTGCAATATTTTACTGCTAAACGGGCAATCACAAGTGCAGTTACCTCACAGGCAATAGGGTCATGATTTGAATGGTACAGCAGGTGCAGTGGCACTGGGCCCAAAAGTTGTCAGAACTCCTCTAAACACATAATATTGCTATTACATCAATTAATTCTATTATTTTCCTCTATTTAATTTTTCAAAATTTTGCTATTACTTTTCCACATTGTACCACTAGTAACAGCACACTATATTGCCTTGTACATAAACAAGTCATAACACTATAACAGACTTTCTGTAACTTATATTGTACAACTCAGCAAGCTACAACTTACAACAAAAACAGCTTATTATTAATCACATAGGTGAAACCTAATGAATTTACCAATGCTTGTTCTATTACTTTCCGCCACACAATATTTCTTCTTGTTCTCTGCCTGTGCTCGCTCTACTTGCAGCCAGTTTGACTCTCCACCTGCAGAGGGGCAGTGACAGCGGTGGTGTCAGCAGTGGGCGGGCAGCAGCCAAGAATGGCTAAGCGGGACAGCTTCCCTCTCTCTCCTTCGCTGGACTCTCTCTCCCAATAGGGCTTTATGCTTGCCCTGCTCCGACAGTGCTGCCTGAGCTCCACGCCTGATCACTATGAGTACAACTGTGCTGTTGGAATGCCCCTTATAAGGAACTATTATTTCTAGACGTTTGGAATCATTTGTGGCACGGTTTCAATGGATTTATTGTAGCATTTGTGCATAAAGAGCCTGAGGCCATATATTCACTACGAGATGATTTGGTTGTGATTGGGTCGCTGGTCACAGTTTGGAGCTGCTGCTGTTTGTCTAAGCTCATTCGTGTTGACTGGTAAGCACAGCGTCTATAGCCCGGTTGCTATTGAGTGTGCACATGTTGGATTGTTGCCTTGCACTTAGCTTCTACCACCAGATACAATATCCTACATGTCCTGTACTGCAGTTTGAAGAGCTAACTGCTCACTAGTTGATATACGACAGGTAGTGGCCAACAGAATGTACATATGTCAGATTGTCGGCTTGTACTTAGTTACCACCACTGTATAAAGTATCACAACATGCTCTTCAGTGCTGTCTGATTAGCTCACAATGGATGAAATTGTATATCACATTAGTGCATGAACGTCTTGTACACCTCTACAGTACTAATCACATACAAAAGAGATCACTTTGGGGGTTCCTATGCTTTTGAGCAAGATTGGTTCTTTCTTTTAGGGTCAAGAGTGGTTACTGGTTTCTTCATAATACCTATCATGATATCAGCTGTTAGAAAGTCACCCTTTTGGCCTGTTCACCCCGATTTGTTTGTGCTGACTGGTACTGGTAGTAACTGATTCTAACTGTGCCCAGGGTTATGCTAACCAGGCCCAGGGCCACACACACATGCATTAAGTTACACTTACAAGACGCCTGACAGACCCTATAAGTCCCTAGTAGATAATAGGGCAAGGGGGTTTAATTTACCTATAAGATGCGTCAGTGAGAACCCGGATTTCCAATCAGAACCAGAGGGGTGATCAGAAGAAGGGAGGAAAAGCCCAGGGAAAAGAAGGCCAAAAACAGAAGGAGTCCTCAAAAGACCCACAAAAACCTAAAAAAGGAGGGAGGGCCCTGATCCAGCCCAAATTCGAGGGGAGGGGGTATCAGGGAAAGAATTGAACATTCTTTGACCCCTCTAAGGTGGGAAAGTGCTTTGACTGTAGCCATCCAGGGCACAAGAAGGGAGATGCTGTCTACACTAAGAAGCCCCCCACCGGTGGGCAGCCCCCAGGGGTTGCTAATGTAAGTGTGGGGGCAGAGAGTGCCCCTGAGGGATGTAGGAAAGGGACTAAGGCAGACTTAGTATCCCTGGGTGGTGTGGATATTGCAACCCTGGTCGCCTTACCTCCAAGCATGGATAAGTACAGGCAAATGCCAAAAATCAATGGGACTGAGGTTTAGGGTCTGAGAGACACAGGAGCCAGTGTGACTATGGTTATGGAAAAGCTGCCGTCCCAAGAGCAGATCCTACCTGGTGAATTTCACTAGGTGACCTATGCAGACAGCAGAGCCAAATTCCATCCCATGGCTATGGTGGGTTTGGAATGGGGAGGTGTGAAAGGCTCTATTAAGGTAACTGTGTCTCCTGTACTCCCAGTATAGTGTTTACTGGTAAGATCTTGAAGCATCTGAGGGGTCAGAGGTGGAGGGAGGGCTCCATATGAGAATATTGGAGTTACCTGATTGAGTTTGTGCTGTGAACAAGGTCGCAGATTACCCAGAAGGGAAATGCTGGATGCTTAGACCCTGGAACAATGGGCCAAGCATCCCAGGACAAGGGCAATGGGGCTGGCGAACCAGGCAAGGGAACTCCAAAGGTGCAACAGGAATCTGACCCTGAGGGGCAGGATCTGGCCTCTGAGGAAGGGAAACCATCCCTGAGAGAGCTGTCAGATTTGGCAGAACTGACAGGAGCCGGTGGACACTCCAGAAACGAGTTTTGTCAGGGACAGAGAGACTGTCCCACCCTTGAGAGCTTGAGGCGGATTGCCTTAAAGCAAGAGGAGGAGGAAGACAGTGGATTTAACAGAATCTACTGGGAAGATGGACTGCTCTATACTGAGGCCAGAAACCTCAAAGATGTGGCCACCAGGAGAGTGGTGGTGCCCCAGAAGTACAGAGTGTTCATCCTGACTTTAGGTCATGATATCCCCTTGGCAGGAAATTTGGGGCAGAGCAGTCAGTCAAAAATACTTTATTCAATTTGAACACAGTAAATCATAAAAGTACATAAAAACATAGAAATCACAGCTAAAACCCTTGATAAATAAAAGCAATCCTTAACATTAGATAAAAATTGCAAATATAACAAAGCTGGCCAAACTTATTTAAAATCCTTATTTTTAAAAAGAGGGCTGATATACTTGTTCCGTAGAGATGCATACTTGCGGCATATAAAAACAAGTATTTGCAATGCAATAGGTCTCGCATTTACGCGAGTTTAAGCTATTGGCATTGTAAATGACAATACCTTTTATTTATGTCAAAAAACGAAAACAAAAATAAAAGGCATTGTTATTTGCAATGTCAATAGCTGAAACTCGCATAAATGCGAGACCTATTGCATTGCAAATGCTTGTTAGATTAGTGAGTAGAAATGCTCCCTTTCAGCCCGCACGGCAAATTAATTAAATAAACAAGCGCGGCCGCTAAAGTGAAAGCGGACCGCGCTGCAAATAAAAAAAAAATAGTGCTCCCCGACTTATGAAGGAGACCGTATAACGCCACAAGTAAAAGATCAAGTCCTCATGGGAGGTAACAAATGGCGACAGGGTGGTAACAAGGAGGGACTAACAAGCCTCATTATCAATTGGAAACCAGCATTAACCAAGGACAATGACACCAGCCAATCAAAAATATGGGCGGAGAGAAGGCGAGGCTTCCACAGCATACTCAACTACTGCATACCTCGCAGAGCATGCGCGCTGCCGCTAAGCTCGACCTAAAAAGGAGCTGTCTTGCAAATATCTTTTATGGAAGCTCACTTTAACATAGCCCAAGAACCCTCCATGCCTCTTGAAAACCTTTCTTGAACTGGGCCTGGCAATGCCATGTCAGAGATTTTATATGCAAGGATACTCATTTGTTCAACCATCTACCAAGCATAGCTAAAGAAGCTTGCAACCCGTGGCAAGACAAACCAAATGTGCCAAAATGAGACTGCGCTTTCTTAAAAGATGCTGTCCTTGTAACATAAACTGATAATGCTCTCTGCAAATCAAGAGTATTTAAGTTCACTTTTTCAGGTGTGGATGGGTTAGGAGAATAAACTGGAAGAACCAGGTCTTGAGATACATAAAAGTCCACTGAAACCTTAGGCACAAAGGAAGGCTTCGGTCTCAAGATAACCTTGTCTGTAAGGAGATAAAAGTCCACTGAAACCTTAGGCACAAAGGAAGGCTTCGGTCTCAAGATAACCTTGTCTGTAAGGAGACGAAGAAAAAGGATCAAAACAAAACAATGCTTCTAACTCGCCACCTCTTCACCCTGAACTAATAGCCACCAGGAAAGAACCTTAAAAGAGAGAAACTGGAGTTCCACTGACTTTAATCACTCAAAAGGAGCCAATTGAAAGCTCTTAAAACCTTTGGAAGTTTCAAAGTAGGAACAGGACAACCAATCACTGGCCGCTTAAGAAAATACGCTCTGAATAGCCTAGAAATCCAATGATCTAATTTCTCAGCTTCTGGTTTACTAAAGGCTCTCATGGCTGCCCATTGGCTAAGCAGTTTTGAAACTGCACGCCCATCTATTATGAATTTAAGAATCTTTATCGGGTCATAATTCCTAGGTGATAAGAAATAGCATATAGAGAATGATCTCCAATGCCTAGCATAAACCTTTAAGGTTGCAAGGCGCCTAGAATCTTAAATCGCAACACTCACATTCTCCGAACAACTTACAGCATGAAGGTGCAGCCTCTCAAGCTTCAAATCGCCAGGTGAAGTCTCTTCAGAGACGCTCTGTCGGGGTTCGGTGCTAACAGAGGTATTGGTTCCAGAGGATGCAGCAAATGGCGTGCGTGCTACTGACAATTGTAACAGAAAAGGGCACCAATTTTTCCTGGCCGAAAAGGAATCACTAACAGAATCTAAACCTAATCCGCCATTACTTTCTGGCTCACCTTGGGAAGCAGGTTGCATCATTAACTGTACACACTCAATTTCAATTTTAATCCTCCTAAACATGAGAGTCAGCATGTCTCTGCTTTTCCTTTGCTTTCCTGTATGTCATTGAACTGCTCAGCAAACAGGATGTCAGTAAAGCAAAGTTTCAGCTGAGATAGATGCGGTAGTGTGAGTTTCTCACACTGTCTGTAAGGGGCTCATAAAGGTGTTTCATCTCCATGCACATCCAGTCCTTGGCCTCTCTGCATGGCGCACAAAACAATGGTCCAACAAGTGCTAGTTGTAATGCTAGGAAAGTGTGAGACATGCAGATGGGGGATTTTAGAAAACTTTGGGGAGGAAAGCGGCCTACGTGCAACAGAGTGAAAGACTGTTCAAGAAAGTGGTGACAATGGGAGAGTTTGAAACACTCCGTAGGTCACACGGGTTTCCATAGAGCTTAGTAAATTATTAACCCTTTTGGTGCTTGCGTCGGCCAATGGCCGACGCAAGCACTACCTCCCTGGTGCTGCGCACGTCCATTGGACGTCACCAGGGAGGGCAATAATAAATCGTCCGGTGCAACGCACCGGATTTATTTTGTATTTTTTTACTGGGGGAGACGCGGAAGGCTTTCCGCGTCTTCCCCGCCCGCCCTCCCGCCCATCTGTAACGCCGCGCGCCGCGAGGCGCTCTGACGTCACTGATTTCCCCACCGGAGCCGAGGACAGCAGCAGGTAAGGCCGCGCCGACTCCGATGGGGAAATCTGGCTGGAAACGGCCTCCCCAGCTTCAGGAGGCCTCGCTTGAAAGGAGTCTCCCTTCAAACGAGGCCTTCCTGAAAGGGCTTCTGGCCGTGGATCGCAGCGCTGCTGTGATCCACGGCCAGGAAACCCCACTAGACACCAGGGATGTCTTTGGGGGTCGGCCCTCGTGGTGATGGGCTGCCCCCCCCCGGGGGCACATTTTAAAATTAATTTACCTGGCTTTCCTGGGGCGCGATCGCCCCTAAAAAATAAAAAATAAAGATTTTTTTTTTAAAAATGGCGGCGATATTGGCAGGGGGTCGGTCCTTCTGCTCAGTGGCCGACTCTCTGTGGGCATACATGCCAACATTTTAGAAGAGCAAAGTGGGAGAATGGGGCCTTGAATCGGGTTACTGTCATGTATGGGCTTAGCAAGTGTGCTGCTGCAGGATCGGACATTTGAAACGCAAATACACGTTTTTCTTACCTTTCAGAAGCATGGAGTGAGTGCAATGGCAGGCAGAAAGAGGGTGATGCAAGTGTTGTGCACTGGCCTGCAGGAGCAGGTTGCTGGCAGTGCATACACCACGTTACACAATACCAAGCCCTGTCAGCTGAAACCCCTGAGTAATCGGGTTTTTGCTTGAAGGAATCGGGAGGCGGGAGACTAGCCTTGAAATCGGAAGTCTCCCGCCTGAATCGGGAGGGTTGGCATGTCTGCCTGTGGGGGCATTTATGTACATAATTATGGGGGCCACAATCTGCTCCCAGGGGAGCCATAGGCATGCACATAAAGTGCATATAATGTAAAGAGGTTAGTGGGTTACTGCTTCTGTGCCAGCTTTATGTTTTTTTGCCCAGTCTTTCATCATCTAATCTTGTGAAAAGGGTTCATTTGGGTAGAAAATAATTCTTATTATGAAAGAGAACCCCCAACGATGGTACGTTTTAAATTCTGGATTTGTGCTTTCCCAGAATAAGGGCTCAAACTATATTGCCTGCCAGTATAGATGGCATGTTACTGCTACACTACACCTTGTCCTGTCTGATGTAGCATATCCTATGTACTGTTGTCTCTGTGCAATGTGTGTGTGGTGTAAAGTGCTCTGACACCGTACACTGGTGTGAGTGTTGCTATAAAACTAAATGAATCTGAGAGACAGTGGTTTTTGAGACTTGAGGAGCACTGTTAAATGGTGCTAGTGAGGGAATCCATGGCAGAGGTGGTCATAGGTGGGGCACTAGCAGACATTGTCGCACAGGGCGCCACCAGCGCTAATGCCGGCCCTGGAGTGAATGATATATATGTATCTATATACATATCTATATATATATATAGATACATGTACTCTTTGACTGCTGTTACCTCCTTTCTCGACTGGAGGGCTTCCTTTGTGCTATAATACGGCATGATTTTCATTTGGAATAGTAAAGCGGCAATGTCGCTACGAAGCCCTGGCCCACCTGGAAGGGCGCCTTTCTCGTCATGATTCATATGGATATATATATATATATATTCAGAAACACAAAGGATGCCGCACTCAGAGATTGGTTTCAGAGTTGCTTTATTTTCACCACGACTGGTGGTAGTGGTGGTGAAAATAAAGCAACTCTGAAACCTGTCTCTGGAGTGCGGCATCCTTTGTATTTCTGAATTTAAATATCGTGTAAGGATTCTACCCGTTGCTGCCTGCACCAGGTATTGAGCGCGCTGACATTGGGAATTAATTGTTATATATATATAAATATTTATTTACAGAGATATTTCTCAGTGCTGAAATTATGAGACTGTGAAAGAACTATAATGAGTCTCTTTGAAGTTACCTGAAAGGCAGTAAAGTGTGGTACTGCTGCAGAGTACAACATTTCTGCTAGATAGAGATATCTGACTTTTGTGTAGTGGCAGTTTTGACGCCATAAAGGGTATGCTGAAACGAACAGATCGGTATTATGTAGACAGCTAAGTGGATTAGTAAAGCCACGCAGTAGAAACACTTTGTAACAGACTAAATGTATGTGAGAGAGGGGCTATGGAGAGATGAGGGGCACGTTTGCAAGGATGGTAGTGGGCGCATCAAAGGAGGTCATAGTGTGCAATTGTAAAGCACATGTTCACCCGTAGGCATCTTGGCGCTAAAATGATGGTAGCACTGGCTCCCACCAGCGCTAAAAGGCTGCGATTATGGGTCTGTGGCAAGGTAAAGTAATACTGTGTCTTTTTTCTCTCTTTCTTAGTCTTTTTGGAGAGCGTACGGATTTCGCAAAGGTAAGGTGACTTCGTCATTATTGACTTAAACACTTCACTTACGCACACACCCACCTACACTTTAAAACCAACAACCTATCTGCCTTCTATGTAGGATAGTGTTTTAAAAGGATAGTTTAGGCACTAGCAGAGATGGCATATCGTTGGATGAATGCTGCCCAGGCCCTAAATCTGGTTCTGGAGTCCAGCTCTGAGGCAGGATCAGAGACTGAGACAGCAGATACTGAGACAGCATCTGAGGGAGAGGACAATGGAGCCGAATCTGGGAGTGACTTTTCAGTTGGCGCAGTTCCATCCGATGACTCATCGTCCAGCGATTCTGAAGGAGACGTTGTCAGTCGTGCTGTCCCTTTGCCAGCACAGTCTGTGCAGCAGGACACCCGTAACAGGTTAGAGCAACCCAGAGTGCAGGCACGTGCGGCCGCAAGCACAGATGGAGTGCTGTCTTGGCAGCCTCCCAATTTAGTTCAGCCCCAAATTCCGCCTTTCACTGGTGACGCTGGATGTAAAGTAGATACGGCAAATTTTTTGCCAATTGACTACTTCCATCTCTTTTTTGGTGTTGACTTCCTAGACGAAATTGTGCAGCAAACAAATTTGCGTGTCGAACAATTTCTGAGGGAGCAAGGAGGCACTCTTGGGCCTCATTCTAGGGCGCGCAAGTGGACTCCCATTTCACTAGGGGAGTTGAAGATATTTTTGGGCCTCACACTTAAAATGGGGGTAGTGCATAAACCAACCTTGCTATTCTACTGGTCTACTCGCACGGTTTGGTTAACCCCCATCTTTGCACCATACATGAGCAGAGATCGTTTTTGCTATTGCAGCGCATGCTGCATTTCAATGACAATTCTGCTGCATTGCCCCGGGACCATCCAGACTATGACAGGTTGTTCAAAATTCGGCCTGTCGTGGAACATTTGTCTGCCAGGTTTCCAGAGGTTTATACTCCTGGAAAGAATATAGCCATTGATGAGTCCTTGATCTTGTATAAAGGGCGGCTGCTGTTTAGGCAGTACATTCCGAGCAAACGCGCTCGCTATGGCATCAAGCTGTACATGCTGTGTGAGAGCTCGACTGGCTATGTGTACAGCTTGAGAGTGTATACAGGGAAGGACACAACTCTTAACCCTGTAGGTTGCCCTCCCATGCTAGGGGTCACAGGAAAGATCGTATGGGAGCTTGTCCAGCCACTTCTTCACAAAGGTTATAACCTTTATGTGGACAATTTCTATACAGGAGTAGAGCTGTTCAGTGAGCTCTACAAAGCTGGCACCGTGGCTTGCGGTACAATTCGCTGTCGCCGCAAAGGATTCCCGCAGGAGCTTGTTTGCAAGAAGCTCCAGAAATCCCAGAGCACTGCGTTGAGTTCCAACGAACTGCTCGCAGTTAAGTTCTCAGATAGGCGTGATGTGTACATGCTCACTACAATTCATGCTGAGAGCACTTCCCCTGTCACGGTTTGGGGTCAGATGGTCGAAGTCCACAAGCCCACTTGTATACTTGATTACAACAAGTACATGGGCGGAGTGGACAAGAACGACCAGGTTCTTCAGCCATACAATGCGAGTCGTAAAACTCGCACTTCGTATAAGAAACTGTTTACGCACCTGATCCAGATGGCAACATACAATGCGTATGTTGTTTATCGTGAGACCACCACAGGAAGACTCATGTCTTTCCTTGACTTTCAGTTGTCTGTGATTGAAAGTCTTACTGCTACAGAAGCAGAAGCCTCCACTTCATGTGTTCTGAAGGACGTGGCAAGGCCGCAGGAGCGACACTTTGCAGATAAAATTCCTGCAACACCCAAAAAGGAGCGACCATGTAATCGTTGTAAAGTGTGCTCGATGCAGGGAAAGAGGCAGGAGACTCGTGTTTACTGTCCCCAGTGCCCAAGTAAGCCTGCCTTCTGTTTTCCTACTTGCTTTATGTTGTATCACACTAAAGCAAAATACTGGGAAATTGACTGAGGTGGAGCTGCCAATAGGATAACCTTTCAATTGGTGTGAATGGATACCTACTGTCTGTGGGCCACTCCTTCACTACGCAAGCAGCTGCAGGATATTTCTTCCTCTTCTTCATGAAATCATGGACTTCTCAACACCTTTATCTGCTTTCAGAATGTGGTAGTTGTTCTGTTCGCCAATTGACAAGTGCATTATAGTCCCCACGCTGCACATACTGGTGGACAGAACATATGCCACGTTGTCATGGAGTACCCGTGTTTCACATTCAACCGTTCTTCGTAGTTTATGATGTTCTCTTTAGGAAGTTTTTGAAAATTTCCAGCATGTTTGCCTTAGTTTCAAAGTTAGATATGCTTGCTCAGCTCGAGAAATGTTTTTACGGCATACTCGGGCACCCCCCAACTTGCATCCACAAACTGGAAGGAGTTGGATAGAGCATTGTGAGAGCATTGATAGCTCGTGACAGAAATGTTCACTCAAGCTTCAAGTAGCTAGAGATGAAAGGCATTAGTATAGGGTCTCTTAACAATTGGACAGGGTTAGTCAGGACTCTGAGGACAGACACACGAACGGGTTAGAACAGCTTACGGTAGGTACGCTTTCCGAGGAATATTGCAAAGGTTGAAGGCAGATAGTAAAGGTAGTATAGATACACATCCTGACTTCTTCTTCACCCATGGATTCAAATCCATTGCTGCCACACTCACACTGAATTTACTGTAGTACTTATGGGTCAATGCTGCTTGCCATGTTCATCCTCCGTTAGAACTTAGTAGATGGTCAGTTTGCTGTATGATAAGTGCATTACAGTCACTGCACATAACGGTGGATTGGACATATGCTACGTTGTCACGGACTACCCTTGTTTCACATTCATCTGTTCATAGTTTATGATGTTATCTTTTGAAAATTTCCAGCATGTTTGCCTTAGTTTCAAAGGTAGATATGCTTGCTCAGCTCGAGAAATGTTTTTGCGGAATACTCGAGCACCCCCCAACTTGCATCCACAAACCGGAAGGAGTTGGATTTAGCATAGTGAGTGCACTAAAGGTGCATGAAAGACATGTCTTCCTGAGCCTCATGTGGCTGTCATGGAAGTCATTAGTATAGGTTCACTGGGCATGAGTTCGGTAACGTTCTGGAAGAAGGAGGTGGAGACTTGACAGGTGGTAGAATATAGTCAAAGTCATTATGTCTTGTGGCATATGAATGTGATGGGCCCTTGCATGGCGGCAGTATGTTTGTGTGAGTGCAAGTGATATGGTTGTTTGGGCCCGTGGCTGGCAGTACTGAAGTCTTGTGTGTGGTGTGTGAATGGCGTGTGAATGGACCATAAAGTGGTTGGTGCCGTGATGTGGCTTTATGGCTCCCTTTAGAAGGCTTGGCTTCAATATTTATATACTTTGATAAGTATTTGTGCTTTGAAGCCAGCGTTTCTGGAGGTGCTAAAACCAACCTGTGTAAGTGGTGGATTAGCTTTATCAAATGAGTGTTAGATTTATATTTGTGTCGGTTTAATGGCCTTTTGTAAGATATTTTTTTTTTCACAATGGGTAGCAGGGGACTTTCTGCCCTAGCTCAGTCGTCACCTAGGCAAACCTTTACATTTTTGAGTAGTAGACAAAGGGGGAAGTACAAGGGTGAATGACTTGCGTGGTTCTCACTGTTTTTTTACCCAACATGCCCTGCTGGCCTCATATTTTGTTGAAAAAAATCACTATTTCCACACATTTTTGTGTGGGAAAGTTGTGGCATCGCCGGGCAGACACGCATTTCCTACCACCCAGCGTTTCCCAAGGTCTCCCAATAAAAATGGAGCCTCACTCGTGTGGGAGGCCCAAGTACCCGCAACAGGCTAGGGCCCAAAAGGTATTGATTTGACATTAAAATTGCCTATCACAAAACAACCTGGTTTTGTGAGGGGGGTCACCTTGGTTTTTGGCCCCGTGCTCGGCGGCCAGCTAGGGAAACCTACCAAACCCACACATTTCTGAAAACTAGACACCCGGGGGGTTCCAGGGAGGTATGGCTTGCGTGGATCCCCCAACGTTTTCCTACCCAGAATCCCCTGCAAACCTCGAATTTAGCTGAAAAAATCACTTTTTCCACACATTTTTGTGTGGGAAAGTTGTGGCATCGCTGGGCAGACATGCATTTCCTGCCACCCAGTGTTCCCCAAGGTCTCCCGATAAAAATGGTACCTCACTCATGTGGGAGGCCCAAGTACCCGCGACAGGCTAGGGCCCAAAACGTATTGAGGTGATATTAAAATTGCCTATCACAAAACAACCTGGTTTTGCAAGGGGGGTCACCTCGGTTTTTGGCCCCGTGCTCGGCGGCCAGCTAGGGAAACCTATCAAACCCACACATTTCTGAAAATTAGACACCCGGGGGTTCCAGGGAGGTATGGCTTGCGTGGATCCCCCAACGTTTTCTTACCCAGAATCCCCTGCAAACCTCGAATTTAGCTGAAAAATCACTTTTTCCACACATTTTTGTGTGGGAAAGTTGTGGCATCGCCGGGCAGACATGCATTTCCTACCACCCAGTGTTCCCTAAGGTCTCCCGATAAAAATGGTACCTCACTCGTGTGGGAGGCCCAAGTACCCGCGACAGGCTAGGGCCCAAAACGTATTGAGGTGACATTAAAATTGCCTATCACAAAACAACCTGGTTTTGCAAGGGGGTCACCTCGGCTTTTGGCCCCGTGCTCGGCGGCCAGCTTGGGAAACCTATCAAACCCGCACATTTCTGAAAACTAGACACCCGGGGGGTTCCAGGGAGGTATGGCTTGCATGGATCCCCCAACGTTTTCTTACCCAGAATCCCCTGCAAACCTCGAATTTAGCTGAAAAATCACTTTTTCCACACATTTTTGTGTGGGAAAGTTGTGGCATCGCCGGGCAGACATGCATTTCCTACCACCCAGTGTTCCCTAAGGTCTCCCGATAAAAATGGTACCTCACTCGTGTGGGAGGCCCAAGTACCCGCGACAGGCTAGGGCCCAAAACGTATTGAGGTGACATTAAAATTGCCTATCACAAAACAACCTGGTTTTGCAAGGGGGGTCACCTCGGTTTTTGGCCCCGTGCTCGGCGGCCAGCTAGGGAAACCTATCAAACCCGCACATTTCTGAAAACTAGACACCCGGGGGGTTCCAGGGAGGTATGGCTTGCATGGATCTCCCAACGTTTTCCTACCCAGAATCCCCTGCAAACCTCGAATTTAGCTGAAAAAAATCACTTTTTCCACACATTTTTGTGTGGGAAAGTTGTGGCATCGCCGGGCAGACACGCATTTCCTACCACCCAGCGTTCCCCAAGGTCTCCCAATAAAAATGGTACCTCACTCGTGTGGGAGGCCCAAGTACCCGCGACAGGCTAGGGCCCAAAACGTATTGTGGTGACATTAAAATTGCCTATCACAAAACAACCTGGTTTTGCAAGGGGGGTCACCTCGGTTTTTGGCCCCGTGCTCGGCGGCCAGCTAGGGAAACCTATCAAACCCACACATTTCTGAAAACTAGACACCCGGGGGGTTCCAGGGAGGTATGGCTTGCGTGGATCCCCCAATGTTTTCTTACCCAGAATCCCCTGCAAACCTCGAATTTAGCTGAAAAAATCACTTTTTCCACACATTTTTGTGTGGGAAAGCTGTGGCATCGCCGGGCAGACATGCATTTCCTACCACCCAGTGTTCCCCAAGGTCTCCCGATAAAAATGGTACCTCACTCGTGTGGGAGGCCCAAGTACCCGCGACAGGCTAGGGCCCAAAAGGAATTGAGGCGACATTGAAATTGCCTATCACAAAACAACCTGGTTTTGTGAGGGGGTCACCTTGGTTTTTGGCCCCGTGCTCGGCGGCCAGCTAGGGAAGCCTACCAAACCCACACATTTCTGAAAACTAGACACCCGGGGGGTTCCAGGGAGGTATGGCTTGCGTGGATCCCCCAACGTTTTCTTACCCAGAAACCCCTGCAAACCTCGAATTTAGCTGAAAAAATCACTTTTTCCACACATTTTTGTGTGGGAAAGTTGTGGCATCGCCGGGCAGACATGCATTTCCTACCACCCAGTGTTCCCCAAGGTCTCCCGATAAAAATGGTACCTCACTCGTGTGGGAGGCCCAAGTACCCGCGACAGGCTAGGGCCCCAAACGTATTGAGGTGACATTAAAATTGCCTATCACAAAACAACCTGGTTTTGCAAGGGGGGTCACCTCGGTTTTTGGCCCCGTGCTCGGCGGCCAGCTAGGGAAACCTATCAAACCCACACATTTCTGAAAACTAGACACCCGGGGGGTTCCAGGGAGGTATGCATGTCAATAGATTGAATCCTATCACGATAGGGCAGTCATTTTTCACTGTGAAATTGGGGTGTGTCCACGTTGCGTTTTGCGCGATTTCCTGTCGCGGGCTCTAGGCCTACCCACACAAGTGAGGTACCATTTTTCTCGGAAGACTTTGGGGAACACGGGGTGGGTAGAAATTTGTGGATCCACGCAGATTCCAGGACTTTCCACCACAGAAATGTGAGGAAAATGTGTTTTTTTTGACAATTTTTTAGGTTTGCAAGGGATTCTGGGTAACAGAACCTGGTGAAAGCCAGTCAAGTCACCCCATCCTGGATTCCCCTGGGTGTCTAGTTTTCAAAAATGTATAGGTTTGCTAGGTTTCCCTGGGTGCCGGCAGAGCAAGGGTTCAAAAACTACAGCTAGGCACTTTGCAAAAAAAGGGTAATTTTTCATTGTGAAAATGTGGTGTGTTCACGTTGCGTTTTGAGCCGTTTCCTGTCGTGGGCACTATGCCTACCCACACAAGTGAGGTACCATTTTTATTGGGACACTTATGGTAATTCAGATTTGTAAAGCAACTGTTATTACCTATTGACTTTCGATGAATTTCTGCCTTCCAATTGAAAGACAATGTGTAAAAAGAAGTTATTTTGAAAAATGACCTATAATTCTCATGCTAGTATGAGTATTACCAATTTCAGAAATGTGCAAATATCTACTGTTTCTAAACTCTATATTGTGTTCCCATTTCAGAAATACATAGGAGTCTTTCATACCGAATATTCCATGTACACATTTTCCCAGAATAATTGCTATATACCCGGTACATAATAAAAAACCATTGCAAGACGCTGCTCAGTTTTTGGCTCTGGGTTCGTCGGGTTCTTGGTGAACCTACAAGTCCTATATATCCCCACAACCAGTAAGGTCTAGTGGATGTAACGGTATATTGCTTTCAAAGAGCAGTCATAATTAGAAGAAGTTACAGGTGAAAACGTTGACACAAAAGGCTGTTTTTTTCAACTAATTTTCCATTTTTCCCATATTTAACTGTTAGTTTCTATAAAGAAACCTTGATGGATTTACACAAATGACCCCTTGCTGAATTCAGCATTTTGTCTACTTTTCTAAAATGTATAGATTTCCAGGATCCATTATTGCTTTCATACCCATTTCTACCATTAACTGGAAGGAGGTTGAAAGCACAAAAAATAGCAAAAATAGGCTATGTCCCAGAAAAATGCCAAAACTGTGTAAAATTTTTGGTTTTCTGACAAAAGTCTGTCATTCCCTAAAAGCTGGGAAAATGGAGATTTCAGCCCCACAAACCCTTTTTGATACCATTTGCAGGGAAAACCCAGACGCTTTCATATGCAGGACTTTTTTCCCATTTTTCCCCAAAAAACCAAAATTTAGCTGTATTTTGGCTAAAATCTGGGACCCCTCCAGGGGAATCCACAAACCCTGGGTACCTTTAGAATCCTCATGATGTTGGAAGAAAAGGACGCAAATTTGGCGTGGATACCTTATGTGGTCAAAAAGTTACAGAGGCCTAATCGCGAACTACTACAAATAGCCAAAAAAGGGCTCAGCACTGGGGGGGGAAAGGCCCAGCAGTTAAGGGGTTAATTCAGGGTCTTGTGTTTTCAGACGGTATTAAATACTAAAACATGCGCCGTGCTGTGTGCACCACAGCGCGTGAAATTTCACACTCAGTTCTGCCAATGCGTGTGCTTGTTGGCGGAGTGTGCCCGTTTGAGTGGTACGAGTATAGTTTACAAATTCTGGGCCGGGGAGAGATAAGGTGCCAAAAATACACTGCATAATAGTGCGTGTAGTAAAGAACTCCCGAGAGGTGCGTGAGAAGTCACGGACTGCGGGAGGGGGGGGGCACGAGAAGAAAATAGTGTTTGCAGTAAAGGGGCCAGTAGCCATGGAAGGATACAAATGAGGACATGGCCGTCATGAGGAGGGACTAACAAACCTAAAACCAATCGGAAGGCAGCATTTAGGACCTAATTCAATAAAAAAGATAGGCGGAGAGTGGGCAGAGCTTCCACGAAGCTTCCACGCCATACTGAATACTGCATGCCTCGCAAAGCGAGCAGCGCATGCGCTGCAATGCTAGGCTCGACCTAAAAACTATGTGTAAAGTGTTGATTGCATTAGCCATATCAAAAGTACAGATTGGCAGTTCTGAGGGTCTATGCCATCCTACTAACAACTGGGGAAACAAATTCAAGCGAAAGTAAGATAGTAGACGCTTGAGGCAGACCAAGACTTGAAACCGGTTGGTGAACCAGTTCTACTGGCCCAAATGGCCGAGAAGGTACAGGTATTCGTAGCTCCTGTGTCACCTGTCAGGCCAGTGGCAAATCAGGGGGTGTGACAAAGGCTGCCTTGATACTACTGCCAGTGGTTGGGACCCCTATGAGAGGGTGGAGGTGGACATTGCTGGTCCCCTGGAGCAACTCACTGCCCCAGAGAATAAGTAAATCTTGGTGGTAGTGGACCATGCCACCAGGTACTCTGAGGCAATACCCCTCCAAACTATCACTGTTCCTGCAGTGGCTAAGGCCCTACTTGGGGTGTTCGCTGGAGTGGGTTTCCCAGAAGAGGTTGTTTCAGATAGGGACACGAACATCATGTCTAGATACCTGAAAGCGATGTGGGATGAATGTGGTGTTACATGCAAGTTCACAACCCCTTATCACCCCCTGAATAATGGTCTGGTGAAGAGGTTCAATAAGACCCTGAAGGGCATGATTAATGGGTTGTCAGACAAACTCAGGAAGAGATGGGATGTTCTCCTCACATGCCTGCTGTTTACCTACAGAGAAGTCCCACAAAAGGGGTTGGTTTCAGTCCCTTTGAGTTGCTGTTTGGGCTCCCTGTGAAAGGGCCCATTGAGCTTGCTGGGAGAGTGTTTGGAGAAGCCTCTCAAGGAAGCCCAGGACAATGTGTGCTTGACTATGTGCTAAGCCTGAGTTATTGCTTGGCAGAGTACACGTACAAGGCAAGCAAGAAACTGGAGGCCAGCCAGGAGCTCATGAAGCACTGGTATGATCAGAAGGCTACAAAGCCTGAATACACTCCAGGTCAATTGGCGTGGGTGCTGGAGCTTGTAGCTCTGAGGGCCCTCCATGACAAATGGATGGGGCCTAAATACCATCATTGTGAAGAAGGGCGAGGTTACATACCTGATAGTCCTTAACACCTCCAGGAACCCTCATAGGGTCCTGCATGTCAATAGATTGAATCCTATCACGATAGGGCAGACATGACAATGTTGTTGGTCACAGATAAGGGAGTAGAGGAGGAGACTAAGCCAGTGCCCTACCTCCTCTTCAACAATGTGCAAGATGGGGCAGTGGACGGAGTTGTACTTTCTCGCAAATTGACCAGCAGCACAGAGACTGCAAGCAGATGTTGGGGCAGTTTGCTGGTCTGTTCTCTTTGACCCCAGGTATCACTGATTGTTGTGTGCACCACATTGACAATGGTGACAGACCACCTGTCAAAAATAAAATGTGCAGGTTGTCTGACCATGTCAGATTCTGCATCAAGGCTGAGGTAGGTAAGATGCTGGAGTTGGGGGGTAATTGAGCCCTCTGGCAGTCCATGGGCCAGCCCAGTGGTGCTGGTGCCCAAACCTAATCCCCGGGGGAGGGGGGTGGAAGGAGTTAATGTTCTGTGTGGACTACAGAGGGCTGAATGCAGTCACCAAGACTGATGCTCACCCTATACCCAAGCTGATTACCTCATTTATAGGTTAGGGGCTGCTAAGTATCTGAGTACATTTGATTTGACTTCAGTCTACTGGCAGATTACCCTCACTGAAAGAGCAAAGGAGAGGTCAGCATTCTGCACACACCAGGGACATTGCCAGTTCAAAGTAATGCCCATTGGCTTAAGGAATTCCCCTGTCACCTTTCAAATGTGGGTGAACTGGGTCCCAGCTGGGTTGGAGCAGTTCGGTGCAGCTTATCTGCATGATATAGCTTCATACAGTTCTATCTGGGAGGATCACTTAAACCACTTGAGGGAAGTGCTTCAGGCCATGCAGTAGGCAGGCCTGACTATTAAGGCATGCAATTCCCCGCTAGGGCAGAGTTATGTGGTTTACCTGGGCCGCCTTGTAGGTGGAGGCCATGTACAACCGCCCCAGGCAAAAATTCAAACCATTTTGGATTGGCCAGCTCCTACTACCCATACACAGGTCAGGGCATTCCTTCATCTGACTGGGTACTATAGGAGGTTTGTTCAGAACTATGGGACCATTGTGGCTCCACTGACAGAAGTCACATCTAAAAAGATGCCACAGAAGGTTGTGTGGACCCCAGAGTGTCAGAAGGCTCTGAAAGATGCTATGTGTTCAGCCTCTGTGTTGCTGGCCCCTGACTACACCAAGGAATTTGTTGTTCAGACAGGTGCTTCAGAACAAGGGATTGGGGCAGTGTTGTCACAAATAAATGAAGAGGGCCTTAATCAGCCAGTTGCCTTCATTAGCAGACAACTTCTCCCCAGAGAACAAAGATGGAGTGCCGTTGAGAGGGAAGCCTTTGCTGTGGTTTGGTCCCTGAAAAAGCTGAGATCATACCTGTTTGGTACTCACTTTCATGTTCAAACTGACCACAAAGTTCTCAGGTGGCTTATGCAGATGATGGGGAATCCAAAGCTATTGAGGTGGTCCATTTTTTCTTCAGGGAATGAACTTCACAGTTGAATACGGACCTAGTGTTGCTCTTGCCAATGCGGATGGACTTTCCAAGTTTTTCCACTTAGCTGATGAGGACTACCTGGGGGCAGGTTAGTGACCCCTCACCTTTCGTTTGGGGGGGCCATATTAGAAAGTCACTCTTTTGGCCTGTTCAACCCCATTTGTTTGTGCTGACTGGTACTGGTGGGAGCTGACTTTGACTGCGCCCAGGGCTCTGCTAACCAGGCCCAGGGACAGTGCTATTTTTAAAACACACACATGCATTAAGGTACACTTACAATTGGCCTTACAGACCCTATAAGTTCATACTAGATAATAGGGCAAGAGGGTTTAATCTATCTATAAGACACGAGTCGATAATAGGACATGGAGGTTTATAAGCCCAGCAGATTTTATGCACTTTTCATGTGGGCACTGCTGACTGACATGCTGTCATTCTAAAAGTAGCCTTGCCTTGCAGGACTGTTTTTAAAATTAAATTCATTACAAAGTCGACTTTGTTGCTATGGGCACTGTAAAGTGATAACCTACACTATTTGTACATATTAGGTACCCCCAAAGTCTCTCCTAGGAGTCCCAGAGGTGGGGGTCATGTACCCATTAGCAGAGTCCTTATAAAAGAGGTTTTATAAACCCTGGTGAGGGAACATTGCTCATGTTATTTTTCCCCAGTGCAGTAAATTCACTGCAAACTCGACTTTGGTGCTGTGAGCACTGTAAAGTAATAATCTACCTTAATTGTACATATTAGGCACCCCCAGGTCTCCCCTAGGTGTCCAGGGGGAGAAGGGGGAGGGCAATTAGCTATAAGCAGGCTCTCTATAAAAGATGGTTTATACATTCTGGTGAGGGAGAAATTCCACATTTCATTTCTCCCCATTGTAGATATTTAGTCCCATCGGCTAGCATGGCAATAGTTTATGTCCGCATAACTAATGCTGAGAACATAGTAAAAAATATAATTCAAACACTTGGAAGAATGGTACTGATAAATCCAACAGATTGCCCTTGTTGAATTTATCATAACCTGTACAGAAAAGAAGTTATAAGACTTTCTTGTCTGTAAGCCAAAATCCAGCCTCTAGCATTTTCCCTGATTAGTCAGCCCTAAGGGGATTAGACAAGTTGCCTTGATTGGGTGATAAGTGGCCTGGCTGGGCAGAGCTACCTGATAGAGAGACCTCTGTGGTGCACAGGAATGACAGAGCAGGGGGATGGACCCTAAAGCATGAGCTTCAAAGGAGGGCAGGGCAGGCAAGCATGTGAGAAAAGCCCACCCCCTCTTCCTGCCAGATGGGAGGATTACGGGAGGAATTCGCAGATGTGAGTAGGGAGAGTTTATGGAAATGAGCCACACTTTAAGTTTGGTGTAGACAGGTATTACTCCACTGCTGAGATTTCATCCATATTGGATTTTGAGAGGAAAGTGCTTTCTGGGACCAGATTATGCCACACATTGGAGAAAGTGGTCATAGGCCTAGAAGACCCCCTGCGTCCCATTGGTAAGGGGTGTCCCCTGCTTGATGTCCAAAAGCTGAGTATAAATATGTGAGATCTGCATAGCCTCTCAGTTCTGCTGCCTGAAACTGCAAGAAGAAAGAGGACTGTCCTGCTGGAATCTGTATCTGCACCCAAGGGTCTGCATTCTGAATGACTGCGCGTGCTGCAAACCCTGGTACACCTGCACTGAATGAACACTGGTACTACAACACTTGGGACTTTGCCTGGCTTCAAGAAGGAGAAAGGAGTGGACTCCCTGCAAGCTACAGGTTAGCAGAGCTCACCTGCATCATCTCCAGCAGGAGACCTGGAGTGAGTCTAGTGGAGTTTTAAGGATTTAGCATGGTGCATTGTGGGAACTGAAGTCCAGACATCCCAAAGACCATTTAGTAGATTCCAGACCATTGTATTTGTGTTTTGTACACTTGGAACCTAAAAGGAGACCTTCTGGAAGGACTTCCAGAAGTTTGGAGAAGTTTTGGGAACGTTTGTGAAAAAGCTCCATAAGATGACCAACCCAACCGCGAGAGTCAAGCCGGCCACCTTCAACCACGACCTGCTCAAGATTTTAGGTTCGTCCTACTGAATACTCTGGAAATCCGGATTTCCAAGATTTGACCGGGGCCTCACGGAAAGTCAAGCCGGTGAACCCTCTCCAAATCCAGCCTGCTGTGGAGGGTCGAGGGCCATCAGAAGAAAAACCTCCAGAAAAGTTTGTGAGTGTGAAGGTGAAATTTTGCCTCCCGCTTAGTGTATCCGACAAGGGCTCATTCGCAGTCGGCCTGTAACTTTGACTTTGTCCCGGTCCAGCGAGACCAGATGCCCCAGAGTGGCGCTATAGGTTTTTAAGCACTATAAAGTGGTTAACCTTGAAAAATTCATATCTCCGGTTCCCTATATTGGATGCTTATCGTTTACAGTCACTTTAAAGATAAAAATATTTCCTATTGTTATATTGGTGTTGACTTTTAATTGTGTGTTGTATCTTACTTATTTACTGTATTGGTGTTTTAAAATGCTTAATGTGAGAGGCTGGCTCAGTATATGATGTACACTTATGTAAGTGGACACCTTGCACTGAACCCAGACCACCCTGATGGTGATTTTAGTGGTCTTAGACAACCTTAGAAAGCTCTCTAAGTGTTATGTGGAGAGCAGCTTCAGGCTTAGTCCAGAAGGAGTGTAAAGCAGTTTGTTGAATAAGTGAAAAAGAACCACATAGTGTATTTATAAAAATATGTATTTATTATAAGACACTCACTAACACATACAGATATCTCCTAGCTGGAGATATACACAATGCACACAATACTTTACGATAGAAACAGGTAAGTAGCACAGAATACACAGTGGTCACCAGAGGAGACCAAACCTTATACTAAAATAGTGGTATGCGAACCATGACTCGAGTCAAGACTATACCCAGAATACGTAGCAGGATCGGGGACCCAAGGAACCACCCAAAGTAAGTAACCAGGAGCCCCACGGAGGCCGTGTGCAGAGTGGGAACACGACCGTGGGATCAATGCAAGTCAATTGGTAAGTCGCGGTGTCGTGTAGTTCCTATAAACCTATATAGGACCTGCGCGTTTAGACAACATACACTGTAGGATTGGTGTCCAGACTGATTTAAGACACCCCCACCGGGTATGTTAGCCTTTATACCAGCTAGCTCACAGTGCCACTAGAAACCCCTCTTACCAAGGAGAGAATAGTTCTTGGCAACTATCGAACATGACAACCCTGATCCCTCAGGATCGTGGAAACAGTGTGATACTTTTCGTTCAGTCATACGTGCTCACTTTGTCTCAGAGAGATACACAGAATAAACGGTGGGGACGTTTTTCAATAAGCATTTATTAAACCAGCGTCATTCTAGTGTAAATAGGTGTGCTGAAACAACCATTAGACAGAAACAGATATAAATGATTAGAAGCACTAACAGAGTAAAAGGATGGTAGATTCCTACCATCGTGCTAAAACAATGAATACAGGCAAGTATATAAAATACATGACAGTAAAATGCGTACTCCTACGATTCGACCCTAACTAGATGTACCTAAGTGTACCTAGCATGTATGTAGGTGTAAAGCCAAGAATCCCTCTAGGATAAAGTCAACCCCATTACCTGAAGTGAGAGACTGTGGGACCCCGTCTTGGTCTCGAGATGAACACCCCGCGAGGGATGTAAGACCACTGCGAGCTGGAGTGTCTGCGTGCAGGAACCTCAGCGTCTCGCGTCAGTGTGTCAGCATGGAAGTCCTTTTCTCCTTGACTCCTCTGACTATCTCAGCAAGATATGGTGTTTATATCCCAAAGTGGTACCCTCAGGGGTTCTACCTTGCTGTGTCATGTCGGACTTAGGATGACGGAAGGAATGACCCGTATACATAGTTATTATGCAGGAGATGGTAGTCCTGCTGAGTTTCAAAGAATCCTCATGCATAATGGATGAGGCTAGATTTCAGGGAAAACCCTACGTCCTGTAAGCAGTATCTTAACTATGTAAAAGGTCAGTCCCAAGAACCATTATGTAGTGTAATGGTAGGGGAGAATATGAGTAAAAGGTTAGGTGACTACCTGAGCCTATATTGGGGTACCTATATGAAACATAACAGCGGTTGCAATTTTACAGAACGAGGACCCTTCCCAATGGACCCTGAAGAAGAAACCCTGTGGAAGACAAGAGGTTGGAGAGCCACAGCACCCGTGGATACCTTAGGAACCAGGATACCTGTACCAGGGAAGCCGGGTGCATAGGTGTGAAGTGGTGTCGGAAACCGTTGTCGAACTCAATGGGAGACTTCAGAAAGATGCCGCTGCTGGAGAAGGTGAAAGTGTCTGGTAGAACCCAAAGGTGGATTCAAGATGTGAAGAACCTGCAAGCAGAGGGGATAGAGTCTATGCCACTCAGGAGTGACCAGGAGGCACGGAAGACAAATGCCCACCGATGTCGGGTGTTGCAGGAGAGCTGACTGTGACCTTGAAACTGAAGCTGTGTGGGCCAGGCAATGCCGTGGAAGACCAGGAGCCGTACACGAACTGTTCCACATCGGATGTCGAGAGTTGAGGGGTCGGTGTCCGGCGAGAGCACCAACAAGCCTTGGCAACTGCAACCAAGGAAGGAGTAGAAGAAAGTGCAATGTCAGGACCAGCAAGGTCCAGGAGACTCATCACAAGCAGGGGAGTCAGGTCAGGCCCTGAGCAATCAGGGGACCCCAAAGAATTCAAAATATGACCTCAACAGGACCCACAGGCCGGAGGCACTAGAGTCGCAAGAGGACCTCGAGCAGCTACCAAAGAAGCAGGCCCACTGTGCAAGCAATGTGGTGTGGTCGAAGATTCTGGTCACTGGAGAAGCTTGAGGTTGGGGCTACTTGGAGCCCTAAGATCTTGATGGAAGGAAGCCAACAAGCCTGTGCAACGGCAAGTCGATGCGATGCACAGTGGTTCGGTTCCTGCGGCTCCGACGAGGGGTACTGGCCTCAAACTTGGTGAGAGGACAGGGCAGGCCTTGAGGGACGTGAAGAACAATAGCCTGTGTTGCTGAGCCTTTTGGAGTCCATGGGAGTCCAGGATCAGCAGACAGGTCAGCTTAGTTGCAGTGCCTGCATATGCAGGAAAGTGACTCCTCACTTCATGGGAGATTCCTTCAGGTGTCTTGGATGGCCACAGGCCTGGGAAGGTTTCCTGTATGGAGCACAGGCACGGACGTTGCAGCAGATGAGGAGAACGAAGAGATCAGGAGCAGCAGGAGCCTTCCCGGTTGCAGCCTTGATGCCCAGAGCAAAGTCCATTGAAGTCCAGAGTGCCCAGACGGTCGAAGTTGAAGTGGTGTCTGAATTGAATCTAGGGACCCACCCTCAGTTAAGCCCTTAAGTACCTTAAGGAAAGGGTTGGGACGATTCAGGGGTCCCTCCCTAAGGAGGGGCTGGACAAGGGGAAGGATACTCCCCTGTTCTTTGTCCAGTTTCGTGCCAGAGCGGGAGCCAATGGCTCCCTGAACTGGCTTGAACTGGACTATGCATGGAGGGCACCAAATGTGCCCTGCACGCAGACTATGTGGTGCTGGCAAGCACTCCCACCCGGCCCCATTACACTAAACCCTGTCTGGGAGGTTGTCACACCTCCCTGTGACAGAATGCCTATTGTTCTGCCTTCCCCTGCTCGAGCTTGGCTCAGCAGCAGGAGGGCAGAATCGTGTCTCTGGTCTGCAGCAGCCATGTTGTGCTGTCCGGGTCTAGAAGACTGGTACCGGGAGCACTGAGGGCCTAACAGAGGGCCTTTACAGTGCTTGGAATCATACCCCCACACCATTTATGCTGTGGGGGTATGATTCTAACATGTTTGATACCAAACATGACAGAGTTCGTTACAGCCAGTTTTGAGATGGTCATCGCGTAATGACATGGTGCCCCTCTATATTGTTATAAGGCTGTCTCACTTACAACCTGGGAGAATGGACTCCGAAGGCTGTAGGGGGTCCTGCTCATTCAGGGGCACCCTCACACTTAGAACCGAGCACCCTGCCTTCAGGATTGAAAGGCCTGCTGTAGGGGTGACTTATAGGTTGTAAGTGCAGTAACCCTAGATATAATGAAACCTAAATCTTTTGTAAGTGGTACTAGCACCAGCTTACACAGGCTGCAATGGCAGGCCTGTAGTGATAGTTTGAATGGTCTCCCATAGGTGGCATAATACATGCTTCAGCCTATGGAGGACCTCTGGGGTACCTATGCCCTGGGTACCTTAGTACCATATACTAGGGACTTATAAGGGTACCCCAGTATCCAATTTGGGATGTACCTAAGTACTTACCATAACAAATTAGGGGAGAAAGCAGAGAGACTGGGGTCCTGATTAGCAGGATCCCAGTCAGACTAGTCAGAAACAGCATCACATCAAGCAAAAAGTGGGGGTAACCATTGAAGCAGATTCTACTTTCCTACACAGCCCCCCCCAAACGTAAGGAGATGAGACTAACCTTGCCCAGTTGAGTCTTCATTTTCTAAGTGGAAATATCTGGAGAGTCCATCTGCATTTGCATGGTTACTCCCAGGTCTATGTTCCACTTTATAGTCCATCCCCTGTAAGGAAATGGACCACCTCAAAAGTTTTGGATTTTCACCCTTCATCTGTTTAAGCCATAAGAGGTGCTTGTGGTCTGTCTGAACAATGAAGTGAGTGCCAAACAGGTATGGCCTCAGCTTCTTCAAGGCCCAGACCACAGCAACGGCTTCCCTCTCAATGGCTGACCAACGTTTCTCCCTGGGGGTCAACCTTCTGCTGATAAAAGCTACTGGTTGATCCTGGCCCTCTGCATTAAGTTGTGATAACACAGGTCCTACCCCTATCTCAGATGCATCTGCCTGGATAATGAAAGTTTTGGAGTAGTCAGGACTTTGCAGGATGAGAGCAGTGGACATGGCCTGCTTTAGGTCATCAAATGCCTTTTGACAGCTTACTGTCTACTGAACTTTCTTGGGCATTCTTTTTGATGCCAGATCATTCAGGGGAGTCACAATGGACTCGTATCCCTTCACAAATCTTCTGAAGTACCCAATCAGGCCCAAGAAAGCTCTGACCTGAGTCTGGGTAGTGGGAGTAACCCAGTCCACAATGGTCTGTATTTTGCTCTCCAATGGCTGAACCTGGCCTCCATCTACCAGGTGGCCCACGTATACAACCTTGCTCTGCCCTATCTGGTACTTAGTGGCCTTGATAGTGAGGCCTGCCTTTTGTAGGGCCTCCAGAACATTTCTGAGGTGGACCAGGTAGAACATGACAGCTATATCATCTAGATATGCTGCACTATAGGCTTCCCTACCTGTTAGGACTTTATTCACCAGCCTCTGAAATGTGGCAGGTGCATTCTTCAGACCAAAGGGCATCGCAATAAATTGATAATGCCCACTAGGGGTTGAGAATGCTGTTTTTGGCTTGGCATCCTCGGCTAGTCTGATTTGCCAGTAGCCAGCAGTTAGGTCAAATGTGCTCAGAAACTTGGCTGAGGCCAAAGTATCTATGAGTTCATCTGCCCTGGGAATTGGATGAGCATCAGTCCTAGTGACTGCATTGAGGCCTCTGTAGTCCACACAAATCTCTCTTCTTCCACCCTTGGTGTGAGGTTTAGGTACAAGGACTACTGGACTAGCCCAGGGGCTAGCAGAAGGCTCAATGACCCCCAATTCTAGCATCTTTTGGACCTCTGTCCTGATGTAATCCCTGACATGGTCAGGCTGCCTGTAGATTTTACTCTTGACAGGCAGACTGTCACCTGTGTCCACTTCATGGGTACACCAGGTAGTTTGACTGGGTGCCAGGGAGAACAAGTGTCTATACTGTTGAAGGATTTGCCTACAATCAGTTTGCTGCTGGTCACTGAGGCTGCCACCTAAGGCTACTCCATCTACTGATCCATCATCCGGGTTCTGAGAGAGGAGATCAGGGAGAGGGTCACTCTCTGCCTCCTGTCCCTCATCAGTTGCCATGAGCAAGCCTATGTCAGCCCTGTCAACAAAAGGTTTGAGGCGTTTCACATGAAGTACCCTATAGGGATGTCTTGGAGTACCTAGGTCCACCAAGTAGGTGACCTCACAATTGTGTTCAAGGATGGTGTGGGGGCCACTCCACTTGTCTTGGAGAGCTGCTGGGACACAGGCTGCAACACCCACACTTTCTGGCCTGGCTGGTAAACAGTCAAGACAACCTTTTGGTCATGCCAAGCTTTTTGAAGTTCTTGGCTGGCCTCCAGGTTTTTCTGGCCTTCTTCATGTACTCAGCCATGTGAGAACGCAGGCCAAAGACATAATCCATAATGTCCTGTTTAGGAGGTTTGAGAGGTTGCTCTAACCTTCCTTCACTAGACACAAGGGACCCCTACCTGGACGCCAAACAGGAACTCAAATGGGCTGTAGCCAACCCCTTTCTGAGGAACCTCTCTGTAGACAAAGAGATGGCAGGGTAGTAAGTCATCCCATTTTGGCCTAAGCTTGTCTGGGAGTCCCATGATCATACCCTTGAGGGTCTTGTTGAACCTTTCAACAAGCCCATTGCATTTTGGATGGTAGGGTGTGGTAAACTTATAGTTTACTCCACACTCTTTCCACATTGCAGTGATGTAACTTGACATGAAGTTGGTACCTCTGTCAGTTAAAATCTCCTTATAGAAGCCCACTCTGGAAAATATTCCCATGAGGGCCCTAGCCACCACAGGAGCTGTGGAGGTCCTAAGGGGTATAGCTTCTGGGTATCTAGTGGCATGGTCCACCACCACTAGTATGTAACTATGCCCAGATGCAGTTGGAGGGTTCAAGGGACCAACTATGTCAATACCTACCCTCTCAAATGGAACCCCAACCACTGGAAGTTGAATTAAGAGGGCCTTTGTGGTGAAACCTGACTTACCACTGGCTTGGCAAATGGCACAGGAGTGATAAAACTCCTTTGTGTCCTCAGTCATTTAGGGCCAGTGAAAGTGAGGGACAAGCCTGTCCCAAGTCTTGCTTTGCTCTGAGTGTCCTGCAAGAGGAATATCATGTGCTAGGGAGAATAGGAAACCTATGAAATTCTCGGGTATTACCAACCTCCTGGTGGCACCAGGCTTGCGGTCTCTACCCTCAGAATACAAGAGTCCATCTTCCCAATGGGTCCCATGGGACCCATTGATATTCCCTGCTTCCTTAGCAGCAGCTTGCTGTCTTAGGGGTTCAAGAGAG
Source organism: Calotriton arnoldi (assembly GCA_963921515.1). Lineage (NCBI taxonomy): Eukaryota > Metazoa > Chordata > Amphibia > Caudata > Salamandridae > Calotriton > Calotriton arnoldi. The sequence goes on along the minus strand of CAWUFW010002547.1, from coordinate 2,080,058 downwards.
GGGCAGGACTGCTGCTCCAAACTCAAATCTGCCCTGGAAGGGACCCCTGCCCCCAAAAACTTTGCCTGGTCAGGCCCAAGTTCCTCTGGGACAGTTCCTTCACAGGGGTTAAGATCATCTCCCTCAGGCGGCTGATCTTCACTGAGAGTTTGTGAGGAGGGCAATTCATTACCTTTCCTGCTCTTTCTCTTGGGAAGCACCTGGTCCATTTTTCCAGGATCCAGTGCTTTTTCAGTGGTGAGCTGTTTGGCCCTAGCCCTGGTGACAGCAAACACACTGGCAGAGATGCCCATCATCTCTGCATGAGTCCTGAACTCCACTTCAGACCAGGCCGAAGTTTCTAGATCATTGCCCAACAAACAATCAACAGGTAGGTCTGGAGATACCACAACCCTCTTAGGTCCAGTTACCCCTCCTAAGCTGAGATTCACAACTGCCAAGGAATGGTCAGTCCTGACATTGCTAGAGTTGGTGATTTGGTACACTTGTCCAAGTATGACCTGTTCAGGGGACACAAGTTTCTCTGCCACCATAGTGACACTGGCCCCTGTATCTCTATAAGCCATTGCTTCTTTTCCATTGATTAAAGGCTGTTGCCTGTACTTGCCCAAGTTAGTGGGACTTATCAGTAAGGTGGCAAGATCCATGCCACCATCACAGACCAAATCAGCCTGAGCTGGAGTTCTGACTAAGTCAGAACACATCTCAGTACCCACGGTTAACCCCACTAATCCCTTGTTTGCTGTACTACCACTTGTACTTGTGCTAGGGGGAGCAGGTGCCTTCGGGGCAGTGGTAGTAGGAGTAGTTTCCTTGGCCTTTGGACAATCAGCATCCTTTTTCCAATGGGTCTTCACTTTACAGAAGTAACACCAAGGTTTCTTTTTGCCTTTCTTGGAATTTTGAGACTCACCCCCAGATGCAGGTTTTTGGGGCCCTTGAGAAGACTCTTTTTTATCTTTAGCTTTATCCCCACCCTTATCCTGAGATTTAGAAGAATCTTGTTTCTTTTGGTCACCTCCATTACCATGGTTTTTCTGCCGAACACTGGTGCGAACCCATTTGTCTGCCTTCTTTCCCAATTCTTGGGGAGAGGTCAGATCAGAGTCCACCAGGTACTGATGCAAAAGCTAGTTCTGACAATTATTAAGGATCTGCTCCCTCATAATCAAATTGTACAATCCTTGGTAGTCCTGTACTTTGCTTCCATGAAGCCAGCCTTCCAGAGCCTTAATAGCACTGTTTACAAAGTCTACCCAGTCCTGGGTGTGTGTCTTCTGGGTGTCTCTGAACTTAATCCTATACTGTTCAGTGGTTAAGCCAAACCCATCAATGAGAGCACTCTTCAGTAGTGAGTAATTGTCAGCATCCTCTTCTCTAACAGTGAGGAGCTTATCTCTACCTTAGTTAGCAAAGGAGAGCCATAAGATAGCTTCCCACTGCTCTTGAGGGACCCTCTGAACTTTACAGGCCCTCTCTAAAGCAGTGATCCATTTATGGACATCATCCCCCTCCTGGTAAAGAGGGACTATCTTGTTCAGGTTCCTATGGTCAAAAGAGGTTTCTCTAACCCTAAGGACACTGTTGCTGCCACCATGGGACTCTAGTCTCAATTTCTTCCTAGCTTTCTGGATTTCTAAGGACTCTTTGTCAAGGGCCAACTGGTCTTGCCTGAGCCTAAGCCTTGCTTTCTCAAGTTCAAGCAGTTGGTACTCCCTGTCAAAAGAGTTGTCCCGCCTACTAGAGATGGAGGTCCCTATTGAATGTCCTGAAGCATTAGATTCTCTAGAAGAGGATGTAGACCTCCTTGGTCTACTCTGAACCCTGCCATGAGGAACAAAGGGGGAACCACTTCTGGGGGCACCCTCTGTGCCATTTGCACTATCTTCTGGGGGATCTGAGTTCTCCAGGTGGGAGTCATGAGACTCCTCCTGGTCAGGGTCAGAATTAAGGTCAACAAGGAGTTCCCCATCTGACCCATCTCCTGCCCCCTGCCCACCCACTCTGCCCTGTTCATCTGACCCACTAGCTTTCTGTAGGTCATCCAACAGTAACACCTCTAGGAGGCGTTGAGTTATAAGGCCTTTCCCTGTCTTAAGCTTCCTAGAGGAACACAGGGCCCTCAGTTTCTGGAACCTGGGGTCACTGTATATAGAAGGCAGAGAGCCACTGGCATCTCCTTTAGAAGACATACTAGGTGTAGCGAGGTGTTCCACCTACCTAACCTAGTGGGAACTAAACCCTCTGAGGTTGGAGAAGGGGTTGTGCTAGACCCTTAACTACCCAACCCTAAGTTCAGTAGAACTTACTTATTCTAATCTTGTATTTATATGTGCCTAATATTAGTGATGGTTTTTCAATTAATCCACACCAAGATTATCTGGTAAAACAATACAAACTTGAATCCCAACCACTGCACACCAATGCGAGAGGTTGGCTCAGGATATGATGTACACTAATGTAAGTGGACACCTTGCACTGATCCAGACAACCCTTAAGGTGATTTTAGTGGTCTTAGACAACCTTAGAAAGCTCTCTAATTGGCAGCTGTGGAGAGCAGCCTTCAGGCTTAGTCCAGAAGGAGTGTAAAGCAGTTTGTTTTACCAGAACATAATATTATAGGTATTGATTAAGTGAAAAAGAACCACACAGAGTATTTATGAAAATATGTTTTTATTATAAGACACTAACACATACAGATATCTCCTAGCCGGAGATATACACAATACTTTACGATAGAAACAGGTAAGTAGCACAGAATACACAGTGGTCACCAGGGGGAGACAAAACCATGTACTAAAATAGTGGTATGCAAACCACGACTTGAGTCAAAACTATACCCAGAAGACGTAGAAGGGTCGGAGACCTAAGGAACCCCCAGGGTAAGTAACCAAGAGCCCCACGGAGGCCGTGTGCAGAGTGGGAACATGGCCACGAGATCAATGCAAGTCAATGGGTAAGTCGCTGTTGCAATTTTACAGAAAGAGGACCCTCCCCAGTGGACCCTGAAGAAATCCTGTGGAAGGCAAAAGGTTAGAGAGCCACCCCACCCGTGGATACCTTAGGAACCAAGTTACCTGCACCAGGGAAGCCGGGTGCATAGGTGTGAAGTGGCGTCGGAAACCGTCGTCGAACTCAATGAGAGACTTCAGAAAGATGCCGCTGCTAGAGAAGTTGAAGGTGTCCGGTGGAACCCAAAGCTGGATTCAAGATGTGAAGAACCTGCAAGCAGAGGGGACAGAGTCTATGTCACTCAGGAGTGACCAGGAGGCACGGAAGACGAATGCCCACCGATGTCGGGTGTTGCAGGAGAGCTGACGGTGACCTTGAAACTGCAGCTGTGTGGACCAGGCAATGCTGTGGAAGACCAGGAGCCATACATGAGCTATCCCACACAGGATGTCAAGAGTTGAGGGGGACGGTGTCCAGCGGGAGCACCAACAAGCCTTGGCAAATGCAACCAACAAAGCAGTAGAAGAAGGTGTATTGTCGGGACCAGCAAGGTCCAGGAGACTCTCTACAACCAGGGGAGTCAGGTCAGGCCCTGAGCAATCAATCAATCAATCAATCACGGCATTTATAGAGCGCGCTACTCACCCGGGAGGGTCTCAAGGCGCTGGGGGAGGGGGTAAGTTACTGCTCGAACAGCCAGGTCTTGAGCTGCTTCCTGAAGGAGAGATGGTCCTGGGTTCGCCGAAGGTGAGTTGGGAGGGAGTTCCAGGTCTTGGCTGCCAGGTAGGAGAAGGATCTTCCTCCGGCGGTGGTTCTGGCGGATGCGTGGTACGGTGGCGAGGGCGTGGCTGGTTGATCGTAGCTGGCGGGTGGGCGTGTAGAAGGTCATGCGGTTGTTGAGGTACTTTGGGCCCAGGTCGTGGAGGGCCTTGTGTGCGTGGGTGAGGAGTCTGAACGTGATTCTCTTGCTGACGGGGAGCCAGTGCAGGTCTTTCAGGTGTCCGGTGATGTGGCTGTGTCGGGGGATGTCCAGGATGAGTCGTGCGGAGGCGTTCTGGATGCGCTGGAGTCTTTTTGAAGTTTGGCTGTGGTTCCGGCGTAGAGGGTGTTCCCATAGTCCAGTCGGCTGGTGACGAGTGCCTGGGTGACGGTCTTCCTGGTTTCAGTGGGGATCCATTTGAAGATCTTGCGGAGCATGCGCAGGGTGTTGAAGCACGAGGATGAGACGGCGTTGACTTGTCTGGTCATCGACAGGGAGGAGTCCAGGATGAAGCCCAGGTTGCGTGCGTGGTCCGTTGGCTTGGGCGCGGTGCCCAGGGCCGGGGGCCACCAGGAGTCGTCCCAGGCGGAGGGTGATGAGCCCAGGATGAGGACTTCCGTCTTGTCTGAGTTTAGTTTAAGGCGGCTGTTCCTCATCCAGTCGGCGACGTCTCTCATCCCGTCGTGTAGGTTTGCTCTGGCGGTGGTGGGGTCGTTGGTGAGGGAGAGGATCAGCTGGGTGTCGTCGGCGTAGGAGATGATGTTGAGGTTGTGTTGGCGTGCGATGGCTGCGAGGGGGCTCATGTAGACGTTGAAGAGCGTTGGACTGAGTGAAGATCCTTGTGGGACGCCGCAGATGACTTCAGTGGCCTCGGATCTGAACGGGGGAGGCGGACTCTCTGGGTTCTTCCGGCGAGGAACGAGATGATCCATTCCAGTGCTTTCTCTCGGATTCCGATGTTGCTGAGGCGCTTCACTAGGGTGCGGTGGCAGACGGTGTCGAATGCCGCGGAGAGGTCCAAGAGGATGAGGGCTGCTGTTTCCCGTTGTCGGTTAGGGTTCTGATGTCGTTGGTGGCTGCGATGAGGGCGGTCTCGGTGCTGTGGTTGGCCCGAAACCCGGACTGCGAGGGGTCGAGGGATCCATTCGTCTCGAGGAAGGCGGCAAGCTGTCCGTTGACGGTCTTCTCGATGACTTTGGCCGGAAACGGAAGGAGCGAGATGGGACGGTAGTTCTTGAGGTCGGTGGGGTCCGCCGTTGGTTTCTTCAGGAGGGCGGTAAGCTCGGCGTGCTTCCAGCTCTCCGGGAAGGTGGCAGTGTGGAAGGAGGAGTTGATGATGTCCCGGAGATGGGGTGCGATGGTGGCGTCGGCTTTGTTGAAGACGTGGTGTGGGCAGGGGTCGGTTGGTGATCCGGAGTGGATGGAGTTCATCGTGCGGGTGGTGTCTTCGGTGCTGATCGGGGTCCAATTGCAGAGGGTGGTGGTGGCGGGCGTTGGTTCGGCGGTAGGGTGCGTGGTTTGTGCGTCGAAGCTGTTATGTATGTCGATGATCTTGCGGTGGAAGAACGTGGCGAGTGAGTTGCAGAGGTCTTGCGAGGGGTGATGTCGTTGTTTCCGGCGCTGGGGTTGGAGAACTCTTGACGATGCTGAAAAGTTCCTTGCTGTCGTGGGCGTTGTTGTCCAGTCGTTCTTTGAGTGCCGACTTCTTGGTGGCACGGATCAGCTGGTGGTGTTTGCGGGTGGCGTGCTTGAGGGCGGTCCTTTTGTCTGTGGTCTGGTCGAGTCGCCAGGTTCTCTCGAGAGCAATCAGGGGAGCCCAAAGAATTCAAAATGTGACCCTCGACAGGACCCACAGGCCAGAGGCACTGGAGTCGCAAGAGGACCTCGAGCAGCTACCAAAGAAGCAGGCCCATGGTGCAAGCAATGTGGTGTGGTCGAAGATTCTGGTCCCTGGAGATGCTTGAGGTTGGGGCTACTTGGATCCTGAAGATCTTGATGGAAGGAAGCCAACAATCCTTTGCAACAGCAAGTCAACGTGGTGCACAGAGGTTCGGTTCCTGCGGCCCTGACAAGGGATACTGGTCTCAAACTTGGTGAGAGGACATGGCAGGCCTCGAGGGATGTGAAGAACCACCACCTGTGTTGCTGAGCCTTTCGGAGTACGTGGGAGCCCAGGATCAGCAGACCAGTCAGCTTAGTTGCGGTGCCTGCAGATGCAGGGAAGTGACTCCTTCACTTCAAGGGAGATTCCTCCAGGTGTCTTGGATGCCCACAGGCCTGGGAAGGTTTCCTGTATGGAGCACAGGCACGGACGTTGCAGCCGACAAGCAGGGCAAAGAGATCAGGAGCAGCAGGAGTCTGCCCGCTTGCAGCCTTGATGCCCAGAGCAAAGTCCAGCAAAGTCCAGAGTGCCCAGACGGTCAAAGTTGAAGTTGTGTTTGAATTAGATCGTGTCCCATGACGAATCTAGTGACCCACCCTCAGGTAAGCCCTTAAACACCCTTAGGAAGGGGTTGGGATGATCCAGGGGTCCCTTCCTAAGGAGGGCTGGGCAAGGGGGAGGATACTCCCCTGTCCTTTGTCCAGTTTCGCACCAGAGCGGGAGCCAATGGCTCCCTGAACTGGTTTGAACAGGACTATGCATGGAGGGCACCAAATGTGTCCTGCACGCAGACTATGTGGCGCTGGGGAGCGTGCCCACCCTGTCCCAATACACTAAAGCAAATCATTTACGGGTCGAAACGTCTACACTCAACCCCTATTGGTTATATGATTCTGTCTAAATTGCATCACTTTATAACTGTTGCACAGGATTCACTTTCTATAGTAGTAGGATACCCAAGTGGGATGTTTTCTTCAGTGTTTTTATCTTGTCTTTGTGTATTTGACCTTATCACGGGCAATGCACACTTTCTTCATTTGCTCGTTTGCACCTGCACATGAAAAACGTGTTTGAATAATTATGATACATGTGAGAATCTAAGTGCCTCTGAGTATTATTCATTCATGAAAGGAACATCTGTGTGTAACTTCCTTCATACTAAATTGTGTTGATTCCTACTTAATGCCGAGGATTAGTACGCAAGGTAGCAAGTTCAGTGAGTCCCACGGGATCAATTATTTGTATCATATTATAACACATTGAGCATGCTGACAAGAGGTGTGGAACAATACGAGATCCACTGAGAATTTTACTAATGCCTGATGCATATAAATTGAATGTAACATGTTAACCTGTAACATAACAATCTGGAAAAACTTGCACATCACGCAGGAATGTGCTTGGGATGACCAATGGGAATTAGTTCATTGGAGAATGCTGATTGCCTTGCCTTCTTGAGGCACCGGCGGACAGAGCTCCATAAAATCAATCTTGTCAGCACACCAACTGTTTGTTTAAAAAACCCTCTTTTGATGTAGATTATCTTAAAGGCTTGTGTCATGTCACAGTCCTGGAGACATCTCTTCCCTCTACCCCTCTCCTGGATGACCTGTCAGGTCTCTTTTAAGAGGTTAGAGGCCCAGCCCATTTCACAAGGCATCCTATAAACCACATTTTCTCCCCTCCTGACTTGGTGAAAAAATTTTCTTTTACATGTATTGACCATTTCATTTAACCATTGATAAGATGTTGCATGGTGTTATAGTGATAGAGTGCTTTGGGGAGTAGACCCCCACAAGATAAAAAGCAATGGCGAGATGAATACAAAATTAAAACAAGCATTTGCAATGCAATAGGTCTCGCATTATGCGAGTTTAAGCTGTTGGTATTGTAAATGACAATTGCAAAAAGAACAATTGATGGACAGCCTTCATCAGCCAGGATAGCTTGACTCCAGTGGCATGGAGGCATGGAGAGCACGGGACCCACGTCTGGGCATACCCGTCCCACTCGGGGTGACAAATGCAAAAAGAACAATTGATGGACAGAATGCAGAACAATGTCATACATTCACCCCAGTACAGAGATCTGGGCCTAAATCCATCGTTTTTGCTCACCATGCCATTCCAGTTTGGACCCAGCCATATGCAAATCAGTCTTGACCCTGCGCCCAATGGGAACAGTCCAGCCCGAACTGCCAGGCCAGGTCCTCCCTGGACTGGAAACAAGCATCCTAGGACCGGTTTCGGGCTTTCAGTCCAGGGAGGACCTGGCCTGGCAGTTCGGTCTGGACTGTTCCCATGGGGCACAGGGTCAAGACTGATTTGCATATGGCTGGGTCCAAACTGGGGTGGCGTAGTGGGCAAAAGAACGATGGATTTAACCCAGATCTTTTGACTGGGGGAGAATGTTTGCATTGTCAGCATTCCGTCCATCATTTGTTTGCTGTAACATTGTAAATGACAATGCCTTTTATTTACGTTTTAAAAACCAAAACATAAATAAAAGTCATTGTCATTTACTCTGCCAATAGCTCAAACTAGCGTAAATGCGAGACCTATTGCATTGCAAATGCTTGTTATAAGTGGTTAGGTTTTTCTGGCCGATGACAGAGCTGTGCCAAAGTAGTTACGCATTCCATCGGTTAGTACTTGTGCTCTTTTCCCGGTAAATATACAATGAAGCAAGTACACTGCTGGTTGCCTTAACAGCCTATTATTGCATTTTCAGGCTGCGTGGGTTTGCGTTTCGATTTCGGTCTTAATGTGTACTGTTGTAATGCAAGGTAGTTTAACAAAAAAACTGAATAATTATACTGCCGTCTTTCAATAACTTTAGATCCGCCTAGTATAATTTAAATTACAGAATGTTTGCTGCCTGGGATCACGAAAATAAAATGGACACACTTTTAAAGGAGGTACACTTTCAAGCTACACTCGTCAAACATGGCAGCAAAGGTTTACTGTTGTGGAAAGTAGAAGATAAAGTTGTGAATCACTTCTCATCAGCATCACACAAGCTGAGTGGCACAGTGTGTTAATACCGACGTAGCCAAAAAAGTAAGTATTCCCTTCTCGCAGCAGAGAGCCATCGGCAACACTGTACTGAAAACTCTTCTACATACCTGGTAGGTGCCCAGCAGACATTCCTGCATGAACATGCACGAGAAGGGGGAGGAGGTAGGGCAATCTCTTCCTTAAACATACCAACTCCTCTCCCTCTTCAAAGGTGTCAATGCCGACAAACAAAGAACACAATTGCCTGAACACAGCAGTGATTTCTGATGAACACAGCAGTGATTTCTGATGAACACAGCAGTGATTTCTGATTAACACTTTCACAGACACAACAGACCCTGGCTCCAAAGGCCAGCCTTTTATTCAGTGAAGCTCTGTGCACCCCCTCCCACCCCCAACGGCCCTCCGGTGGGATCCATCTTGACGTAAAAGGATGTGGTGTTTGTGAAAACATCCAGAGCACAGGTAAGTGCAGCAGCACTCAGATGTTTCCAGGGAGCAAATGTACTCTGGACATGGCGCGCCACTCTGGCTTTCTACAGCCCGTTGGAGAAGAAAAGAGTCAACTCTTCCTCGTTTCGTCATGGCTGGTATTTTATAAAAGAAGAAATAAAATCTGTGCAATTCTTTTTTTTTAAAAAGCGCCTGGTGCTTTCAGACAGGTAACATTTTCGGGGCGTTAATGAACAGAATTGTGCTGGCTTCTTACATGAGGATGTTCAAACAGGAAAACACGGTTCCACAACCAGAGACACTGCTCAAACGTACTGCATTTAAAAGGCAGTAATGTAAAAGTACCGGAAGCAGAGCCAATGAAGTACAGGTACAAAGAAATGCAGGCAATGAAAAACAAAAACAAAAAAAGTGTGCACACGAGTCCTAGTTAAAAAGAACCAAAGCAATCATTGACAAATGACGGGCTGGGCAGAAAACTACTAAAATTTCCCCATCTAATGCATGGTGTGTGGATGTTGTGAGGGCTGGCAGGGAGGGGCTCTGGAAGAGAGACTCGAGTGAGGCTCTTTAAATTTAAAGTGAAAGCGCTTGTTGAACACGTTTGTGTAATGAATGGAGCCCACTTCCCATGCGCTCCCAGGGGAGCTCAGGGAAGCAAAAGCAGTGCTTTAAATGGAAAAAGAGAAGTGCCGGTACTCACCAAATTGATTGGGGTGAGCCTGGGAGGGGCGTGTCTGGGGGCGTGGCTTCGAGGCAGCCTTGTACACTATCAGCATTTTCTTCTTCAATGTAAAGTGCCCCAGTGCCCTTGGCCAAGTTCTGCTCATAGCTGCAGGGTGTAATTGGTGTTTATTGTAATTATATATATAGCGTGAACTTAGCCCGAGGGCATTAACGTGAGAAGCAGAAGTTTTACGCGAAAGCAGACTTTTTTTTTTATGGCACAAGGAGATTTAAGTGATTTGCCCTGGATCACAGGATATTGAGCAGACGCTGGGATTTCACCTCCCTGTGCCATAAAAACAAAACGTATGCGTTCATGTAGAACTTGTGCTTCTCATGTAAAGCACTTTAATGCCCTCCTGCCAAGTTTGCGCTATATATAACTGCAAAAAATGGACCAATGTGCCCTGCACACACGAGCCGAACTTGGCCGAAGGGCGTTAGGCGCTCTGACAGACAATGGAGAGTGTATTCCAGCGCTGCAACCTTTCACTATGACAGCGCAACAGTTCCAATGTCGAGAGCTCTAGCTGTCAAACCACACGTGTCTTCCTGTCCTGTCGCGCTGTCAGGGTGTGAGCAGGGCCGGCCTGTAGGGTGGGCGAGCTGGGCCCAGGCCCAGGCCGCCAGTATTCCGAGGGGTGCACGGAGCTGTGCGCATTAAGGCAATACCAGCAGCAGAACCCCTGTCATCTTGCAACCGCCTTGTTCATGTCCCTGCCTCTGTCTGACTTGCCAGATTAGAGTTGTTTTAATCCTTCATGGTCAGACATTTGGGCAATGTTTTAACACCTCATTGCCCCTTTCTTCGCGCTCCTTTCACCGTCTCACCCCTGCTGACACACACAACAAGAGACCCATCACCGTGAGGCAGCTAAGCTATCGGTGATTTAGGTGAGCTGGGGAGGTCCCGAGGCGTTTGGGTTCAGGGGGCAGTCACTGCTCATCCAGGGACTGACCAGTCAACTCAAAAAGGACCCCCTGCTGCCTCATTTCAGTCTCTAGCATGAGCAAGGGCGCCAAATTTCTCTCCGCCCAAGGCGCTATCAACAAATGCCGGCTCTGAGTGTAGGGCTGCAGCCGCAACCTAGCGTCGGAATACAATAATATTAACTGTCACGCGCCGATAACCCAGAGACTGACCACAGCATGCCACTAGGAGTACCGGTACTCTCTTAACACAAGGAGAAGTCCCGGTACTCAATGGGAGAACACGGAGAAGTGCCGGTACTCAGTACCGGTGAGTACCGGCCCATTTAAAGCACTGAGCAAAAGGGAGGTAGGGGTTAAGGGTGGGTGCATGATGGGATGGTGACTCGGTAAGGGAAACCAAGGTAAACCGTCTAAAAACAGCATAATTCCTTTAACCGAGGAGGTGGCTTACCATCCAAGGCTGCTGACTTTGGAGCTGGAGAACAGGGTTCGATCCTGGGTGTGAGTAGTAATTATTATCTCCTACCTTGATCTCTTCATTAAAAATAAATCAACAGCATGCTCGACCTAAGAATTGTGTTTATTTCTGCGATCGCGCACAATCTCCAGAAGTGCACATCGTAAATTAATCATGCAGGCGAAAACAGCTATAAATAACCCAGAGGAAGCTGTTCTGTGTGATGGCCAAATAACACATTCACTTAGTGAAATAGCCAGCGAGGGAGCTAAGTCCACAAAGGAGGGACATTCAAACAAATGCACCAATAACAAGCCAGCATTTGCAAATGGTGCAGATAACAGCCAATGGCAATTGGTGGGTGTGCCAAACCCCACACTACAGATAGAACAGGTCGATAGAAGCTCGACCTAAAAACATGTGGTAAAGGTTTCTTGATAAAAGGGTAATGTAAGGCTTTGTTGGTAATGGGGAAGAACAAAAATATCTCCATTGGTCTTTACCAGTGAGAAGGCAATACCTCTACTACAGGAACGAGGCCCTGAACATGTACTAAAGTGCATTATCAATTAAACAGTACAAATCTTTTGTTAACAATTTATACTGTATGTTCTTTTCAGAGCTAAATATAGGATCCCACTAGTGACTACTCCTTTTATAAACGGAATATCAAAACTATCATGTCTTCATTATTAATAACAAAACATTCCTACACCATCTCTGTATGCTTTCTCTGCTTAACATTAATGGAACCCCACATCACAGTCACCTTTTTTGCCTAAAGATGCTGATTCTGTCCCTACACAGTCATCCTACACCTATCTCCAAGCACATCAATCTCAATTGCTGAAGCTGCCATGAACGTCCAATTCAGGATGGGCAAAGTTCTCAGTCGTTCAAAATTAGGCACAGTTCATCATTGTTTCCTCCATTAAGTTGCGCATTAAAAAAATCTAGTTGCATATGGAGTAGCGTAATTTTGATTCCACCCTGATATAATGTAGGAGTGCGTTATAATCATGTGTAGTCAGCACTTGAATATATTCTGTGTGATTAACGTTACTAAATGATAGTTGGGGTATTGTGTATTTCAAGTATCCCATGTGAAACGTTAGAAATGTGACGATTGAAAGGACTGATTTACTTATGTGTTAGCAATCGAGAGAGAACCAAACTTATAAATGTATTCACAGTGTGGGGCTAATAAATGTTGCATGTAGAGAATGGTGTTTAACTTTATACACATAACTAGAAACGTACAATAATAATGATAGTGTATTTGAAGTAATATCTTTTCATGTTGTTTGCATTTATTCATTTCTTAAGAAATTGCATTTGCTCTATGTGTGGAAATGGGCATATATTGTAACTCAGTGCACTCCTAACTTAACATGAGTTTCGGCCTGAAGAACAGTTCCAGCTCAAGCTCATATGAAACTTATATTTGCTTAACCTTCACTGAAGAATGTGTGCTTACATTTTGTTCCCACTGCAGGGGGACAGGGCCTCGTTAGTTAGGAGGGGAGGGTTTTGTTCTCGTGAGATTGCAAGGAATAAGAAGGTGAATCTTGGCAAGGAGAAATGCGGCAACGTGCAAGGAGATGAGTTCTCATGGAGCAGGAGAAACATGGCCAAGAACAAGAGAAGTAACAATTTATCAACGTGGGAAAGGTGGTGCCTGTATCCCTTTTGTGCTAGGAAGATTGAATTATTATGGAGGAGTCACGTGCTTATTAACATATCTAATGCTGTATTGTAGAGAGGGACACAGCGACCCGTTCGAACTTCGAGGGGTACATACCTCTTCTTATGCTTTGTGTGACTTCATGCTACATGACCCTTGGTTGAATTTCTTCTAGTAAAGTCTTTGATGGTTGACACCTTTCTATTTGCTTACTCCAATCAATCGCACTGCTTTCTTAGTTTAGGCTTGTCCCTTTTGGAGACAGTGTAGAGAAAGATAGTGTGCTCATGCTTACCATCGAGGAATCACCTGATGCATTTTAAGCTCACTGTTTTTTCCTCCTCTCCTCTATCACTGTAATAGAGTCAGACATATGCTTTTTGTTATGTAGGGTTCATCTCTTCAGGAGATTTGGACTCACTTTGTTTGTTATGTATTTCTATACCATAATACTGAGATTGGTTTATATCAATTTGTTTTTGAATTTATAACTAAAACTTCCTAATCCTGGAATTGGTTGTTGAGTGAGTTAATATGTAGCCAAATTGGTTACACTGTATTACATTTAAATGGTGAATGTTTTCTCCCTCTTACATCTGAAGCAGGGAAAAAGGTCATCAGAGTTATTGGGAATGTTTAAATGGGCCCAGGCTCCATCACATATCTGGTGCAGTTTTCATATAAAAGCTCTTTTTCTGCAACATATTGTAACAAAATTGGTATTATTTCATGATACCTGATGTTCAAATTATTTTACTGAAAAGCAAGTCTTGCTTGGCGTTTCCCAGAATTATTTCTCCTTTTCCTTTAAAATTTGTGCAAATTTGCTGGAGATTCAGACAGATTGTTAAGTATCCTGCACAACCCAACACACTGTGTGTGTTTCCCCTTATTTTTCACTGCACTACTTTCAACCCTGATTACCCTAAAATTCCAATTTCCACACTTTCAGTAGAAATTGATGATATATATGATGACTTTATTTGGGTAATTGTATTTTAGTTTTTATTTTTGTAACTCGTTTAATGTCTCAACACTTGTCCTACTTAAAAGGTTTCTAGTAGGCGGTTTTGAAAACTACCAGTGCATTAGTACTCACGATCACCCCCACAATCTTCTGTTTACAATAGAATTGCATAAATGTCAAATAGTACTATTGATGTCTGTGGGGTCCTTCAAATAATGTAGCATTCTTGTTTGTCCATCTGGCTGTAGAAATGTGTTTGTTCTTTTGCAACTTGATGATGGTTTGTCCAAAGTCAATGTTTGCAAACCATTGTCTGTCATGCCATGCAGGACAGAGTGTGTCACTGTTAGGTTAGGCATGTGCTTGGCCAGCAGGGTGGCTCTCTTATAGACAGACATACTTTTCAGGGAGGGGACCTGGTGGGCCTGACTTTGGTAGTTTGTCCATATTTTCTGTAGTAAGTCCAAACTGTTGTTGTCCTTGCATGAGGTCGTCCTGCTAATGATATGCTGAGCATGTTTCTCCTGTGAGTTACTAAAGTTTGTGAATTACTGATTTAAAAAAAAAATTGTATTGACATTTTATAACCAGTGTGTAGACCTGGCTCTTCAGCTGACTCGGACCTGCACTCCCCCACCCCCAGCGCCTTGAGACCCTCGCGGGTGAGTAGCGTGCTTCACAATTCCCTGATTGATTTATTTAGTGTGCTAATTTTAGAAATGCCATATTTACATTATGAAGGCAGTATCTCATTGTAGTCATGTCAGTGACAAGATAACCAGCATTTCAATCAAAGCTAGGATGCATGAAACTCTGATGTCTCAAGTACTAACACAGTCTAATGATATCTATGCAACCTGGTCCTTAGCCCTTTCCTGAATCATGGTTGGATTGTGAGCTTATCCAGGCATATTTGTACTATTGAATATTGACAACAACAGCATTTTAGTGCAAGAAAATCAAGGGACAAATGAAGTGTGTATAGGGAAGTGTAGATATACTATTCCTAACTCCTCATCTAAGTACCTTGAAGATATATGTACTATGTAGGTACATATATGTGGAGTTAGGTATATACAATTTAGACGTACTTTTCTATCAATATTTTATTTTTGATACTCTGTCCTTGATCTTGTGTTCCATCAATACAGTGATTTCAATATTCAGGGGGCATCACCCAGGCATCCATGTTGTTGAATTGCTAAAATGGATGGACACCATATGAACTTCTGGATCACTGGCTCTGTTTCACTGGGACATGATGCCAATGTGGGTAGCACCCTTGGTAATGCCTTGTATTGCTGGTCAAAACATGACTCAAACTAAAGAAAATAATATCTATGCAAAATAATTATCATAAAATGTGTCACATTCACTTCAAATAAGGAAACAAGTGCATACTATATGCTGTACTGGACTGAAATATGCAAGGTACGGGAATACAAGAAAAATCAAACACATGAAAATATGTATCATAAAAACACAATAAATCTAGAGTCAAGCATGAACACTCTTTATTTTCTTTTGTTTTCAAAATCTGATTTGATTTTTTCAGTTGCATATATTTAGTTGGCAGTGTCAGTGATAGATTCTACACTACAACTCAATTTAAAGTGCAATTAATTGTCAACATTTTTCATCTCACGTTCTCTGTTGCCTTTTCCAGTAGTTACAATGAATGTGCCTAAAAGTTGTCGAATGGAACTTCATATAATCACCACACGTCATATTCTTTTCCCAGCAACAGAGAGCGGCCTTATGCATCAGCACCCACCCGGTCGAAAGAGGAAAAAACATCAATTGATTCTTTTGCTGCCTCTAAGTGTTGTATTGCGTTTGAGCGAGTGATTCTGGACAAATACAACCCATTGGATGCCTTCAAAATCACTTTATGATCTTTATACTCAAGTTCAAAGTCACAGTCGGGAGACTTCTTGTCTTTGTCTGTCGTGATGGCTTGATTCTCGGATCCTGGTTGCAGACATAGATAGTCGCCCTTGTAGTCAGAGATTTCCACCTTCCCCCCGTTCACAAGGCACACCTGGAGCCAGGTGGTGTGGTCCCTCTCGAACTGTCCCAGGATCCCCTCGGACCTCGAGCTCCAGTACATGCCGTTGTCCGTCTTCAAGGAGACTCCCTTCGGGGAGCAAATTAACTCCAGGGAAGCATTGAGATCTGTCAGAGGAAAGATAATTTAATACTTCTCATACTTTTGTAAAAAAATGTCATCTTACCTAATGGTGCATATTATTAAATGATGCCGCTCATTGGTTAGTAAAATAACTCCGGCCTCACATCTAGGTTAATAAACCTAACAAATTTGGCTAAGCTTTCTGTTGTATCTTACCAGACGTAGCCAAGTTGAATTTTAAGTGTTTCTTTATTAAGATAAAGTTGCAGGATGGCATTCAAGTACAATAAGTTGGTTTCCATGTACATCTGCCCTTCAGCCTGGTAATCCTTATACTACAGCCCCACCAGGAGCAGCCTGCCTGCTGCTCAGCCCATCTTCCAACTGTCACACCTCATCCACACAGGCACCCAAGCATTCCAAGCATCACAGTCACACCAACATTCCACTCTCAACACTCACACTGGCTGAGCAGCAGGGAGATAGGTAAACTGGGATACATGTACTTAAATAAACAGGATATAACACTTTCAACTTTGAAAAGGGATGCATGAACAATTAAAATTAAAATCAGTGCACCCATTCAAGTGTCAAAAGTAGAACGGCCAGTCAGATTTCTCGGAATGTAGTCTTTAACTGTTGTGTAGGCCCACAGCAGACATCTGACAATTTAGAGGAATAGGAGAAAGTTGGGTGGAAGGAGGATGACAGGAAAATCTATCAATCAATCAATCAGTACTTGTAAAGTGTGCTAATCACCCTGATGGGTATCCAGGCGCTGCGTGAGGTGGAGCTACTTGAACAGCCAGGTCTTGAGTCCACTCCTGAATTTGGCGTGGGAGGTAGAGGTTCCGAGGTGGAAGGGGAGGTAGTTCCAGGTTTTGGCTGCGAGGTGGGAGAAGGAGCATCCTCCGGCTTGGGTACAATGGATGCGGGGGACAGTGGTGAGGGCCACGGAGGCAGACCGCAGGTGTCTGGTGGGTTGGTGGAAGATGAGGCGGTTGTCCAGGTATTCTGGTCCCATGTTGTGTAGGGCTTTGAAGGCGTACGTGAGCAGCTTGAAGTGGCATCTCCTCTTGACGGGGAGCAGTGCAGGCTACGGAGGTGGGGGTGATGTGGGATCAGCTGGACAGGTCCAGGATGATTCTTGCTGCTGCATTCTGGATTCTTTGGAGGTGCTTGAGGAGGAGTGTGGTGGTACCTGCATAGAGGGCGTGCCCGTAGTCAAGTTGACTGGTGATGAGGGCTTAAGTGAAGGTTCTTCTGGTGTCGGTTGGGATCCATCTGAAGACTTTGCAGAACAGTCTGAGGGTGCTGAAGCAGGTGGAGGCAACCGAGTTGACCTGTCGTCTCATGGAGAATTCGCTGTCGAGGATGATTCCGAGGTTGCGGGGGTGGATGGTGGGGGTGGGTGCTGCTGGCCCTTTGGTTTTGTCAGTGTTGCGTTGAAGGCAGTTGGCTCTCATCCAGTTGGCGATGTCGGTCATGGCGTTCTGGAAGTTCGCTATGGTGGTGTCCGTGTCTTTGGTGAGGGAGAGTATAAGCTGGGTGATAAAGCACAGGAGATGATGTTGAGAACGTGGCTGTGAGCGATGGGTGCCAGCGGAGTCATGTAGATGTTGAACAGTGTGGGGCTGAGTCAGGAGCCCTGGGGTAGGCCGCAGATGATGCTTTTGGGATCAGAGGTGTACGGCGGGAGACAAATTCTCTAAGTGTGTCCGGTGAGAAAAGAGGATAGCAGCTTGAAGGTGTTGCCGTAGATGCCGATGTGGTAAAGTCTTTGGATGAGGAGGTGGTGGGAGACGGTGTCAAAGGCAGGTGACATGTCGAGGAGGATCAGGGCTGCAGACTCACCGCGGTCAAGGATGGCTCTGACGTAGTCCAGGGCAGCTATAAGGGCGGTTTCTGTGCTGTGGTTTGAGCGGGTAGCCGGATTGGGAGGGGTCAAGCAAGTGGTTGGATTCCAGGTAGTCTGTAAACTGGCGGTTGACTGCTTTCTCCAGTACCTTGGCTGGGAAGGGGAGGAGCGATATGGGGCAGTAGTTCTTGAGGTCGGACTGGCCCACTGTGGGTTTCTTCAGAAGTGCTTTACCTTCGGTGTGCTTCCAGGATTCCGGGAAGGCGGCGAAGCTGAACGTCGAGTTGATGATTCCAATGAGGGAGGGTCTGATTTCTCTCCGATGGTGAAGGCGTGGTTGGGACAGGGGTCATTCGGAACTCCGCCTAATAGCACCATGACTTTGGATATAGTCAATCATGCTAGTTAGTGCCCGGAACCTTGCTCTCACCTGCTACTCAGTAAGTCCGATAAGAGCCAATCGTGATAGTTATTGGTTGGCTCTATATCCACTAATGCTACATTAGGGGAGAGCTGTTTTCCCTACAGTGTGTTTACGGGAAGCAGGAGGTGAACTCTTGCTGAAGGCATCAGGTCAACCACCTTTAGTGAGCCCTAGAGTACCTCTTGTGATATTCAGGTACTCCTTAGACATGCTTGAGTAAGTAACAGTGCAAAGAGATCATTGTTGTGCTTATGAACTGTGATTGTCTTTGTGTTAGAGTGTATATGTTCTTCAGGATTCCAAAGAACAGTTAGCCTACTTCAGTATGCAAGGTAAGAATGAATGAAGTTCATATTAATACCAGCAGAATAACTATTGGAGAATGAACAGCACCCTCAGCGACGTAAGTGCTGGATGGTCTATTACTACTGAGCCATGTCTGAGACATTATTATTCAGATTTCCTGGGCCTTCCAGGCCTCAGCTTATTATCACCAGTGTGCAGTTCAAAATATGGGGTGTTTGGACAAAATATCAGAATACATTACAATTGAAAAAAAATATTGTGATGCAAAAATATTGTGCCCTACAATATCGTTGTCAAGGTCTCAATAAATTATTCTCTTGCTCACCCCTTGGTAGTTGGTACGAGCAGGCAGGCTCAACTTAGGAGACAGGTGTTTAAAGCATTTAAAAACACTAATACATTAAATGAGTAAGACACAACACATAATAAAAATCCAAAACCAATTTATAAAAATAGGAAATATTTGTAAGGTTAAAATGGCACCCAAACGACAAAAATCCAATGTGGGAAAACAGAGATATAAATGTTTAGTGTTTAAATGTTTTCTAGTGCCTAAAAACAAATTGCAACAGCTTGGGACATCTGATCGCGCTTGACTGGGACAAATACAAAGTTTGAGGCCCACCGCGATGGAGCGCAGGTCAGCTACACTGAGCGGGAGGTCTCTGTCAAGTTTTTACTTTTGCAACTAATCATTTTTCTGGAGCTTTTTCTCTTGTCAATGAGCGAGGCACCTCTTCGGGCCTGGTTTCAAGTCTACCACGGCGGCTTGCTTCAACGCGAGGCCTCGGTGAAAATTCTGGAAGTCTCGTTGATGTCAAGAGCTCCGGGTCTTTCAGCCGGACGTACCTGAAATTCAGGCTGGATAGCGGTTCGACAACGGCGGCTTGACTCTCAACAATGGGTCAGTCAACTCATTGAGCTTTTTATAAAAGTTGCTCAAACTTCTAGATCTTCTTCCATAAAATCTTTCTTGGGTTCAAAAGTGTCCACAACACCAATTCAAGGTCCCAGAAGCTCTGAGTTGCTCCTTGGGATATTGGGACTACGTTTCCCACAATCCACCTGGCCAACACCTTTAAAATCCACTAGACGCTGTCCAGCTGGGTTCTTCTTGGTGGTGGTGATACAGAAGGACCTCTTTTCACCTGTTGCTTTCTGGGAGTTCACGCCTTACGCTTTTAGAGTCAGGCAAAGTCCTTCTTTTGCTGGAGCCCAAAGTGTGCAGCAGGTGCAGTCCTTGTGAATGCAGTCCTCCTGGTGCAGGCCAGGGGTTCAGCAGGGCATCCCTTCTTCTTCTTGTTTCTTTCAGGCAGGGATCTCAGTTGCTTTGCAGCGCCCCCATATTTATCCAGTGTTCCTGGGCGTCAAGCAGGGGAGCACCCGTGACTAATGGCATCCAGGGTGCCACCATTAGGTATGACTACTTCCTCCAAAAGGTTTAGCAGGGCAGCCCTTCTTCTTCTTGTTTCTTTCAGATAAGGATCTCAGTTGCTGTGCAGCTCCCACATATTTATCCAGTGTTTCTGGGAGTCAAGCAGGGGGACACCCTTGACCAATGACATGCAGGGTGCCACCCTCAGGTATGACCACTTCCTCCAAAGTGTGCCATTTTATTGTCCCAGAAAACACTATTCTTGCAAAATCCAAAATGGAGAAACTCTCTCCTGAAGGGTTAGAGCTGGCTAAGCCAACCCACTGGACTGGTGCGGCTAAGTTTGTCTAACACTTTCCTTCCAGCCCCTCTGCTAATCCAATTATTGGGGCTCCTGTCTCGCTGGGGGTGCAGGTAGTGGGGGTGAGCTTGTGCTACCTTAAACTGCCCTTCTCCCTTTGAAGACCAGTTTGGCTTCTCTACCCCCATCCTGCCTTTAGCTCTGCAACTGCAGATCTCCTCCCACAGGATGTCCTTTGTTCCTAGTCAGGCTGCTTCACACCTCATTAAGACAGCTTGGCTCAGCCTGGTAAAGGCTGGCCAATTAGGAGAGGGCTGCTGGAAGGCTGGATTTTGGCTCACAGAAAAGAAAGTTCTATAACTTATTTTGTGTAATAGTTATTATAAATCTAACAGTGGCAAGTTGTTAGATTTATCGTAACTGTCATTTTGATACTTTGAAATATATTTTTAGCTCACTCCAGGATATATTTATACTTTAATAAAGTATTCCCATGTTAGCCTATCGAGCCTAATTCACTACAATAGGGAAAAATGAAATTAGCGGATTTTCTGTCATCGGGGCACATAAAATATCTTTTATAATGTCCATGCTCATAGTTACAAGGCACCCTCCACTAGGGCACCTATGGGAAACCTTCCGGGGTGACTTAAATGTAAACATAAGGTCGTTTGAGTCTCTGGAATTACTTTTATAATTTCAAAGTTACATTTGCATATAATGTTATTTTTAAAGCAGCCTGCTAGGCAGCAATGGCTTTTAAAATGACAGCAGGTACCTCAACAGTACACACTTAAGTGCTTTAAATCTACTGGGCCTCAAAACCTACATACCCTATTATATACTAGAGACTTACAGATAGTCTGTCAGTACCAATTGTAATTACACCTAATTACCATATACCATTTAACCAGAGCACTGGCCCTGGGTCTGGTTAGCAGAGTCAAGGGCACAATCAGAGTCAGTTACCACCAGTGTCAGTCAAAAATTGGGGGTGATCAGGGAAAAAAGGATGACTTTCTCGCTCAGACCCCCCAAATGAAAGGTGATGGGTAACTAACCTACACTCTGGTAGCCCTTATTAGCTAAGTGGAAAAACATGGAGAGTTCATCTGCTTTGACATGGGCAGTCCCAGGTCTGTGTACCACTGTGAAATCTATCCCCTGTAGTGAAATTGACCACCTCAACAGTTTAGGATTTTCTCCCTCATCTACATGAGACATCTGAGAGGTCTGTGTTCAGTTTGAACACGGAAGTGAGTGCCAAACAGGTATGGCCTGTTGCCCAGGCGGAAGACTGATCAATCTGGTAGAGGAAAATGTGTCAATTTTCAGAGGTACACATATGAGAAGATTTGTGTCTGTGCTGGTGGGAGTAGTTTTTTTGAGGGGTGAGCAGACAAAGGGAGGTTTTTTAGCTTGATAACTTTTGGCATCGCAAGTTCTGGGAGTAATGAGAAAGGCATTGTTTGCAACGTGGTTAACTTGGTACTCACTTATTTTGTATTGGTTTGGTGACGGAAGCGGAAGTCCGGGGTTGGTCTGCTGCCGAGATTCACCGTTTGGGGTGGTGAAGGTCAGACTGTTATAAGAGGTATGTACATTTGGGATGGACACTGTAGAATGGTGGCTAAGAGTAATGTTTTTGTTTGTTGCAGGATGCATTGCAGGACCTGGTCATGATTTAGGGCATTCCTTCATAAAATGGACAGTCCATCATGCCGAATTATAGAAATTTGGGAAGCAACTGGGGTTTGATAACCTGACGGTGCAAAAAAAATGGTTCGGTAAAGGTGGAATGTATTGGCACGAGCTCCTACCAAAGTTAGAATTGATGAGAGAGCCCGCTTGCCCACATTTGCTAGTTATACATTTGGGAGAGAATAATCTCATGAACAGGAAAGGTTTGGCTCTATTGAAATGTACAAAAGAGGACCTTCTGGAAATATAAACGTTGTTTGGACTGAGCTTTTGCCCCATAGGTAGTGGAGAGGTGCCAAGAAACCAGGGGCTATTGACAAGGCACTGAGGAAGTTTAATAGGGAAATTACCAGGGTTTGCAGAGTTAAAGGGATTTTCTTGCTGGAGCATCCTGACATTAGGTATGAGATTCTTCACTTTTTTAGGGATGATGGTGTGCATCTGACTGTTTTTGGTATGGAACTCTATCTGCTTCAGTTGCATGGTGTTATGAAAGAGTTGTTGCACTTCCCTTGCTAAGGTTCAGGTGTCAGTTGGCAAGAGGAAGGCAACAGTTTGAGTATGCGCATTGATCGTTGGATGTATGAAGTTGCGAGTGAAGAAAGGTTGTGCGCAGTTTGACATGATATGGGTTATTTGGGGAGGGGGAGGTGGATGGGTAGGTTGTCTTAAAGACCAGTGAGGACAGGGTTTAATGCCAGTTTGTACGGCATAATGCTAAGGGTTGTTTCAGTGAAATCCACTCATCTGTCTCATTAAAGCAGACTTTTTCACATTTTACACTGTTTTATGTGGTCTTTGGCTATGCTCTCTCGCCCAAACCTTCTGGATATCGATGGAATCAGCACTATAGTACAAGGTGTTACCCATTTATCAACTGTATTTATTTGTAAAATGAGTCATTCAGAGATTAGTGAGGCCTGCCTGGACCGCCTTTATTTTGTTATCCCATACATTGCTCACCGCCACCCAGAGTACAAGAAACACACAAGATGGCTTCCTACCTGTTGCCCCGCCTGCGGCGTCATCTCCACGAACCACAAGAACCATGGCGACATATAATGCCAGGGAATAGATCAGCGCCATCCTGTAAAAGAAGCAAAGAGTTACTTTCTGAGATAAGAACTCTGGGGCATATTACCAAGAACGGCGTTAAAATTATCGCCGGTTTAGTGGCAGAAAACTGCCGCTAAAGCGGCGATAATGGGCTTGATAATATGCCCTGGAGAATTCCAATAGAAGCCCATGTTCACACCAGAACATGGACTTCTATTGGAATTCTCAAGGGCATATTATCAAGACCATTATCGCCGCTTTAGCGGCAGTTTTCTGCCGCTAAACCGGCGATAATTTTTAACGCCGTTCTTGATAATATGCCCCTCTGACTTCCAAGGGTGCAGCTATCCGTGGTGCTGTGGCAACAAGCTTCAGAGGGGAGGGGGTCCGTTCTCTCCTCCACAGGCTGCAGTTATTTTAACACACCACCCACTCTGATTTTGTTTACAGCATCTGCCCAGGGCTTGAATCTAAGTTTACTCTTTTGAAGAGTGGGTAAACTAAGATAAGTTACTGTCCCAAGCTCCAGACAGGCAGTGGAGAGAAGTCTCTTATGGCCATACATCGTAGCATGGATGACTACTGCTGTATCCAATCACAAAGCAGGTCAGCCTCAACGAGGAAGTATCACAAGGAAGAGCTCTGCCCCAAGGTAAATAATTTCTGGAGCATGCAGTGTTCTTGGCTTCAGTTGTTCCTAGATGGAAAGGAGATTCAGGAGTGGGGCCAGCTGTCAGGCCATGCAGCAGAGAGCCGGGACATGCCCTAGTGAAAGAGCAAGACTCAGTGACGTAGGACTTGTCTCCCTTTGAACTTCAGGTCCTAGGCCAGGCAGTCAGGATCAGGCATGAACGAAGTGGAGGTTAATTTCCTCTCTATCCCGAGGTGTGTGCTTTTTCTGTATCTCTGCATTCTACAGAGTATGCTGCACTTTTCTGCAAAGCAAATTTGTAAAATACATTCCTGCTCTATATTTGAGGTGCAGGACATAGTTTCTGTTTATTATCCCCAAAACCTGGAAAATGTGGTCCAGTGACAAGTTCTTTTCTGTCTGCACAGCTAAACACAGGAACTGTGTCCCCCAGGAGATCAAGGGAGTAAGACGTCCACTCCAAATTTATGAAAACGTACCTATTTAAGCAACTCTTATGATCTTCATAATTTTTTAATTTTGTTGTTGGCCTGTCTAGGCTGTTACTGTTTGTCTGTAATTTGTGTGTTGTGCCAGTGTGGGATGGCAACCAGGGTCATTGTTTGTGCTCAATAAATAATTTTCATATTCATCTTCTAACCTTATGACTCTATAATACATTGTAGCCTGCAATCCCTGTCTAAAATCCTGCTTCAGATTTACTTATTCTAGTCCAGCTGTGATGTTTCTAGTCATCTGTAGTAACAGAATGACATTGCCCCTCAAATTTAGTAAGTTATTACAGCTGAGTCGTGATGTTGAATGCCGGAGCCAGCAGCCAAGATGAAAGGCAGACACAGAGCATCAGGTTATGGTGCATTATTTCAGCTGCAGTTTAAAGAAGGAACATTTTAACTGACTTTTCATTCTAATGATCTTTTCTAAAATAAACAGTGATCAGCAGAAAGAAGATATTTATGTCAACAAGTTTATTTTTAAAACGGTCTGGGTCATAACAGGAAAGATAGACTCTCTTTGTATGCTTCTACACAATTTGAGCTACAACATTTTTTATTCTGACGTAACATTTAACTGATTCTATTATATTTGTATTACAAATTAGTAACTGATTTCTGGTGTATTCAATTTTGCCCAACAGACTTTACTTTCACTTTTCATGTCTGCAACCATACAATCTCTTTCATATAAAGGAACAAGACACCAAAGATATAAGTGGTTTGTAGGAAGGATAATGGTGTGACCATGTATTATAAGGAATAAAATACCCTCTGCCATATGTTAAAGCGATATTGCAAGTTACCTCGGAGCTCCATGGCCTTATGAAGGAAATTCTCTAGTATTCACAGTAGACTTAGGGCCAGAATATGAATGTGGGAGCAGGTTGCCATGCCAGCGCCCCGCTCCCACACCGCCAAACTCGACTGCCAGCTGCCTGCCAGATTACGAGTTTCCTCGAGGTCTGGCGGGCGGTCCTTTGGCGGTCCCTTGGCGGTGCCTATTTGAAAGGCACCTGAATGTGAGCGCCAAAGCCTGTTCCTGCACAGCATGGACTGTTCAGGCCATGCCGTGCCTGAAAGGGTGCATGCACATAGGGGGGCACACCGTTTGCCCATCCTGCATGTATCCCCAGGCTCAGAGGCAACGGGGGGCCTTTTAGGGCCCCCTTAGTTTCCTCAACACCAGCATTGTCATGGCTTGAGCACCGCCATGAGACCATTGGCAGTGAGGAAACTCATAATATGCTTGGCGATGCCGCAGCGACACCGCCAAGCATATTGTGGCCTCAGACCACCGTGCCACCGGTTGCGGTGGTCCTATGGTGGTCTGACCACCGTAGTCGTAATACGGCAGTACCTGACTGCCACTGCACCTCCACCGCGGGTTTGGAGGTCCAATGGACCATCAAACACATAATTAAGCCCTTAGAATTAATATTAGCGGGTACTATATTCCATATATCTTTATGGCATGTAGCAGAGGCTTGGAAATTGCCCTCTCTTTGTGCACCTTGGCATAGAAAAAGTAGATATGAACTTGATGGCTCATCCATTATCTCCGCAAAACATTACTTACTAATATATGTTCACAAATTACGAAATCATGACTTTCGTTCATGATCACAGCAACTTGAAATAAATGGATTTATTTATGATTACAGCACAATGTGTGGCTGGCAGGAGGCTGCAATTGTTGACTTGCGTACATCTTTAAATAAAATATCACTTAGCAGCTTCACATACCCACAATTGTTGCTTAATGTGCTTTTTCGGCATTTGCTTTGTTTCATGCACTAAAATTAAACCCACATAACTAATTCCTGGCATCTTAAAACACCTGTGCAATTGTTGACTTGCGTACATCTTTAAATAAAACATTACTTTAGCAGCTTCACATACCCACGCTTGTTGCTGAATGTGCTTTTTCCGCATTTGCTTTGCTTCATGCACTAAAATTAAACCCACATAACTAACTCCTGGCATCTTAAAACACCTGGCATTCACAAACAGGTCTGACTGCACAGCCTAAGAAGGCCCAAGCTGTTCTTCTACATGAGAGGCATGTTAATTCCTTTCCAGCAATTCCTACCTCCACTGATGCTCAGTTAAATGACAAAAGAGCACAGAGACTACCAGTGGTGGGAGCCACATACAAAATGTGGTGGGGTGAGGCGGCGCGCGGGAGGGGGAGTGCAGGAGGGGGGAATTTAATAATAAGTAGACAGTAGACTTACCTGAAGCTGCCGGCCGCCTCCCGCGTCCCGCATTGTCGCGTTTGTCCTTCTGGCCCAGCAGACACAAGGACAGGATCACAGACTCCCTGTACAATCCCTCCGCTGCTTTCATGCTATGAGAACAGTGTGGGGATTGGCCTGAGCGGGCTGACAAGACGCTTGCTCAGGCCCAGGGAGTCTGTGCTGTTTCTCTAACCTGACTGTTCAATACAGCTGGGTTAATGAAACCTAAGTGCGCATGTGTGTTTGACATGACTGAAAAGGCCGGCCAAACACACATGCGCACTTAGAGAGTGCACTCCACTCCCACTCCCTATCCCGACCCTCCCTACATACGCTGGCTGAGCCAGCTGCTGAAAAATAAAACAATAATGAAATATCATTTTATTCTTTAGCTGCTGGCTCAGAGCCAGTGGGACGACGATCCTCTGCCATTGCGGAGGGGCTGCCCCTGGAGGCTACACGGCCACCTCTCACAGTAGGTTAAAGGTCAGACTATGGATCGGCGGGGGAACATGGCAGCAGGCTGACGCCGGTCGCGGGAGCTCCCGGGTGAAGGATCGAGGAAATCGCTAAGCGAAAGCGTCCGAATTTGTAGCATGCATAGCATAGCATTGAGACTTTGAGAATATAAAGATTTTACCTTGCAGGACCTGGGAAAATGCGTTTGGGTACGGACTTGGGCCTTGGTGATCATCAGGGAGTCTGGTGCTCAGCTGCGGTTCTGTGCCGGAGGTCACGTACGGTAACGGCGCTGGCCGGGTTCCGGGGCGGATGCGGCAGAGTCAGCACAGGACGGCTGTATTCAGGAGATAATCTGTGTGCTGTAAGCTCTGGCGTTTCATTGTTAAGTCTCCCTGGAGGGAAGGGGCCCCCTGGCTCAGTGGTGAGAGTATCAAATGTCGCTGTAAGGGGGAGTGGAGGGCACTATTGGAGCGGGTATAAGGTTCTGCAGGGCTTGATGGAAAGACCATTTCTCCCTATGAATATTGCGAATGAAAAGGTTGGGGCCGAGTGTGTTGGAGGAAACCTTGTGGAGGACACTAGGGAGAAGGGCAAGAGCAGTAACACCCCCTCAGACAGCGAGGTACAAGCCCCGCATTCAAGGAGTAGGTATCATCTGCGCCCAGTGCCGGAGAGGGTCAAGCGGGAGAGCAAAGGATCAGACGGTGCGAGAGGCAGCAGCGTTATCTCCTGCAAAAAAGATGTTTAAAGGGGAGAGGAAAACAAAGAGGTGCGGACTTAAGGAAGTGCGATTACCTCCTAAACCCCCCCTTCCCTCAGGTCATACTTTAAAATCATGGAGCAAGTTGCTGCTTCGGCACAAGTAAGGGGGGATAATGCAATCCAGTCTCTCCCCCAGGTGGAGCCGTTGTTGCTGGAAAATCGTTTCTCCCCCCCTGGTAGATGCGGTAGGGGATGTTGAAAATGCCCAAGAGGTCCAAAAAACCCACATACTCTTCAATGTTCAAGATCGGGGGAGAGTGGACCATAGTCCGAGGCTGACCCAGGACAACAGTGAGACTTGTGGGATTGATAATATCAATATGAACCAAGTAGAATCCTCCCTGGAAAACGTGTTGAAAAATTATTATCCAATTTGAGGGATGATATTTTCACAAAGTTTGAGATTTGGGAGGGTAACCAAAGGGGCATTCAGGAAAAGTGCGGGATACTTGAAGAGAAATTAGATGGAATTGCACAGCGTACTACAGTCTTGGAAGGGGAGGTACAGTCTATGACTGTAGCTCCATCTGTGAATACAACAGATATTGCTGAACTTAAAGCTCAAAATAAACAGTTACAGGACGACATGGAAAGGCTGTAAATACAGACCAGGCGCAACAATTTGAGATTTCTCAATATCCCTGAAGGATCCGAAAAGAGTGACATCAAGGGCTTCATCTGTAAGCTTCTGGGCGATGGTTTATTTAAGGACAGGCCCGATATCGACTTTGATAAAGAGATCCAGAGAGTTCATAGGGATCCCTATAAGCTAAATCCTGCCAGGAAAACACCCAGGAAAATTTTGATAAATTTTCTTACGTATGCTGTCAAGGAGCTAGTGCTGGGGTGCGCCTTGAAGGAACGTTCTCTGAAATTTGGTGATTTAAGTTATCTAGTAAGATCAGATGTCGGTAAGAGAACTGCGCAGAGGCAATGGGAGCTGGGCTCAAGGATGAGTGACCTTCGTAGCAAGGGGGCCCAGGTCCAGATGAAGTTCCCTGCAATGTTGAAAATAATGTGGCGCAACAAAATGCACAATATTAGTAACCCGGAAGAGGTGGATACATTTTTGGCCCAGATGGAGGGATCAGAATAGTAGAGGCCTGGAGGGTTCTGCTTAAGTCTGGTTAAGTTGAATCTCAGAAAATGTAGTGATATAACACTAAAATATAATTAAGCTTTCTTTTCTATCTCTTTATAATTTTGATTTCCTCTCTTCACTTGGGGGGTCGCGAAGGGCGGACTCTATCGCCCAGGGATAGGAAAGGGGGTTCCCCGAGGTGGATGGGTGGGGGGTCACAGGGTGGTGGGAGCATGGGAAAAAAAGAAAAATGTGTCCGAGTTTTGCCATATGTTTGCATGGTTATAGTTTTAGTTATTGGAGGATGGCAGAAGGCAAGGAGTCTCCAAAACAATAGGATGTTCAAGGAGTTCTGTGGGAATGTAGGGTGAAACTTGAAGATGAGTAAACAGAATTTTGTTCACCTGGTATCTTGGAATGTTAATGGTCTAAGGTCTGGGAAGAAGTTGGCCAGGGTGCTTGAATTTCTAAAGAATAGCGAGGCGAATATTATCTTGCTGCAGGAGACTCACTTGGAACGGGAGGAGTGTAGGTCATCCTTTAATAAATTGGGTTGGGTCCAGGAAGTAGTTTGTTCGGACCAGAGAGGCTGTACCAGGGGTGTTGCGTTAATCATTAGAAATAATTCTGGTATAAAGTTGGTAAAATATGAATCGGACCTCTCAGGGAGATGGCTGGTGGCTAATTTGATGATACTGGGATCGTTAGTAGTATATGCTATCTATTATGGTCCAAATAATGATTCCCCAGAAGCCTTAGTCAAACTGGAATCCTGTCTTTTGGAAGCTACTGCCCCAGTAATACTTGGTGGGGACTTTAACATAGTCCTAAATAAGGAGTTGGATAGAACCTCAAAAGCTAAGTATGTTAGCCCCCCAAGAATATTTGCAACCTTAAAAAATGTGATGACAGAGCTTAATTTGGTTGATATTTGGCGTAGTAAGATGGGGGGGCTAGGATTTTACTTTGTATAGTAAAAGTATGGGCACCACTCCCGCATCGACTATTTTCTGGTAGGACCAGGAATTACTTGAGGATGCGGAAGAGGTTAAACATGTGCCTGCCATTCTCTCAGACCACTCAGCAGTCTTCCTGTCTTTAAGGCACCACCAAAAATCTGGGGTGAGAAGGTGGACTTTGGACAGGACTATTCTATTAGATGAGAGGGTGGTTTCAAATATAGTGGATAAGACAGTTGTCTTTTTTCATGCTATTAGAGGTTCAGCTAAGACAAAAATTGTGTGGGACACATTTAAAGCATATTTAAGGGCAATTGTTAGTTTTTATAATGGTGGGTAAGAGGCGTGCCCTGAAGCCGGAAGATGAGGATTGAACCAAAGAGATCAAGGCCAAGGAATATGATCTCCAGATGGCATCGTTAGTGGGCTCTGGTAGAGTTCCTGCCCTTAGCAAGGAACTAGAGCATTTACAAGCAGAATATCAAGGGCATTTGGATAAAAGATTATTAGATAGGTGGAAAGTAAGTAAACTGCAACACTTCTCATATGGAGAGAAGTGAGGCTCGCTTTTGGCCTGGAAAGCGAAAACAGATAAGGCGAGGAATTCTATTCGAAGTTTGGGCAATGCAGAAACGGGAGCACTGCTGAACACTAATTTGGAAATATGTGCTGAGGCTCGGAGATATATGAGTAGTTTATATAGGGAGGATATATCTCCCAGCAAAGAGAGTATAGAGGCCTGGTTAGATAAGACGGAGCTTCCACGATTAACTAATGAGAAAAATAGGCTCCTAGAGGCAGAGATTATGGAGGAGGAGATTAAAGCACAAATCAGGAAGATGGCAAGGGGGAAGGCCGCTGGGCCAGATGGCCTCCCAGTTGACATTTATTCTCAACTTCTTGATAATATAGCCCCAGTTTTGAAAGACCTATTTAATTTAATATATATGGAGGGCAAAATAATTCCGCGGTCTTGGTCTGAGGCTACTGTAGCGTTAATCTTGAAACCAAATAAAGACCCGTCGAAAGTAGACTCATGTAGGCCAATTTCTTTATTAAATTCCGATTGTAAGATCTTTTCAGGGATAGTAGCCTCTAAGGTTGCCCAGGTCATCAAGGGAGTTATCCATCAGGACCAAAGAGGTTTTATCCCTGGGAGACAGCTTAATGAGCTTACTTTTTTAATGCTAGGGGTTATAGGCTTGGCGGAAGCTCATAAATTACCTGTGACAGCAGTAGCTGTAGATGCTGCAAAGGCCTTTGACCAAGTACACTGGGCCTATCTTTGGGATGCTTTAAGGTGTTTTGGGTTCCCGCAGAATATGGTGAGGGCTGTCCGAAATCTGTATTATCAGCCTAGAGCTAGGGTGCTGGTGAATGGGGAGCTGTCTGAGTGGTTTGATATCACTAGAGGCACGAGACAGGGGTGTCCCCTGTCCCCGCTCTTGTTCAATTTGTATATAGAGCCGTTTGCATCCCTGATCAGAGCAGATCCCACCATCCTTCCCTTTAAATCTAGCTGGTCTGGTGGCAAAGTTGGCTTTGTACGCGGACGATCTTATTCTTTATACTACCAACCCAGAGGTGGCAGTTCCTAACTTAATGGCTAAAGCGCAAGCTTTTGGTATGGGTTCGGGATACAAGGTGAATAGTGGAAAAACTGAAATTATGGAATGGAATCAGGCCAAACCTAGTTTGGGGGTGAAGGCTCAAATGCGGTATTTGGGGATCTAAATAACGCAGAAGTTGGAAGATGTGCCCAGAACCAATTGGAAAAAAGTCAGTCAAGAGGTTGGGAGTTTATTGGTTAGGTGGGCTAATTTACCCTTAAATATTTATGGTCGTGTCAATCTTATTAAGATGATTATCCTTCCAAAAATTACCTTTCTTTTTAACTCAATTCCTTTAACTTTCCACAAAGAAGACTTAGCTAAGCTCCAGGGGAAGATAGGTAGTTTCATTTGGTCTTCGAAGGGGCCCAGGATATCCTGGAAAAAGTTGAGGAGGAGGCTGGAGCAGGGAGGTTTGGCTCTTCCGGATCTCCTTGCATATTGTCATGCATTTAATTTCAAGAACTTTAGAATGCTTACTAATAAGGTTGATCGGTCTCCTCTGGGACTACTTTTTGGGGCAATGTTAAAGAATGTGAGTCTAGGGCAGAGTCATTTCTTGTTCAAATATGGAGACCCGAAGTATTTTAAAAAGGTGAAACTGAAGATTTTGAAGGGGGCCTTAAGAACTTGGATGTACTTTCGGAAAAAACTAGGAGTACCCTACTACTCATCCCGGGCCCCAATCTGGGATTCACCAGGAACCCCTGATTGCTTGAGAGACCAGCTTAGTCAGCCATTAAAATCCGCAGGGTTTCTTTCCTGCGGAGATCTTAAAATGGAATCAAACTTAGCAAGTTGGGAAGTGCTGAGTAACTCTACTCGGGGGCAACTAACAAGGTTTAAATATTATCAAGTTTGTTCCTGGTGGGCTACACAGGCCTGGGTTGAGGAGGAAGAGGACTCCTGGCTGGACCGAGCGATGAGAGCAGGTCCCCTGAAAAAGGAAGTCTCCATTTGGTATTGGGTTTTGGTGGAGGCGGATGATGATTTCAGTTTGGATATCACTAAGCTTTGGGCTGAAGAACTGGAGGGTGGAAACCTTAAGCAGGTTTGGCTCGATTCCTTCTCCATTTTACGGGCTGTGGTGAAACCTGCTGCACTTAAGTGTAACCATCTTTTTACCACCTATAGAGTGTACTGGTCTCCGGCAAAGTTGTCAAAAGCTACAGGAAACCCGTATGTATGCCCAACGTGTATGCTCTTATCGGCTGATGATATCCATATGTTTATGACCTGCCTGAAGATCGAATTTTACTGGTCCGAGATATGTAACTTCCTTGCGGAGGTAACTGGTAGACGAATTAAGGTAAGCCCTAAACTTATATTTTTTGGGCTTTCACATGATGGTCCAGTACAAACAAATACGGTTGGTTCTAAATTTATTTACTATGTTACACTTCTTGCGAGACGGGAGATCTGTAGACTCTGGAAATCCGGAAGTCCACCTTGCTTTGCTGACTGTTACAAAAGTATAATTTCTATTAGTCAGTCGGATATGGCCTGTGACTCTAGAAGTCAGGAGAAGGTATGGACACTGTTGGTGGAGTGGAGCCAGCACCACAGAAGGTCCGATGATTAAGCCAAATTAGCTGTCGGTCCCGTTTCCCTCTGTTTCAGGCCCACCTGAGAAGGGATGGATGTGGAAACAGCTGTATTCTTGTGTGGTAAAGCTCTTCTCCATGCCTCGGCAAATGGGAGAAGAGTAAGACCAGCAAGAGAGTTGGCAGTATGAGGACACAAAAAAAAAAAGGTCAGACTATGAACTGAGCACCGCGAAGCAACTAGCAACTCCAGCACCTTGAACCCTCACGGGTGATTTGCTGCGCTTTATAAGTCAAGAGTGATTGATTGATTGATTTTTCCACATCAATACCAAATTTCTCGCTTTTGGTGACCATGCAGCTATCACATATCAAATGGAGTGGGGGCATAGTAGAAATTTCACTACAAATCACCTGCCAAATCCATTAATCGCAAGGAAAAATGGGGTTGTTCTGAAGTGGGGAAAGATTGACACCGCAAAGCTTATGCGTACGACTGTCACTAAGATGCTCCATGAAATTTCTATATGCTTAGATCCAAATCCATCTACTAAGAAAATTCCATTAGCCTTTGAATGGATCCTAGTCGAAATTCATAGTAATCTCCTCCAAACAAAAGTTCGGCAGGTGCCTAGAGAAGCTTCCTGGTTTGATGATGCCTGCACTAAGGCACTAAAGAACGTTCCCTTTGCTTTGAGATTGAAAATGGAAGATATGGCCTTGGTAAAAATGTCACGCCTCTCTTACAAAGAAGCTAGAGCTAATAGGATGAGGGTCCTAAAGGAAGAAGCCTGTGACAGGTTACAACAAGCAGCAATATCAAAGAATAGTAGGGACTTTTGGAGTGTAATCAATGCCCCGTTCCTTAAGGATGAATTAGAGATTACCCTCGATCTGCACGTTAGCGAGGAGGCATGGGTGGCATATTTCGAAGAGGTTTTTGGGAAACCAGGAGAAGAATCCTATGTGTTACCCGGTCTCTCGGCGTCCACTCCTGAGGACACGTTATCCTTTAGTTTGGCAGAAATTAGATTTGCCCTGAACCAGTGCAGCACTTTGAGGGCATCTGGCCCCGATGTGGTCCCTATTGATTTCTTTCTAACCAACCAGGCACTATGGGCTCCATTACTTACTAACGTCTTTAATGTCTTAGCCCAAACAGGAGTCCCCCTTCTTGGAAAAAGATGGTTATCATTCCAATTTATAACAAGCATTGGCATAGCCAATAGGTCTCGCCTTTGAGACCTTATAAGTGTTTAGCCAGAGATATTGACTTTGCCTATGTCTTTAAGCTGTGCTGTACAGAAGTGTGCAGCATGCTGAAAAGTTATAATAAAGAAGTGTCAGAAGCATTTTTGTTACCGTATATATACCCAAGAAAGCATTATGTACAACTGAACGACCATATTAAAAAAGTATTAACAATAAATAATGTCTTGAGTATTTTTTTGTCCTTTCAATGCTGGCATCTTCTATCTGCCTGTCCCAATGGTTGCTTGTTATGGGTTTTTTTCTTATGGGGTGGGCATAAATAACAGTCAGTCAGTCAGTGAGAGTCAGTCAGTCAGTGAGAGAAAGAGTCAGTCAGTCAGTGAGAGTGAGAGAGTCAGTCAGTCAGTGAGAAAGAGATTGAGAGAGTGAGTTAGTCAGTCAGTGAGAGAGAGAGAGAGAGAGAGAGAGGCAGTCAGTCGGAGAGACAGAGTGAGAGAGTCAGTGAGAGAGAGAGAGTCAGTCAGTGAGAGTGAGAGTCAGTCAGTGAGAGAGAGAGTTAGCCAGTGAGACAGAGAGAGTCAGAGAGTCAGTCAGTGAGAGTCAGTTAGTCAGTGAGAGAGAGAGTTAGTCAGTCAGTGAGAGAGAGAGTCAGTCAGTCAGTGAGTCAGTCAGTGAGAGAGTAAGTCAGTCAGTTAGTTAGTCAGTCAGTCAGTGAGAGAGATTGAGAGAGTCAGTCAGTCAGTGAGAGAGATTGAGAGAGTCAGTCAGTCAGTGAGAGAGAGTCAGTCAGTCAGTGAGAAAGAGATTGAGAGAGAGAGTCAGTCAGTGAGAGAGAGTCAGTCAGTTAGTGAGAGTCAGTCAGTCAGTGAGACAGAGTGAGTCAGTGAGAGAGAGAGTCAGTCAGTGAGAGAGAGTGAGAGTCAGTCAGTGAGAGAGAGAGAGAGAGAGAGAGAGAGAGGGTCAGTCAGTGAGAGAGTCAGAGAGTCAGTTAGTGAGTCAGTCAGTCAGTGAGAGAGAGCATGAGAGAGTCAGTCAGTCAGCTAGTGAGAGAGTCAGTCAGTCAGTGAGTCAGTCAGTGAGAGAGTCAGTCAGTCAGTGAGAGAGAGAGTGAGAGAGTCAGTAAGTCAGTGAGAGTCAGTCAATCAGTGAGAGAGAGCGAGTGAGTGAGAGAGTCAGTCAGTTAGTGAGAGTCAGTCAGTCAGTGAGAGAGAGTGAGTGAGAGAGTTAGTCAGTGAGAGAGTCAGTCAGTGAGTCAGTCAGTCAGTGAGAGAGTCACTCAGTCAGTCAGTGAGAGTCAGTCAGTGAGAGAGTCAGCCAGTCAGAGAGTCAGTGAGAGTCAGTCAGTGAGAGAGTCAGTCAGTCAGTGAGAGAGAGATTGAGAGAGTCAGGCAGTCAGTCAGTCGGTCAGTCAGTGAGAGAGAGTGAGAGAGTCAGTCAGTCAGTGAGAGAGTCAGTTAGTCAGTGAGAGAGAGTCAGTCATTTAGTTAGTCAGTCAGTGAGAGAGTCAGTCAGTCAGTCAGTGAGAGAGTCAGTCAGTTAGTGAGAGAGTCAGTCAGTCAGTGAGTCAGTTAGTGAGAGAGTCAGTCAGTCAGAGAGAGTGAGTCAGTCAGTCAGAGAGTCAGTGAGAGAGTCAGTCAGTCAGAGAGTCAGTGAGAGAGTCAGTCAGTCAGTGAGAGAGTGAGAGTCAGTCAGTCAGTGAGAGAGAGTCAGTGAGAAAGAGATTGAGAGAGTCAGTCAGTTAGTGAGAGTCAGTCAGTGAGACAGAGTCAGTCAGTGAGAGAGAGAGTCAGTCAGTGAGAGAGAGTGTCAGTCAGTGAGAGAGAGAGAGAGTTAGTCAGTGAGAGAGAGAGTCAGAGAGTCAGTTAGTCAGTCAGTCAGTGAGAGAGAGCGTGAGAGAGTCAGTCAGTTAGTGAGAGTGAGAGAGTCAGTCAGTGAGTCAGTCAGTCAGTGAGTCAGTCAGTCAGTGAGAGAGTCAGTCAGTGAGAGAGAGAGAGTTAGAGAGTCAGTCAGTCAGTTAGTGAGAGTCAGTCAGTCAGTGAGAGAGAGTGAGTGCGAGAGTCAGTCAGAGTCAGTCAGTCAGTTAGTGAGAGTCAGTGAGAGAGAGTGAGTGAGAGAGTCAGTCAGTGAGAGAGTCAGTCAGTGAGTCAGTCAGTCAGTGAGAGAGTCAGTCAGTCAGTGAGAGAGTCAGTCAGTCAGTGAGAGAGTCACTCAGTCAGTCAGTGAGAGAGTCAGTCAGTGAGAGAGAGAGTGAGTGAGAGTCAGTCAGTCAGAGAGTCAGTGAGAGTCAGTCAGTCAGTGAGAGAGTCAGTCAGTCAGTGAGAGAGAGAGAGATTGAGAGAGTCAGGCAGTCAGTCAGTCAGTGAGAGAGAGTGAGAGAGTCAGTCAGTCAGTGAGAGAGTCAGTCAGTCAGTGAGAGAGAGTCAGTCATTTAGTTAGTCAGTCAGTCAGTCAGTGAGAGAGTCAGTCAGTCAATCAGTGAGAGAGTCAGTCAGTTAGGGAGAGTCAGTCAGTCAGTGAGTCAGTCAGTCAGTGAGAGAGTCAGTCAGTCAGAGAGAGAGTGAGAGAGTCAGTCAGTCAGAGTCAGTGAGAGTCAGTCAGTCAGTGAGAGAGAGAGTCAGTTAGTCAGTGAGCGAAAGATTGAGAGTGAGTTAGTCAGTCAGTCATTGAGAGAGTCAGTCAGTGAGACAGAGTGAGAGAGTCAGTCAGTGAGAGAGAGAGTCAGTCAGTGAGAGAGAGTGAGAGAGTCAGTCAGTGAGAGAGAGCGAGAGAGTTAGTCAGTGAGAGAGAGTCAGAGTCAGTCAGTGAGAGAGAGTTAGTCAGTCAGTCAGTGAGAGAGTCAGTCAGTCAGTGAGAGAGTCAGTCAGTCAGTGAGTCAGTGAGAGAGTCAGTTAGTGAGAGAGAGAGTGAGAGTTAGTCAGTCAGTTAGTGAGAGTCAGTCAGTGAGAGGGATTGAGAGAGTCAGTCAGTCAGTGAGAGGGATTGAGAGAGTCAGTCAGTGAGAGAGTCAGTCAGTCAGTGAGAGAGAGAGAGTGAGAGAGTCAGTCAGTGAGAGAGTCGGTCAGTGAGTCAGTCAGTCAGTGAGTCAGTCAGTGAGAGAGAGTCAGTCAGTGAGTGAGAGAGTCAGTCAGTGAGAGTCCGTGAGAGTCAGTCAGTCAGTGAGAGAGTGAGAGTCAGTCAGTCAGTGAGAGAGTCAGTCAGAGAGTGAGGCAGTCAGTCGGTCAGTCAGTCAGAGAGAGTCAGTCAGTCAGTGAGAGAGAGAGTCAGTGAGAGTCAGTCAGTCAATCAGTGAGAGAGAGAGAGTCAGTCAGTGAGAGAGAGATTGAGAGAGTCTGTCAGTGAGAGAGAGAGTGAGAGTCAGTCAGTCAGTGAGAGAGAGAGAGAGTCAGTCAGTGAGTGAGAGAGAGTGAGTGAGAGTCAGTCATTTAGTTAGTCAGTCAGTCAGTGAGAGAGAGAGTGATAGTCAGTCAGTGAGAGAGTCAGTCAGTTAGTGAGACAGTCAGTCAGTCAGAGAGAGAGTGAGAGTCAGTCAGAGAGTCAGTCAGTGAGAGAGTCAGTCAGTCAGTGAGCGAGAGATTGAGAGAGTGAGTTAGTCAGTCAGTGAGAGAGAGTGAGTCAGTCAGTGAGAGAGTGAGTCAGTCAGTGAGAGAGACAGTCAGTGAGAGAGTCAGTCAGTGAGAGAGTCAGTCAGTGAGAGAGAGAGTGAGAGTCAGTCAGTTAGTCAGTAAGAGTCAGTCAGTCAGAGAGTGAGAGAGTCAGTCAGTGAGAGAGAGATTGAGAGTGAGTCAGTCAGTGAGAGAGAGAGAGAGACACTCAGTCTGTGAGAGAGAGAGTGAGTCAGTCAGTGAGAGAGTCAGTCAGTCAGTGAGAGTCAGTCAGTCAGTCAGTGAGAGAGAGAGTCAGAGAGTCAGTCAGTCAATCAGTGAGAGAGAGAGAGAGAGAGAGAGTCAGTCAGTGAGCGAGAGATTGAGAGAGTCAGTCAGTGAGAGAGAGAGTGAGAGTCAGTCAGTCAGTGAGAGAGTCAGTCAGTCATTTAGTCAGTCAGTCAGTGAGAGAGAGTGAGTGAGAGAGTCAGTCAGCCACTCAGTCAGTGAGAGAGTCAGTCAGTCAGTCAGTGAGTCAGTCAGAGAGAGTCAGTGAGAGAGTCAGTCAGTCAGAGAGTCAGTCAGTCAGTGAGAGAGAGATTGAGAGAGTGTCAGTCAGTCAGTGAGAGAGAGAGAGAGTGAGAGTCAGTCAGTGAGTGAGAGAGTCAGTCAGTCAGTTAGTCAGTCAGTGAGCACAGGTGGTGGAGGGCACAGAGAGAGGAGGTGGAGGGCACAGAGAGCGCAGGTGGTGGAGGGCACAGAGAGCGCAGGTGGTGGAGGGCACAGAGTGCGCAGGTGGTGGAGGGCACAGAGCGCAGGTGCTGGAGGGCACAGAGCGAGGAGGTGTTGGAGGGCACAGAGAGGAGGTGGTGGAGGGCACAGAGAGGAGGTGGTGGAGGGCACAGAGAGAGGAGGTGGTGGAGGGCACAGAGAGAGGAGGTGGTGGAGGGCACAGAGAGGAGGTGGAGGGCACAGAGAGGAGGTGGAGGGCACAGAGGAGGTGGAGGCCAAAGAGAGAGGAGGTGGAGGGCATAGAGAGAGGAGGTGGAGGGCATAGAGAGAGGAGGTGGAGGGCATAGAGAGCGGAGGTGGAGGGCACAGAGAGCGCAGGTGGTGGAGGGCACAGAGAGCGCAGGTGGTGGAGGGCACAGAGAGAGGAGGTGGTGGAGGGCACAGAGAGAGGAGGTGGTAGAGGGTACAGAGAGAGGAGGTGGTGGAGTGCACAGAGAGAGGAGGTGGTAGAGGGTACAGAGAGAGGAGGTGGTGGAGGGCACAGAGAGAGGAGGTGGTGGAGGGCACAGAGAGGAGGTGGTGGAGGGCAGAGAGAGAGGAGGTGGAGGGCACAGAGAGCAGGTGGTGGAGGGCACAGAGCACAGGTGGTGGAGGGCACAGAGCGCGGAGGTCAGTGAGTGTGCTTTTTCACTGATGGCCTTGACGATCATGCTGTACTTTTGTTCAAAACTAAGTTTAGCTTCCTTTTTTTTCCATCTTGTTGCAGATCGATAGTTGAGCTTCCCTCAAACCGCACCCCTTTCATGTTGCTTTCCTCAACCCACAAACTCATTGTTTCTTCCCGCTATTCTCATCCTTTGTAACGCTTCCTCCCACCTGGGTCTTCTGTGTAGCTCCTCCACACCCACACATCGAGAAATAAAAATGATTTGCGCTACTTATTTTTTTCTTTTTATTTAATGTTCCAACACGGTAAATGTAAAAAATAACTAGAGTCTTGTTTTATTTTGTAGGCTGTCGCATGTGTGGTGCATGCCTACAAAATGATGCGTCACAGCACCATAGCGCCTTTTTTTCTTTTTTCTTTAGCCATAATGTACAGCTTCGGGGATGTTCTATAGCGTATTTAAACTCCATTGGCAAAGCCAATAGGATCCAAAAGCTTAGACTGTTGCCTTTGTCAGTGCTTGTTGCGTAAGGGTTTGTCCGCTTTGATTGCAAGATGCTCGTTTAAACACACAGTCATTGATCTTTTGGTATTGTCCTGCAAAACGTCGGTGTGTTTGTGAGATTTTTAGCTAGTGGATAAAGGTAATGGAATAAGCACATCTAAGTCATAGTTAATCAATGGTATAAGTGGAGATGACTGTTATGTCGGCCACAGGTGTATTAATAACATAGGAGAAAGAAAAGTTGCATAGTTATATAATAAAGAGCTAGGAATTATGTGGCATGTCAGTGTTATGGTCGGAAGTAGATAACTGCACAGTGTATGCACCTTTGTCGGAGGGAAGACTAAAGCGAATACCATTCTTCCATTCGCTCATCCAGCAGTAGCTGAATGACTACCAGTACAATGCTGAACCAATGTTTAATAGCAGAGGTAACTTCGTTCATTCAGAGAGCTGCACAAGTGCTTCAGTGCTACCCGGAAACTGCTGCCCCCTTAGCAAGGTGGGGAAAGGGAGAATGGCTTTGCTTAACACCAGCTCAAAGGTGGAGCCTCTACGTTTCAAAGTAGAACAAGCGGTCTGCACTTTTCAAGCACTCGTGCTTGTGGCGGCATCCACCTTGCGGGAGCGAGCAGCGGCGCGGCCACGTTAATTACAAACATATGGCCCATGCGCGCCGCTGCTCGCTCCCGCAAGGTGGATGCCGCCACAAGCACCAGTGCTTGAAAAGTGAAGACCGATTGCTAAAGGCCCTCTCCTAGGGCAGCGCATGCGCGCTGCCTAGGCGAGACCTAAAAGGGGGACAAGGCTATCCCTAAAAACTATAGACCTATATCACTCTTAGATAGAAGAGCAAAATTAATGTGTTGTTTCCTCCTGAACAGGCTAGAGGCGTGGGCTCAAGAAAGGAATATACTATCTCGTGCTCAGTATGGTTTTA
Source organism: Calotriton arnoldi (assembly GCA_963921515.1). Classification (NCBI taxonomy): domain Eukaryota; kingdom Metazoa; phylum Chordata; class Amphibia; order Caudata; family Salamandridae; genus Calotriton; species Calotriton arnoldi. Next base: position 2,039,634 of record CAWUFW010002547.1, on the reverse strand, counting down.
GAAAGGGAAAGGCGACAATTGGCCAGTGCCTCCACCTAAATTTGTTAATTGCCAAGTACACTGCGGATAAGGAAGGCCATCTTTATATGGCATTTATGGATCTATCAGCCGCCTTCGATTGCGTGGCCCCCAATAAACTATGGACAATAATGGAAGGTATGGGTATGGAGAAGTCCATAATCCATTACATTCGCGAGATGTACACTTCTGCTTCGGCGTATGTCCATTATGGGAGACAGGGCGAATGTACAAGACACTTTGGAATCACTTGCCCCCTTTCTAGTCTCACTATATCCTAACGGTGTGGACACCGCGCTGGTTGGGTCTACCGCAGATGTCCCTTTTATTAACAACTCATCTCCAGTCCTGTTACTCCTATATGCAGATGAGGCGGTGCTAGTGGCACGAACTGGAAACGCACTGCAGACCCTCATAGAAACCTATACTAAATTCATGAAGGACCTAGACCTCAGGGTAAATTAATCTAAGGCTTATGTGCTTGTGGCAGGAGCAAGACTTAAAAAACAGCCAAGACTAACTATAGAAGGAAGAAAATTGGTGGTGGTTGATACTTTCTCCTATTTGGGAGTACTATTTGACTAAAAAATACATGGCAAAACATGGTGGCGAACAGAGGGCTTCTAATGGAAGAAAATATAGGGGCTCCGTTTAGATTAATAAAAAAGCTTGGATCCAAACCCATAGATACAATTAAAAAGATTTATGATAAATGGATATCTGTCGCTACATATGGGGCAGCCATGTGGGGAATAACTAATACAGCCGACTTACAACGAATCGAGGGCAGCTTTCTCAAAAGATTAGTAGGTGTCCCCCAATCGTGCTCCAGCCATAATTGTCACTCTGACCTTGATGTCCCTAACAATTCGGATAAGATTAGCTCTGCTCCGACTCTCTTATGGCATTCAGTTTGGAGAAGAGAATCATTAAAGCTAACTCAAGAAATTCTGCAGGCCTGTCTAAACCTAGATGGTATAAGTAAGCGAAAGTGGCTTCAATATGTAAAGAGCAGCCTATACTTCATTGATCTGGGCAAATTATTTGATAACCCATCCACATGTACAGTTGTTTCTAAGGCTGAACTGAAGGAGTTACTAACAGGGAAACTAAAGAGAGATAGGTGGGACTCTAATTGTATTAAATCTAGGGTCATACAATATAATTTAGCACCTAGAATAAATAAAATTGGCACTACATATCTATCCTTTGTTACGAACGCACAACACAGATATTTATTGCTGAGGTTTGGTTTGAAGTACACTCCCCTCATGTTAGGCTTCCCTTCCAATTCTTATTCTGTAGATGCTCTTTCACTTTGCCCATGTGATGCATGGTCCTCCCAAGGGAACTTCATCACTTATTCTTTTGTAGTCTGTATAATGAGAAAAGGAAAAGATACATCCTCCCGCTTATGCGTAGTTTGAATTTTAGACAATGTCGCCCAGCTCTCTATTTCTTACAGTCGTTACCTGATCCTTTTACATGCTATTGCCTGGCTCGTTTTTATGGTGTGCCTTAAAAAGGAGAAAACAACTTCTGTATATGAAATACAATGAAAGTAATATATATATTCTTTATACTTATTCTCTCTCTTTTTAGCTGTGCTGTGTCAAATCACATAACTTTAATTGGAAATTTTGAATGAACTGTACACATATTTGTACTCTTAAAGTTTTTACGATTATTAAGATTCTATGTGTATTGTTTGTAGAATACTTTATATGCTGTTTTTTCTACTGGCGAAATAAAGTGATGATGAAGATGATTGGTTGACTATCAGCCACAAACATATTGCTCTTAAAATATTGCAGCAAGAGTACTGACAACAAAAATATTGTAAAGGAAAGTGTTTTTTAAGGAAGAGAGATAATAGATTGCAATTTGCATACATACAACTTAATAATGCATATATGACAATACAAATGACTGTTGTATTGAGAGTTATTGTTTCATTACTGAGTTAAGTCTCACCTGCTGCTTCCCAGAAGGAGTTTCGCGGACCTGTCAGACATACTCAAAACCTTTTCTGCTCTTGAAAGGATTCAGTGTGCAGAGCGAATCTGCCACTTTTGCTGGATGTTGAAAATGTCGTTTACATTGTTTTTGCTACGTGCAAGCGTTATTTTTTTTCAGTATATTTTCAATAGATTTTACAAATTACTATTTTTCAATATATTTTTTATTGGTTTTTACAACCTTCAGCAGCATCACAAGTCTACCAATCAGTGCTTAATTTGAGCTGGTGGTTGCGGGTAGGGGCCACCAGAACTCTTTTGGGGGACCGGCACTTATTGTCCCTCGTCACACTTTGGCCTAGAGCAAGAGAAAGAAAAACGCATAAGGAGGAAGGAAGGAGAAAGATGGAAAAACAGTCACAAAGGGAGAAAGTAGGGATGAGTAAGAACCTGCAAGAGTGAGATGGGGGCAGGAAGCATCTGGGTGGTGGATTATAGAGGCCTGAGGAGGAATCAAGGCAACGCAGCCTTCAGGGCCGGACTGGGAACCGAAACCGGCCCTGGCAAACTGCTCGGCTGGCCCCCCTGGGGGGCTGAGGGGGTGTGGCCGAGCTGTTTGCATGGGCCGGTTTCGGACGATTTTGTTACCGGGGGCCGGTATTGCAGGCCCTCGGTAACAAAAACGGCCCCCCTGGGGCCCAAAACCGGCCCCCACTCTGGCGGCCCACTGGGGTAACCCCCGGTGCCCGCTACGGCCAGTCTGGCCCTGGCAGCCTCAGTATTTCACACTCCGAAAGTTAGATAGCGCCAGATACTTCAGAGCAAAACATTGGACCCCAGCACTTATTTTTTTTACAAATTAAACACTAATAAGGAGAGGATGTGGCCAAATGACAAGAGCGTTCGGGTTGGGGTACCGAGTTTGAGTCTCGGCAGGGACCCTCAACATTCTGTAATTCTGGGCAAAACACTTCATCTCCCCGTGCCTAACAAAAATGAATGTGTATGTCTGTAACACAACTGGGGCGGTATTATGGAGAGTGCCCTCTCCCGGGGCACTCTGGTATTACAGAAGTGGCCGCAGACTTGTGCGTCCCCTTCTGTAATACTGATAACGCTGGTGCACATAAAGCGCCAGGGCTATCTGCAGGGGTCGTGCCCCATGCAAATGAGGGAATCCATTTGCCTCTGTGCCCGGGCCGTATTACAGACGCAGGCACAGAGGCAAAGAAGCCCTCAGGAGGCGCACTGATAGTGCGCCACCTTAAAGCAGTGCACCCCCTGATGGCAGCCCTCTGGTGGGGGTTCAGACATCCCCTTACAGGCGGGTTGCCGCCTGTACTGTGAAAACACGGAGCAGCTGCTTGCAGCCGCTCCAGTTTTCACATGAATGTACTGCCCTGAGGGCAGCGGGAGTTCGCTGCTGCCCTGGGAGCAGCGCATTCACCATAATGCGGCCCATTTCTCTTCGTTGCGCTGCATCTATAATACGGCCCCTGGTGCTCATGTAAAGCGCTCTGATATCTTCGGGTCGAGTTTGCGCTATATACATGCATCACATGCATCAGTTTAAAGTTCAAATATAGTTGACGAGAAAGAACGCAATAAAGTTCTTGTCCGCTGATTCGAAGTTGGTTTACATTCATAGTTTCTTGACATTCTCAATCCTGTCTCAGGCCAATGGCATTTTAGGCGGGAATATAAACGTATTTCCTGCATGGCTGCCTCTGCTTGGATCCTACCTCTTTCATCAACACACTTCTCAGAATTCCTGCCACTCCCATAATGAGCCCATAGAAGATGTGAGTTCAGGTGGATGAGGAGGCAGAAACATAAATGGAGATAGAAGATGGGGAAGAGGACTGGGGAGAGACAGGGGGAGCTTAGCATGGTATAGGGAGAGGGAAACAAGTGCGCCCATATGGTAGGAAGAAAGCCATATAAGGGAACATTTAAAATAACAAGAGAACCTAAAGTGAGCAAGAGATACAACAGTAATATAGTAATACTAATGAGGAGGGAGAGTGGAGAGGTTTGAGAGTGATGACCCAAAAAGGAAGGGAAAGAGAGACGAGGGAGGATGAAATAGTGACAGTGACAGAAAAGAATGGATATAGAGTGATAGGACAAGACTTCAGAGAACAGAGTGATAGCCTGGAAGAGACAACTGTAACAGAGTGATAGAATATGAGAGAAGTAAGGAACCGATAGGCTGGGAGAGAGGACGAATAGAGAGTGATAAGGTGGGACAGAAGGAAAGAACTGAGTCAGGATGACAGAGAAAGGCAAAAGAAAGTAACAGGAGAGAAAACATGAGAAAGGACAGGATGAGAAAGACGGAGAGTCATAAGAGTACTGAGTGATTAGTAGAGAGTGAAGGAAAGATCTGTGAGAGGGTGAAAGAGAGGAAGCAAATAGATTGATAACGTGAGAAACAAATACAGGCAGAGGGATTGGGTAAGAGGGGGAGTAAAGATTGATGAAATGAAAGACAAGAGAACAATGAGGGAGGGGACAGGAATGAGTGTCAGTGTAAGAGAGAAAAAAGTACTGAGCTATGGGTGAGAATATTGATTTATTATGTATGGGAATACGAAATCCTCATAAATATCACTGTGGGAGAAAAGCATGACAGAGGCCTTTGAGCTGCTGCACAGTGAAGGAAATTATCAAAGAAGAAAGGTGAGAATAGGAAAAAACAAAGAGCGGGGGACAAACTGAGAAAGTAAGCATGAAAGAAAAAGGTAAGAGGGTAAAGATGGGTAGATTGAGGTAAAAAAGAATGGGAGGCGTAAGAAAGGGTGGTAGGAAAGGAAACGTGAAAGGAAGAAAAGAAAACGTTAAGATGGAAGGGTGCAAAGATGGATAAGTGAAAGGGAGAAAAGATGGAAGGTTGAAATGGAGAATAGATGGAAGAGTAGAAGGATGGATTGTAGAGGGAAGGATTGCTAAGTGAAAGGGTGCATGAATGGAAAGATTGGAAGATGAGTGAAATGATGGATGAAGGGATAGTGTAAGGATGGATGGGTGAAAGGATGGATGGATTAATGAATATATTGATGAGTGGAAGGTTGTAAAATCTAAATCTGTATTTGTAAAGCGCAAACTACTTACGGGTCTCAAGGCGCTGGGGGCCATAGTGGAAATTAAGTGAGCTATTGCCCAAAGTCACATGGTGCTGAGCTGCCGCCAGAGCCGGGGATCGAACCGTGAACCCTGTGCTCCAAAGTCAGCTGCCCTGGCCGCTGCACCACACCTCTCCACTTGTAATGCAGGATGGATATATGAAAGGGTGACAGGATGCATGGATGGAAGAAAGTATGGTTGGATAGGTGGATGAAAAGGTGAAGGGAAGGGCAGGCAGATGAATGAATAGATGGAAATTCGTAGATGGGGTGTCAAAGGATGCATGGATAGAAATATGGAGGGAACTATGTAAGGAGGGTCAGGTTTGGCCACTTCACGTGCTTTAAGATTAGAGGTATGGTTCTTCGTTCAAGTGGGGGGTATTTTAATTTTCTGGCTACTCACTTGAATTTAAATGACATAGTGTGTGAGTCATCTTATTTTATACATGACTCAATCAGACATTTTAGGCTTCTAAGCCAGCCACACCTGGAAAGATTGTTTTTGGCCACTACGTACAATGCCAATTAAAAAAGAAAATACAAGTCCCAGAATACAACACTGTGGTGCATGACAAGCCAGATCTTCCTGACAGTGTCACAAAAGACAATGACCTATGTAGCAATTATGTAAAAAGTTTAAAAAAAACTTGAGTTTTGGTTTGTGATTTTGAGCCTTTATTATTGGCAGCATTCAAGGTCAATCGATAAAGTGGTGAAAGGGCCTGTGGTAGCATTTCATGTGCAGATTTAGGGTCATTCCATTAATAATGGGCAAGCCTTCACACACCTTCAAAGTAGGAAGCTTGCTAAAACCATTACGAATGGCCACAACGAGAGTCCACCAGGGGTGTGGGCTCTGTCACTTAGTACATGCAACCCCCACCCTCCAGTGGTCACACTGTGTAGGAAAGGCAACCACAACTTATTGCATCTTAGTTAAGACAATGAAAACGCTGCCTCACTGCTGCCCCTCGGTTGTCATGGGGAGCCCAGGCTTTGGTGTGCTTTCACAAGTCTCTCAGCTTAGATATTGCGGGGGCTCAAGTCCCAGGAACCCCACAGAAGATTCAGACTTGTCGGAGTTATGCCTGCTGTGTTGATTCTTGCGGCACAAATCCTTTGCTCGACCTGTGTGTTTGGACTGATAGGGCAGATTTATTAATATTTCACGCAACGCAACACAGCCACCCACCTTGCTGTACTGTGCTGCGTGAAAGGGAGAGGGCAGGAATGCCCCATATTTACCAAAATATAGCACATTCCTGCTCTCTCTGCCTGCGCTGGTGCACCATCTACTGCCTGCATCATGGTGCAAGGGTTTATGCATTACAGGCAGGATTGTTTTTGTGCATAAAGGGACACCTTGCTTCACAATATCAATCCTTTGAATCTTTTTCCTTTTCTATGTGTGCTGCTGAATGCAGCACACGTGCAAAGAGCGAGGAGAAATAAGGATATTTCTTCTAGTTGTGCCTTCTCTGGGAAGGGGGAGCATTTTGACACATTCCCAGGTCTACCAGTAATGGTAAATCAGGGAATGTGCCAAAATCTGTAGGTGGATGTGTGGAAACGCCCACGCGCCACCCACGGAATGCCTTCCCAGGGCAGAGTAACGCAAGGCAGGGACTTGCACTGCCTTGCGTTACTCCAGATTTACCAATCCACCCAGGGCCATGCATGGAGGCCTTGCGTTGTTTGTTAAATCTGACCAAAGTATTGCGTTGCCCTTGTGACACCATGCGAGATGCAAGGGCATTGAAATACAGTGATAAATCTGGCCCTCACTGAGTTCCAGAGAGGATGCATTGTGGTTTTCAAATTGCAGGTTTGGATTTCTTTGGTAGTATTCGGTGGTGGCTAGCAGGGAATTGGGGTGGACGGACAGGGGGACAAAATATTTTTTTTAAAACACTTATCTCCTCTCAGGCGCAGTCTCTCCTCAGTCGTTGCTTCGCTTCCTGATGAGTCCTGGAAGCAGAAAGCACACAGGCTCCCCAATCACAACTGCAATGCAGCATTGTTATTGGTCTGAGCACTGTGGTTCGGCGCTCAGAGAGGGACTGGGAGCATGTGCATGTTTTTTACCCAGGCTGTGTATTACAGCCCGGTGGAGAACATGTTAAGTGCACATGACTGTTTGGCTGGCCCAAGACGGCCGGCCAAACCATTATGCGCACTTAAGTGCATGAACCACTCCTCCCCCTGTGACACCAGCCCTGCCCCGCCCTAACCCAGCCCCGTAGCTACGAAAAATAAAACGATAATAACAATGTTATTATCATTTTATTTTTCCTTTCTCCTGCTCTGAGAGCAGTGGGGCGACGCTTCTCCGCCTTAGCTGAGTAGCCGCCCCTGGTAGCATTGACCTGTTCCTCACGAAGATTTGTGACGAGCCGTAGAATTAGATTAAATCCTTTTTTCATTAGATGAATATAACTGTGCACTTAAGTACTGTGCGGTTGATAGTTGCTTAGATATGGACAATGAGCGTCACGAAGGATAACTTTAAATGTGTGTTCGAGATATATGACGAAATTGAACGTTTTGAGTTGCAAAGTAAAACATTACCCTGAGGAAGTCAGGGCCATTTAACTCAGAGAAACACGTGTCGGTCGTTGCTCATCTTAAAAAAAACGATCCGTCTCTAGTCATGATCTCATTACTTGAGAGTCAATTGTTTGTTTTCTTTTGCTGAAATATTTTGTCTCACTCAGGATATTTGTAAAAGATTGTGAAAAAATACTTTATAATAATAAACTATATTTTCATGTTGTAATATATCCTTTTGACTCCCCTCAAGAATAATCCTGTTTTGGGGTTGCTACAGCGGAAGTATAGTAAAGTCAGCAGGAGGATAGTGACAGAGGAAGGGAGTTTAATGGGATAAAACAGCTAAAGGTGGTGGAGGAGGATTGAACGGAGAGAAAAGGAATCAGACAAGGTTAAGGTTGAGCGAGAAAGACTGGGAATGAGAGGAGGGCAGAGGAGGAAAGAAAGAGAAGATTAAAGAGGAGAACGAGGAATAGGTAGGACGAGGAGTATGTAGGCCTGATGAGTTTGACCTGCATCAGTGGGAGGAAGCCGTAGTAGGCAAGTTAGTGAGTGAGAAGTTAAAAAGTGTTTGCAAGAGGACCCATGCAGGGAAGTAGCTTTGTCAGTAAGATTGGGTGGTTATGGGGGTTGGGCTTCAGATTTCCCAACAATCACGCTGGTTGAAATACATTATATGAGGAGCAGAGTACAAGGGCTGCTTAAAGAGCAGCAGGAAGGGAGAGGAGTGCGAATATTGGGGGTACTTACAACTCAATATTTTGTAAAAGAACCATTTTTTAAGACCTTTAAACCAGAGACTAGAGAGTGTGGGTGTGTGTTTCTTTACATGTATATGTAAAATCCCATGGGAAATCCGACTAACACCTCATCAAACCCAACTTAAAGCACTTGTATCCAACTATTTACTACAATTTACTACAGAACAGGGGCAGCTCCTCCGATGAGGCGGAGGAGGGTCGCCCCACTTCTTTCGAAGCAGAGAAAAAAGAAGAGAAAAAAAAATGATAATAACTTCATTATTATCATTTTTTTGGGTAACTGCGGGGCTGGGTTAGGGCGGGCGGGCTAAGGTCACAGGGGGAAGAGTGGTGGGCACACTCTAAGTGTTGATGACTGTTTGGCCAGCCATTTTGGGCCGGCCAAACAGTCATGCACACTTTGCATGTTCCCCACCAGGCTACATTACACAGCCTGGTGAGGAACATGCCCAGTCTGCCATTACCCATCTGAGCACCAAACCAGGGCGCTCAGACCAATCACAACACTGCATTCAGTGTTGTAATTGGCTTAGGGAGGGAACCTGTGTGTTCTTCCAGTTCCTTCTTTCGTTCTGGGACGTCGGCAGGGAAGCGGAGGAGAGACGCTCCCAGCCGAAGAGGTAAGTGGGTTTTTTTTTGTTGGTTTTTTTCATCCCCCTCGCCCACCCTGCCATCCCGTTCCCTGCCAGCCACCACTGCTACAGAATACATTTATTAGGGAGGTGTAACACCCTGAACACCCCCCCCCCCGGAACCTCCGCCCCTGGATCCATGACATGCCACATCCCCAGCGGGTCTCTGGTTGTTCACCAATGGCTTGTTACAGTTTGGAACTTCTTGATCTCCTAGGGGCTGATTAGAATTTGGGAGTTATCGGCTCCATCGGAATAGGGAGAAATACACTGAATCTGGAGATGTTTGTTTTTTCAGCTTGGGTTTACCCTATTTAATACCAGGCAGTGTCCTTTGTGAAACTCCTTAATCAGTCAGTCAATCGGATATAGCGTGACCAATCACCGGTGAGTGTATCTATGAGCTGGATGTGAACTTCTGGGAGAAATGAAAAATTACACAAGAACTTGGTGCAGTGATCCTGATTCTTCAGTGCCCTCCCTTTTATAAGTGTACCCTCAGTATCCCACTTGTAATGGGGCAGTTTTTCCCTTCCTTCCCCTGCCCCCAATATCAGTAACTCCAGGGTTGGTGAGGGGTGGATTTACCATGCCAAATAGTGGCCCACCTGAATCGGCCTCATAATGCAGATTGTCCCTTACAGTATGTCCCTTACAGTATGTCCCTTGCAGCTTGTCACTTACAGTATGTCCCTTGAAGCTTGCCCCGTACATTATGTCCCTTGCAGCTTGTCCCTCACAGTTTGTCCCTTGAAGCTTGTCCCTTACATTATGTCCCTTGCAGCTTGTCTCTTGCAGTTTGTCCCTTGCAGCTTGTCACTTACAGTATGTCCCTTGCAGCTTGTCACTTACAGTATGTCCCTTGAAGCTTGCCCCGTACATTATGTCCCTTGCAGCTTGTCCCTCACAGTTTGTCCCTTGAAGCTTGTCCCTTACATTATGTCCCTTGCAGCTTGTCTCTTGCAGTTTGCCCCTTGCAGCTTGTACCTCAGTTTGTCCCTCACAGTTTGTCTCTTGCAGCTTGTCCCTTACAGTATGTCCCTTGCAGCTTGTCCCTTGCAGTATGTCCCTTGCAGCTTGTCCCTCTCAGTTTGAGCCTTGCAGTTGGTCCCTTACACTTTGTCCCTTACACTTTGTCCCTTGCAGCTTGTCCCTTGCAGCTTGTCTCTTGCAGCTTGTCCCTTACAGTGTGTCCTTTGCAGTTGGTCCCTCACAGTTTGTCCCTTGCAGCTTGTCCCTTATAGTATGTCCCTTACAGCTTGTCCCTTACAGTTTGTCCCTTGCAGCTTGTCCCTTACAGTATGTCCCTTGCAGCTTGTCCCTCTCAGTTTGACCCTTGCAGTTGGTCCCTTACACTTTGTCCCTTGCAGCTTGTCTCTTGGAGCTTGTCCCTTACAGTGTGTCCTTTGCAGTTGGTCCCTCACAGTTTGTCCCTTGAAGCTTGTCTCTTACAGTATGTCCCTTGTACTATGTCCCTCACAGTTTGTCCCGTGCAGTATGTCCCTTGCAGCTTGTCCCTAGCAGTATGCCCCTTGCAGCTTGTCCCTCACTGTTTGTCCCTTGCAGCTTGTTGCTCACAGTTTGTCCCTTGCAGCTTGTCCCCAACAGTATGCCCCTTGCAGCTTGTCCCTCACTGTTTGTCCCTTGCAGCTTGTTGCTCACAGTTTGTCCCTTGCAGTATGTCCCTTGCAGCTTGTCTCTGGCAGTAAGCCCCTTGCAGCTTGTTGCTCACAGTTTGTCCATTGCAGCTTGTCCCTTGCAGCTTGTTCCAAACAGTTTGTCCTTTGCAGCTTGTCGCATGGTTTGTCCCTTGTCGTTTACAGTTTGTCCCTTGCAGCTTGTTGCTCACAGTTTGTCCCTTGTAGCTTGTCCCTTACAATATGTCCCTTGCAGCATGTCCCTCACAGTGTGTCGCTTGCAGCTTGTCCCTTTCAGTTAGTCCCTTTCAGCGTGTCCCCTACAGTTTGTCCCTTGCAGTTTGTCCCTCACAGTTTGTCCCTTGCACCTTGTTCCTTACAGTTTATCCCTTTAAGCTTGACCCTCACAGTATGTCCCTTGCAGCTTGTCCCTTACAGTTTGTCACTTGCATCTTGTCCCTTATAATATGTCCGTTGCAGATTGTCCCTCACAGTTTGTCCCTTGCAGATTGTCCCTTGCAGCTTGTCCCTCACAATTTGTCCCTTGCAGCTTGTGATACACAGTTTGTCCCTTGCAGATTGTCCTTGCAGTTTGTCCCTTGCAGTTTGTCCCTTGCAGCTTGTCACTCACAGTTTGTCCGTTGCAGCTTGTCCCTTACAGTATGTCCCTTGCAGCTTGTCCCTCACAGTTTGTCCGTTGCAGCTTGTCCCTTACAGTATGTCCCTTGCAGCTTGTCCCTCACAGTTTGTCCCTTGCAGCTTGTGACTCACAGTTTGTCCCTTGCAGCTCAGCTTGCCCCTTACAGTTTGTCCCTTGCAGCTTGTCCCTTACAGTTTGTCTCTTGCAGCGTGTCACTCACAGTATGTCCCTTGCAGCTTGTCTCTTGCAGTTTGCCCCTTGAAGCTTGTGCCTTGCAGCTTGTGCCTCGCAGTTTGTCCCTCACAGTATGTCCCTTGCAGCTTGTCCCTCACAGTATGTCCCTTGCAGCTTGTCCTTCACAGTTTGTCCCTCGCAGCTTGTCCCTCACAGTTTGTCCCCTGTCCCTCACAGTTTGTCCCTTGCAGCTCACTGTCCACATGAGCTCTGTAGAACTACTTTGAGTGTCCTGAATGTATTTACCTGGGAGAAGAAGCTGCAGCACAGAAGGTTTCATGAACAGTACAAGTTAATAAACATGCTTATCTTTCATGATGCTAATAAGGTGGAATGGGATCACTTACAGTAAGGCAATCCTAAACCAGAAGGCAGCTTGCCTTAAAGTTTTTAGTATACCAGACCAAATGGGCATAGGCTCAGTAAGGTTCTACATGTCCTAGAATGCAAAGTACTTTTGTGTCTAAAGTCAGGACTCGCCAAAGGATGCAATTTTTCAACCCACACTCTAGACCTGAATCGTTGTGATTTCTGGGGGCCATGCCCTCACAAAATAAATACTCTACCTCGCCCTCTTCTCACCTCAGCTTCACAAACTTCAGTTTCTCTTCACAATTGCAGCTCCTGTCCACAGCTTCTTCTGCCCTCCTTTCTCGCAGCCCTTCCTTTTATCCTCTTACCTCCTGCATCGACTTACTATGCCCAACCCATTTTCCTCCTCTCGCCCAGTTAACCTGAGGTGAAGGGGATTCCCAGGACAAGGCTGGTACCAGAGATCCAGGGGATATTTACTGGTAGGCATCCAGGGCTCAGTTCAGGAGACTCCTTTGGCTCACAGCAATCTGTTCAGTGCCAAGCTGCTGCCTCATCACAGCTTCTTGTACCCCAGGGCCAATCCACCATCACCTATGTCTCTAAACTCTCGATCCTCGCAACACAAATTCTTTGTCCACAATCCTAAACCTCTGAACTCACACTCTTTTGCAGGGTTTCCCCTCCTGAGACTCATTTCCACCCTTCAAACAAGCAAAATCCCTCCACAATGCGATCACCTGCTCTAAAAAACAAACTGACCCTCCACAGTATGTTTCCTCTCCATTGATTTCAGTGGGCTCACTCCAAAACCACTCAGTGTCACTCACCTCTGATAAGCAAACAGTTGTGGTGTGGAATCCTTCAGCATCACTGATGTCAATCTAGCGCTGTATGGAGCAGACATGAATCCCTTTGATTTAACTTGTAGGTGCTCTAGAGGAGAGGCCGGAGGTAGCAGCTGTTGTCCGAGCAAAGCCACAGTGGACACTGTACTAGGAGGAGCCCATTCAAACCGTGTGTAGAGCTAAGTTACTCCTACAGGCAGTTTATACACTCAAGAGCTGCACTACACTATGGCCCTTCCCTAAGGACCCCCATTAGGATCTCTTGTGGATGGATCTATTCGGAGATATCGGGAAACATCCTTTACCCCGCATGCGTTACTCCGCATGCCATTACCCCGCTTTTTTTACACCGCAAAATCTTTTACAACGCAGGGCTTTACACCGCAAACTATTACAAAGCATTCCCCAAAGTAATGCCCCCCTGGAGTTAGAATAGTAAATTACGTTGTAATGGGGAATGCGTTGTAACGGATTGCGTTGTAAAGCCCTGTGTTGTAAAAGATTTTGTGGTGTAAAAACTGCTGGGTAATGGCACGCGGAGTAAAAGTGTGTGGGGTAAAGTGTCCTATTCGGAGATATCACCAACCACCATTACATTACAATGGACACATCGGCACTCTTAGAAAGAGTAGGTGTGATACGGCTGCTCCCTCAAGCTGAACTACAGATGACTTTCATAATGCTGTCCTAGATAGAGGTGACATCCTAAAGGACAATATGTATTTTGCATAATCTTGTAGTGCTCATGTAAATTCATATAGCCAGAGACACAGCAATAGAGGCAACTCCCATATGTTTCTTTATGCACAAATTCAGGAATGTTCTTCCACGCCCTTGCAAATGTCCGGAGAAGGCCTAAATGTGTCAGGCCGAAGCGCGTCAACACTCTTCCAGAGGAGTTCACAACTTGAATCACTGTAAAGGTTTCATTCACACCAAGTTCCAGTTGCAGTTTTCATTAGGGATGTATCCATTATATAGATGTCAAGTACCTTAAAGGCTAACCGGTACCTTTAGAGAACACTGCCTATATAGGTTCAGAAGAAGTGCTATAATGAAATGATGGGCTTTTTAGGTCGAGCCTACAGTGCTTGCACTGCAGGATGATCTGTTGTCTGTACTTAGTGGAGTCTGACTCCTCCCACGCTTTGGATTGGCTTTTGTCTATGTCATTTAAAAATCGTAGCCTCCAATTGGCAAAAGGTTGGTGAATGTCCCACCTTATTTAAAAAGTTCACTCCCATGTAGTATGGCCCGGGAGAGAGCAGCAGCGCACATGCTGCTTGCGTGCCTTCATCTTGTTGTTTTCCTTATTTTCACATTGCCTTCTGTACATCGACCTTGACTGCTGTGCTCAGTTCGCCGTCCTGGCAGCTAGCCCCGCCCTCCCACCCTTCCTGGACTCGGCCACTTCCTTGGGGTCTGCCTGTGATTGCTTCTACGAACACGGGCTTTACTTTCCAATTCTCTGCTCATACGTGTTGGCAGTGTTGAAGTCGCTTGTTTATTCATATGGACTGTCTCAATCCGTCTTCTTCTGCTGGGGGGGAGTTTCACCTTGATGTAGCAGGCGTCCTGGATGCCTCGGGTGCAGGGATGCATTCCAAAGGCGCGTGGTCCAATGCGCCTAGACAGGCTCTGCCCCTGCCTGGGCGGAATGAAGCGATTCCAGGAATTCACCCCTGGGTGGGGAGGAGGAGCTGGGGGCATGGGAAGAAAGCCTCCCACTCCCCAATGATCAACCCAGACTGAATGACTGGGAGGAACTGATGAATGGAATACGATACTAGAATAGCACAACATGGGGAAATGTATCACCTCTAGGCACCCCTTGACCAAAAGAGTGCGGAAACTTTTCCGAAAAGGTAGGCTGGTGTTTTAGAAAACAATAAGAATCATTTTAAATGCCTCACTGGGAGGTTTAAACACGCCCTCGCATGGGCCACATTATGTCCTGCAAAAGAACAGAGTTCCCCACCCTCGGACTCAGACAGCTCGTGACTACACCCACCCATGCCGCCGGCCACACGCTAGACTCCATCTTTTCCGCAAGCCCACACGTCTCCTTCAACCACACCTCCGAACCCCACTGGACTGACCACCACTGCATCCACTTCACCTACAGGAAGCCCACCACGCACCACCGCACCGAACAAATGCCTCGCCGCTGCTGGAGCAGAGTCACGGAAGACCAGCTAACCACAACCCTCGCCCTGAGCCCACCCGCCGAACCCTCCGACCCCGACACCGCCGCCCGCAACCTCAGACAGTGGATCGACGACTGCGCCAACACCCTCGCCCCGCTCAAGAATCCGCCCAACAGCCACACCAGCAAGAAAGCCACCTGGTTCACCGAAGACCTCCAGGCCTCCAAACGAACATGCCGAAAACTGGAGAAGATCTGGCTCCACGAACGGACAGCGGACAGCTACGCCGCCCACAAGAGCGCCACCCGCAGTCACCATCACCTCATCAGATCCGCCAAAAGGGCCTCACTCAAAGACCGCCTAGACAACAACGCACACAACAGCAAAGAGCTCTTCAACATCGTGAAGGAACTCTCCAACCCCAGCTCCAACACCAACGACATCCAGCCGTCGCGAGACCTGTGCGACTCACTGGCCACCTTCTTCCACCGCAAAATCGCCGACATCCACGACAGCTTCAACACCACGACCGCCCCGGCAACCACCGAGACCACTGCCCCCACAACCACCAACCGCCTGCTCTCCTGGACCAACATCAACGACGAGGACACCAGCGAGATCATGAACACCATCCACTCCGGTTCACCGCTAGACCCGTGCCCTCACCACATCTTCAACAAAGCCAGTACAGCCATCGCGCCCCATCTCCGGAAAATAATCAACATCTCCTTCGAGACAGCAACCTTCCCGGAAAGCTGGAAG
This sequence comes from Calotriton arnoldi, assembly GCA_963921515.1. Classification (NCBI taxonomy): domain Eukaryota; kingdom Metazoa; phylum Chordata; class Amphibia; order Caudata; family Salamandridae; genus Calotriton; species Calotriton arnoldi. The sequence continues at coordinate 2,024,007 of CAWUFW010002547.1, read as the reverse complement.
CACGCCGAGATCACCGCCTTACTCAAGAAACCCAAGGCAGACCCCAAGGACCTCAAGAACTTCCGACCCATCTCTCTGCTCCCGTTCCCCGCGAAGGTCACCGAGAAAATCGTCAACAAACAACTGACCCCCTACCTCGAGGAGAACAACATCCTGGACCCTTCCCAGTCCGGCTTCCGCAGCAACCACAGCACCGAAACCGCCCTCATCGCCGCCACCGATGACATCAGGACCCTGCTAGACAACGGAGAAACAGCAGCCCTCATCCTCCTGGACCTATCAGCCGCCTTCGACACGGTCTGCCACCACACACTACGAACACGCCTTCACGACGCCGGGATCCAAGAGAAGGCCCTGGACTGGACCACATCCTTCCTTTCCGGCAGAACACAAAGCGTCCGCCTCGCCCCCTTCCGATCCAAGGCCACCAAGATCATCTGCGGCGTACCCCAAGGCTCCTCCCTAAGCCCAACGCTGTTCAACATCTACATGGCACCCCTCGCCCACGTCGCCCGACAGCACAACCTCAACATCATCTCCTACGCCGACGACACCCAGCTGATCCTCTCCCTCACCAAAGACCCTCACACCGCCAAAGCCCACCTCCACGAAGGAATGAAGGCCGTCGCCGAATGGATGAGGACCAGCCGCCTGAAGCTGAACTCGGACAAGACGGAGGTCCTCATCCTTGGTTCCAACCCTTCAGCCTGGGACAACTCCTGGTGGCCAACATCACTGGGAACAGCCCCGCCACCCACCGACCACGTATGCAACCTAGGGGTCATCCTCGACCCCACCCTCTCCATGACTAAGCAGGTCAACGCCGTTTCCTCATCCTGCTTCAACATCCTCCGAATGCTCCGCAGGATCTTCAAGTGGATCCCCACCGAAACAAGAAAAACAGTCACCCAGGCCCTCGTCACCAGCAGGCTGGACTACGGAAACGCCCTCTACGCAGGAATGACGGCTAAGCTCCTGAGACGGCTGCAACGCATCCAGAACGCCTCTGCACGTCTTATCCTCGACATCCCCCGACGCAGCCACATCACACCCCACCTGAGAGACCTGCACTGGCTCCCTGTCAACAAGAGGATAACCTTCAAGCTCCTCACCCACGCACACAAAGCACTCCACAACTCCGGACCAGCCTACCTCAACAGATGACTCAGCTTCTACACCCCCACCCGCCAGCTCCGCTCGACCAGCCTCGCCCTCGCCACAGTCCCCCGCATCCGGAAAACGACCGCCGGCGGCAGATCCTTCTCCCACCTCGCCGCCAAGACCTGGAACACCCTCCCCACCAACCTCCGACAGACCCAAGACCTACTGGCCTTCAGAAGACTCCTCAAGACCTGGCTCTTCGATCAGTAGCAGCACCACCCCCTCTTCCCCCAGCGCCTTGAGACCCTCGCGGGTATGTAGTGCGCTTTATAAGTGACATGATTGATTGATTGATTGATTGATAGTCTTCATCGCTGCTCTTACACTGTCATGCCTTCCCTGTCGAAGCAAAGGGGAGAGGATGTGTCGTAACAGCTGCCGACCGTGGAAAAACAAGGAAGGAGTCTCGGCATCGACTCAACAACATCCTGTGATTCTGGAAAAATCACTTATCCTCGCTGTGCCTAAAAACATGAAAGTGTCCTTGTGTAATGTAACTGGTTCTCATGTAAAGCGCGTCATTATCTTCAGGTTGAATTCGCGCAATCTAAAAAGAAATGGAAAAAAAAAAAAAAATGCAAATGCACACCTGGTCTGCCATTCGGCTGCAATACTATTTTATGGAGCGTACATGACCAGTAACTTCTTCCACACAATCCATACAAAGCAGTGAGGAGTATTTAGCTGGTGTATACTAACGAAATGTTTTCCTTAACCAATCCCCAATGGGCGTGTATAAACATAAGGACATTTTCCATCAAAAGTCCATCTATTTCTCTTTGGAGTGGGCTCTGGCGGCAAGTCTGCTGCTAGGCTCTGGCTCAGGTGCTGCTGGACAAGGGCACTTTGGGCTGCTGGAGCACTAGGGCCTAAGAGACTGGGATCTGCCTGCATGCCTTTCAAGTCTCCAGTGCCAGTCATGAGGGTCTGTAATTCAAGCTAGGAAAGCTTCATTAGGTCTTATGAGACCAGCAGGCAACAAATAAAACTAAAAAATCTAATAATGGCAATCTTGATGCATCTTAATTTTACCAATAGAACATATCCTTATTGCACTGATGGGCGATGTTGACAACACGTATAGCCCATTCTTCAATAACATCCTCTCTCATCTTGGTATGATGTCTCCTCACCAACAAGGCCATATCCATGATAGTCAACAGCTGCTTGAGGGGGAGAAAATAATTAGCAGCTGGACTAAATCTGAACATGACCAACTGTGCGTGCGTAGCAAAGCACCCCAGCATGGGAGCTGGCAATGCCCAGCAGTGGGCACAAGAGAAAACAAACATGGAGAAGAAAAAAGGAGCACGTCTGTGTGCTTTCAAGGTATCAGCCAGCTGGAACATGATTTCCTATGCCACATTCTTATTAAAAGCGAACAGTAGTTGTTTGTTTGGAGTTTGTTATAGCTTACAGTAATGCTTTGTCTCTCAGGAGGAGGAAACACGCTGGCAGAAATAGGTTTCAATTTCCAGATTTATCAACTTCTTAATTGAGTTGCTGCTAATAAAGGAGTATTATTACGAGTTATGCCTAACAGCTAGGAACAATTGAGCAGAACGGTTCCATGTAAGTGCCAACGCTTCTAGCAAAGCACTAAAGAAGGGTGTCTGGCATGAGCACTGACGACCTTCAATATTTAATTTCATCAACCTTCCAATATCGGAATAATTAATAATAACAACAAAACTTTGATTTTAAATGGGGGCTTATTACATTTGCAGCTCAAATGCATTTTAAAAAACAAATGTGGCTGTAAACTAACCCCTTAATACCACCCGCTACGAGTCTGTCATGATGGGACTTGAATGAATGAACCCAAAGTCTTTAGTGCCAACTATGAATAAGATTTCATTAGGGCACTTTACAATGTTAAAATGATCAGAACAGTGGCGCACCCCAATGACCGCATTCTATAGTTACTTAAACCTTTAGCCACACCCACTGAGCTATCTCCCTGTGAGCGCAAACCAAGACCCATAGTACACACACAGATCTCAGTGCGGGACAAATCAACCTCATGACCCATCCAGTGGGGGCTGCAGCTGGATCCTTGTGGTCCTAGGCAACACCAGGCGTTTACTCGGTGAGTGGTTTCTCTAGAACTTGTAGAACTTGGCTACACACACACACAAACACACATATATATATATATATACGCTCCAGTTTTGCCCTTGCAAAAATGAGTTGCACTCTGAACCAGTGTTGACACAAGGCCTTTAATAGGTAAAAACATTGTCTCCCTCACGATACAGGTAACAGCCATCCCATCCTTCATCGCCTGACGCGTTTCGAAGGAATACGTCCTTCTTCCTCAGAGGCTGGATGATCAGGTGAGTGCTTCACACCACCTCCCATTAAATGCCAAAATACGCCCCCAGATGGGCCGGTTCCAAGACCCAAAGCACTATGGGAGATGTGGTTTTTAATAATCGCACCTCGTACTGTCCTAAAACAATGCAAGCCCCCAGATGGGGTGCGAGGTGCGATTATTAAATTATTAGATTATTAAAAACCACATCTCCCATAGTGCTTTATTTGAAGGGGGTGCCTTTTTCCTAGGCACCCCGGGTTTAGATACAACCTGGGATTCCATGACTCAGTGGTTGCGCATTACATGACCTAGACCAGATAGTAAATGTGAGTGGCGGTGGTTGCCTTTCTTTATACTCACTCTAATGGAATTCACTAGACATGGCTTGAATGAGTGCACACTTTGTGCTTTGTTTTTTAAGTGGCGTTGGTCGCCTTTCTTTACACTCACTCCAATGGAGTTTTCTAGATATGGCTTGAATGAGTGCACACTTTGTGCTTCGTTTTTATACGCACATTGGTGTTAACTGGAACTACCACTGTGATTATTAGTCTCACACTGGTTATTTGTTTTAATTTTTCCACGGATTCTTCTACTTATTTCTCGATATATTTTGAGATTTTTAGTCCTTTTCTTTTTCACTTTTTGGATTAAGTGGTGTCCCACTTAGTGTTTGAAGTAGACGTGTGGTGATCCAGGACAGATGTGTATATTAATATACATATATTTTATGGATTTAGTTAGCTTGGTTCCATTACCCTTGTCCTGAGGAGGCCAAGAAGAATATAAAGGCTGAAACGCGTCCGCGTCGACATTTGTTTGAGGAGTCATTATAAAAATACAAAGAAGTGTGATTTAAACTACTGTGTGGCACAATAGAATAAAGGGAAAAGAGGCTTCTCCTCTGTGCTCAGAAGACTACCTCCAAGTGTATCACTCAGAATCAATGAGTGAACACTAGTTATATAAATATCAGTGGGTATTGGCAACGTAAAGTTGATGTCACAATTGTTGTGTTGTTGTTTATATATGTAATTTTTGGTATGTCCTTGTGCTTTTGAATGTTTTATATGATTTTTGTTCACAAAGATCGGTCCCATAGCATATGTGTGTTTTGAAATAATTTGGATAATACATTTGTTTAGGATTGAAATCTGAAGATAGGGTAATTAAATGTTCCCTATGATAAAATAAAAACGAGATATTATTTCCTCCATACCTATTTTTCGTCTATATGTGATAGTGTTCTATACCCAGGTATAGGAGGGTAATTTGGGTAAACCCCTTGTGTATTGGTATATTTTTGAGGGAACACTTAGCAGCACGGGTTTCTGGGTTTTTATTTGACGTGCCACTTAAAGGAGTACAACAGACCGGCTAAGAATATCATGAGCAAACTGAGACTCGTGATATGCTCCTGTCCACCTAAGGCCCTCTAATGCCACATAACCCTTAGATAGCTTAAAATGGCTTATGCAGATACCCGGGCAGAGGCGGATTGACCCGGTGGAGGAAATCCGAACAAGGTGAGTAGATCTTGGATAAAAGACGTCAGAAGGGAGAGTCGCAGGCAGGACGGTGTCTCTTAGAAGACCATAGGCCTCTGGCAGAGTCACTGACGGGCTTAAGTACTAGGGCACAGCCGATCCACTGCTGCCAAGTTCCGCAGGTCCATAAAAGATGAGCTGCTCCAGTCCAGGTTTTTTTTCTTGGGATTCAGGGACTTATTAGTCCTGGTTATATAATGTAATAAACAACACTACTAGCCCCTGAAGTCAAAATTAAAACTACTGTAGCAGCTCATCACGCATGGTCCTGGGAAACGTTGCAGGCCTGCAGACCCAAATGGACAACTGTTCGCAGGTCAGTACCTTCTTAAGAGTCTGTTGGGTGGGGTTCACAGACAGTCCAGAACTTCTTCATAGGCCGATGCCTTTGAAAGTGCATTCAGGTTGGGTCAGAGTCAGTATCACATCCCATTTCTGACAGACCAGTGCCTCTGTGAAGGGCACAAGTGCAGAGCAGAGTCAGTGCACAGGTTTCCCCAACAAGAGGTAGGCACCTCTGAAAAGGTCAGTATGGTCGGGGAAAAATATGTCTTCTTAGATATTACCCAAAAAGCTAGTGCCTGGGAAATCGCAAAGTTATGACACTCCTCTGCTTGGCCTCTCAGCTTAAATTGCCAATCACAATGCACTAGCTGCTTTTGCAGTGAGCACTGCACTCTTTAGTCACATATGCAACTGGGTTGATATTGCAAACTTGATCATACACACAATATAGATCAGATCTGTCAATGAACAAGACTTTCATATGAAGATACCAACATACTTTTCAACTCCACTTTTTAAAGTCTTGCCTTTGGCAAATCTTGAGCCGACTCACAAACAAACAAAAAAAAATCATGCATAATATACATACGTGTTGGAGCTTTTGGTCAACGATCTTAATTCACTGGTCTGTTAAACTGTATATCACACATTGCTTCTGCCCACTGCCACCACATACAGCTTGTGCCAATGTGTCCACCCACTCAAGCCACTGGCTCCCCTCTGTGTGCATCATGGCAGTTTGTTTGTGAACAATGTAATCCTCCATAGTGTAAAAGGTGCATATAATTGCCAGGAGTCATTGGGCTCCGTTTTTTTTTTTTTTACATTTTAAATGTATTTATTTCTTTTGCAACGACTGCCAGCTCCCAGCACACTGCTCCAGGCCTCTTGCTTGTCTTGATGTACATGGCATCCCCACATGATTTATTATCATTGTGCAGGTACAAAATATATTTCTGCCAACTTTGGAATGGTAAACCAATGTTGAAGTACACAAAAAACATTCCAAGAAGGCCACCCTCATGCATGCATGCGAGTGCACAGGCGGCCCTATTTGAATTATTTTTGTTTTTGCCATAAAGTATTAAAAGAAGATGGCTGCCTGTGTCTGTGTATGAGTCTGGACACATGATAGGTTATCATAACGTCATATAAACTAATCACAAAAAATAGCATATTATGTTACTGGTTATTTGTCTAGAGCATCATTCACCAATTACTTAGCAGCATTCCTGAGCCACATTTGGAGTGGATGTGTGACTTGGAGGGTGTGGGTAATCTTAATGGAGGTGTTCCAAGTGGGCAGAAGGGGAATGGACTTTGCGACATTTCAACACGACCCTTGTGAGTCATGAAAACCTACTCAGAAAACGGTTTGATTACAAATGCACGTCCACAACTTTTGACTTTGCCAATGTCTGTTTAAGAGGCATTTTGTTTTCCTGCTGCTTTCACGCTTTCCACTTAGGTGATCTTTTATTTACCTCTCTATCTTCTTCCTTTTGAAGAGCGTGTATTTACAAACATTCCACATCCGTTTCAATGGCATCACAAAGTATCTGCTGTTTTATCTCCAGAGAGCAGACAAGGCTCACTATAAAGTGCCTATAAAGAAGACAGGATAATTCATTCAGTCAATCGATAATTCATTCAATATTACATTAAAAAGATTCCAGTCTCCGCTCTGACTTAAAGTTGAAGTGCTTAAAGTGTGTGTGCATGTTTTTAGGTTGAGCCTGGGCAGCGCATGCGCTGCCTCAAGGCATGCACTAGTGGACTATGGATTTGAAGCTCCGCCCACTCTCCGCCCATATTTTTAATTGGTTTGTGTCATTGTTTTTCCTAAACCCCGTCTTGCGATTCATTACTAGGCTTGTTAGTCCCTCCTTCGTACCGTCTTGTCTGCATTTGTACCTCCCATAATGACTGGACCTTTTACTTGCCTTGTTACACGGTCTACTTTGTCTTGGCTGTGAGCACTGTTTTATTAAATGTTTTCGCCCTATTCCACCCACTAACTCGCAGCACGCCGCTTTTATTTTATGTACTATTGGTGGGCGCACAATTATTTATTTATTTATTTTAGTAGCGTTGTCCGCTGTAAGTTTACTAGCACCCATGCTGCGCTTTCACATTCATGAAGGCCATGCGCCTTTCTTTAGACAAGCCGCGTCTAAAGAAAGGTGCTCGGCCAACATTAAAGGGAAAGCACACCATGGCCGCTTTTAACCCCCAAACAGATTATTTTTTTGGGTCAAAGCCCCCATGCCGCGGTTTCACTTTAATGTCGGACACGCCCCTTTCTTTAGATGCGGCTTGTCTAAAGGAAGGGGCTTGGTCTTCATAACTGTGAAAGCGCCGCATGGGCGCTAGTGATGCAATAGGCCTCGCGTTTGCAATAGTTTAAGAGATTGCATTGCCAATAGCTTAAACGCTCATCAATGCGAGACCTATTGCATTGCAAATGCTTTTTAAAATGTTAACTCCCTGGTACTATTGCCTCGGGAGCGAGCATCAGCGTGCACGCTGCTTGCGTGCCTTCGTCTTGTTGTTTTCCATATTTCCTTCTGTGCGCCGATCTTGACTGCTGTGCTCAGTTTGCCGTCCTTGCAGCTAGCGCCGCCCTCCCACCCTTCCTGGGCTCGGCCACTTCTTTGGGGTCTGCCTGTGATTGCTTCTATGAACACAGGTTTTACTTTCCCATTCTCGGACCATACATGATGGCAGTGTTGAAGTAGTTTGTTTATTCATATGGACTGCCTCAATCCGTCTTCCTCTGCTGGGGGGTGTCTCACCCTTTTGCAGCAGGCATCCTGGACGCCATGGGTGCAGGGGTGCATCCCAAGGGTGCGTGGCCCAATGCGCCGAGACAGGCTCTGCTCCTGCCTGGGCGGAATGAAGCAATTCCAAGAATTCACCGCTGGGTGGGGAGTGTGGAAGTGTTATGGCGAAAGGACAAAGCCTACAGTTGTGGGACGCATGAATAACGACACAACAGACAGGTAGGCGGATCGGGAGCTGAACCTCGTGTGGTTCCTCCCCCTTTATTCAACTCTGCAGGCCACGCCTGGCCTGCGGATGACGTGTCATGCATTTCTGTATCCGGCACTGGATCACAGGACTGCTAATATGTTACATCCCTCCCCAACTTGGTCTTTAACGGTAGTTTTATCTGGTCAACATGCAAAGTTCTGAAACTGCCGGCTAAGATGAGGGTTTGGCCTGAGGCTGTAACGGTGGGGCTGGTTTCGGATGAATAACCCATTCTGCTGAGGTGTGATTGGTGGTAAGTCTTGGGAGAATCCCTCAGGCTCTTCTGGATCTGGGTCCTGGGGGTGTTCGTAGGCCGGGCTAGATATGTCACTCTCGGGTTCCTGAAGATCTCTGTGGTCCTGCTCGGGGTGAGGTGGTGGGACTTCCTTGAACCACGAGATATTGCGAGATATATCCTCAGTCCCTTTTCAGGCCGTCACCATGGTGCCACTGTTGGTGACTAGTGATTGGTGATTAGTGTGTGGTTCGGAACTTGCCACCAGGTCGACGGTACTTGAGGAATGCTGTATCTCCTGGCCATATTGCTCTGTGGACGACGTGGCGCTGTGCACTGGCTTGTTCCTTTCGTCACTCCCCGCATGCCTGGGTGCCCCGGATTTCATGGGGTGGAGGCGTCCAGCCCGGACAGACAGGGATCAGGTGTCTCTGTGGCCTGTTAAACATCAGAATTAATGAATGAATGAAGGCATTTATATAGTGCACAGCTACTCAAAAGAGTGTCCCGGTGCTCCAGAAAGCCTTCCCTACAACCTATCCAACAAACCACCAGATGCGAAAGCTGCGGGAAACTGCTGAAGGATAGATGTTCATTGACGGACTAACCAGGTTTTAAGCAATTTCCTAAACGTGGCTAAGACCGTCACAGATCTTAATGACAAAGGGAGCAAGTTCCATGCCTGTGCGCCTAAGAACCTGAAAGAGATTCCGCCCGAACAGGCACGGAAAATTCTCAGAACAGCAGCCAAATTCAGAGAGGAGAATCTCAGGGTTCTGGGTGGCGCGTATTGGGTTACTATTTTGCTAAGGTAGCCCGTGCCACTCCCATGAAAGGCCTTGAAAAATAGGACCAAAGCCTTGAACCTCTCTTTTTCATTGGAAACCAGTGAAGAGCTTTAAGATGTGGGGAAATATGGGTCCTTGGCTTCAGCATGAGAACTGCACTGGGGGCTACGTGTTGGGCCATCTGTAGGCACCTCAGCAGGTATTCCGAAAGGCCAAGATACAGGACATTGACATAGTCCAGTCTAGAAATAACTAATGCCTGGACCACAGTCTTCCTAGAGTCCAAAGGCAGAAGTGGGAGAAATGTTCTCAGCATCCGCAACAGGCCGAAGCAGGTACCCACTCCCAACTGGACTTGGGCTCTCATCGATAGGGAATCCTCTATCATGATGCCCAAATTTTTAACCGTGTGTTGGGCGGAGAGTGGGGGTGACGTCTTCTGGCCACCAGTGTTCCCATTCCTCCGAAGGAGGAGAGCCCAAAAAAATAATGTCTGACTTCTCCGGGTTACATTTCAGTTGGTTGGTCCTAAACCACGCAAACACATTAGTGAGGCAGTTTTTGACCTTCTCACCCTCGAAGCTCTCACCCCTGTCACAGGTAAACAGGAGCTGCGTATCGTCGGTGTATGAGATGATTTTAGCACCGTACGCTTCAGCCAGGGATGCAAGAGGGGAAATATACAAATTAAATAGTGTGGGACTTAAAATAGAGCACTGCGGGACCCCCACATTGAGACTGGGGATTATGGCCGGAAAGGGCGGAGTCCATACCTCCTGACCTCTATCTTCCAAAAAGCAGGAGCGCCATTTTAGAACCGAGCCGCCGATACCGAGAACTGCAAATCAGAGCCCAGGGAGTCTGCAATGTCGTGCAGTGAGGGGTGCTCCGGTATTCTCAGAGGAATATGTTGAGCCGGTGTTCCAGGTCGGCCTGTTCAGCTACGGTGAAGCACAGCATTTTGTTCAGCCTGCACATGAACCTCTCCACGTTGCCGTTGGCCTGTGGCCACTGTGGGGTGATTCAGTGATGTTGGCTTCCGCGTTGGCTAAGGAACTCGGCAAACTCTGCCCCATGTAACGGTGGCCCCTTGTCACTCCGGATCTCAGCTGGGAATCAGAAGATCGCAAATAATTTCTCGAGGAGCGGCGCCACGTGAGTGAAGGCTGTTGAGGGGATGGTTTCCACTATCGGATACTTGGAGTATGCGTCCACCAGGAAAAGCGTGGCTTTCCCTCCGAGGAAACTCCCGAAGTCCATACTTAGCTTTGACCATGGATCGGTGCAGGGTTCTTCGGTAATTTCTGGAGCTGGGCGTTATGGCAGGCTTGTCATCTGGCAGGCATGGCATATGCACACTAAATCTTCAACCAATGTCTCTAGCTCTGGAAACCAGACCTTTTCCCTCATTCTGGACTCCATCTTGGTGGTGCCCTGGTGTCCGCCGTGAGCTCATCGTGTGACTTGTAGCCTTAGTGTCTGTGGGATCACGAGACAAGAGCCTCACAACAGGATTCCGTCCTGAGTTGCACTTAGCTCATTTCTCACCCTCCACATCTTGGTCTGTTCCTCTTTGTCTTCCGGAGCCCAGGCGTTTGCGTGCCAGAGGAATTCCCTCCATGACCTGCTCTGGACGGCCTGTAGGGTGCTGGTGTAGACTGGGTCAAGTTCGGCTGCCTTTTTGATGTCATCGAGAGTCATTGCCTGTGGACATCTGGATATGTTGTTCGGAGCCCTCCCAGACGACCGACTCTTCCGTTGGCACGTGGTGCTGGGATAAGAAATCTGCAGGGTTTTTAGTAACTGGGCGGTAGACCACCTCCATTTGGTAGTGTTGCAGCTGGATAGCCCATCTTTCAATCCGTGGTGGCGGGTGAAGGGCTGACCCTCTGAAGAGCTAGTGGCTGATGGTCAGTCACGACCGTGAAGGGTTGGCCGCTCAGGTACAAGTGTAAGTGGTTGCATGCCCACTTGATGGCAAGCAAGAGCCTCGCGCTCAATATGGGTGTATCTGGCTTCAGTTGGAGTCAGCGACTTGCTGGCAAATGCGAGGGCAGCCCATCATCCGGACTTTTTTTCCTGGGTCAGTACCGCCCAAACCCCACTGGGCTGGCATCCACTAGTCGTTCAGTGCACCACTCGTGGTTGAAATATGCTTGAGTGGCTTGACCGAGGAGGGCATCCTGGATGCTCTGGAATGCCCCTTCCTCACACTAGCCCCAGGTCCATTTGGCTTCCGCGAGGGCCTGTAGCGGTTCATCCAGGGTTGCGAGGTCCTGGATGAACCTCCCGCAGTAGGTGGCCATGCCGAGGAAGCTCCTTACTTCTGAAGGTGTGTTGGGGGCAGGCTCGCTTCGGATTGCTTGTGACTTGGGGGCGGTCCACTTGGATGCCTTCCTGGTTGAAGATATACCCAAAGAAGTCTGATGGTTGGAAGAACGAGCACTTCTCTCAGTGCAGCGTCATCCTGTGTTCACTGAGGCGCCGCAGGGTGTCTTTCAGCTGCTTATGGTGGTCCGCTGCAGCAGCAGAGTGGATTAATATGTCATCACTGACGTTCCCTGGGTAGGCCAGAGAGCATCTCTCATATGGTGTTCTGGAAGACTTTGGCAGCTGACAATATTCCGAAATTTAGCCACCTGTACCGTCGCAGCCACAGGTGTGTACTGAACGTTCTGATATATCTGCTCTCCTCCGCCAGGGGTAGTTGGTGATACCCGGCATTGAGGTCCAGTTTGGAGAACCATCAGGACCCATTGACATCTGCGATTATATCATACATCGTTGGTGTGATGTGTCGCTCACGCTTGATGGCGCGGTTGGGTAGTCTCATATCGATGCATAGCCATATTGCTCCCGGCTGTTTGGGCTTTTCGGCGATCACCATTGGGTACACCCACGGCGTCGGACCTGAGACTTTTTTGATCACTGCTTGTCGGTCTAGTTTTTCGAGCTCCTTCTTGACCACGGGCCTGAGGTGGAAGGGGACTCGTCAGTGTCGTAGTGACACTGGGGTGATGGCCTTGTCGATGTGTAGCTTAATGGATGCACACTTGAGGCGGCCTAGCCCCTGGATTAGTTCGAGGAACTGGTCCAGGATGTCGTCAACCTGGTGTGTCCGAATGCTCCTGGTGAATGACACCAGTCCTAGGTCTTTGGCGGTGTGGCTGCCAATAAGGGTGTCGTGATCCTTGACGTGGATCATCGTCATGACTTCCTACCTCTCTGAACTCACTGGTACTGACATTCTCACCTTTAGGGGAAGCGTAGACTGGCTTCTGTAGGCAATGTTCCCTCTAATTTTTTTCCTCTGTGTGCGGCAGTGGAGGGTCTCTGTGCGCTGCAACCATGGCTATGTGCGCCAGAACCAGAAAGCGTGTGTGTGCAGCTCCAAATATCACTCCAAAAGTCTACTTAAAAAGTGCAAAAGATGGTGCATTTCCACACATACAGCGCCACGTTAAGGGTCTTAAGGCAGGTTTGCAATTTGGATAAACATGCCATGCCATGAATTGGTTACACAGGCAAGTACACTTCAGGTTTAGAAAAGCACAAGACTCCAACGGGGGTACCATCATAAGATTTTACTAAATATTCTTAACTGGAGCACTGTTCATTGGGTGGGGAAATGTTGAGAGCCTATACAAGATCACATATACACAATAAGTTACAAAATTACGTAACATATTTACAATTTGATATTAAAGCTACTGAGTAATGTTGGGCTATCCCCCCAGAGATAGTTTGTAAAAGTGTGACATCCAGGCAAACATGGACTGTGGGAGAGGGCCGTTCACACAAGTCAAGTGCCATCATTAGATGAGTGACATGGTTGCTTCTCACTGCGATCCTTGCCATTTTTCCAGCGCTGATAAACTTTATCGAGGTCAACTTTCCCATTCAGGAGGTAGGCCTTTGTCCTCATCAGCATATCCAAATGCTTCTGCTCTAGTCTATTTCTCAATTTACTCTTGATAGTATTCATGAGGCTGAATCCTCATTCACAATCTGCACAAGATGCTTGAAATGTTGCGCAGACATCAACAAGCTGAGACACCACACTATACTGAGCAGCATTGCGTACAGTGAAATTCACCATGTCTTGAAAGGTGGTAAATAACCCACCCTTTACATGTTCTGCTGCCACATATTTATAGTCTCTGTATTGTCGAACAACATCTTCCGGTGTTTTACAATCACCCAGGACCAAGACATTTTTATACTTTTGAACTAGTTTTTGTACATTCTCAGTCCCAAAATCAAAATGTGATTGTGTTGCTATTGCCTGGAATTCAAAACTTGCCCATTCTTTCAGTTCATCTTCAGGGAACCTTTTTTAACAAAGAAGGGAAACAAAACACAAACTAGGCCCACTGTCAAGCTCTTGCCTTTCCTTGTACAACACCATCAGATCTCTTACATTGCTGCTCCAAAAGACAGTGCCCCCAAATACTGTTCCTTAATTTGGCCAATCTTTGCTCTTGCATACTGTACAGCTTCAACAGTAGTCAAAGAACTTTTTTGGAATAGTTTGCACAAAGATGCAAATTCACCCAGAATGTCATCAAGTACTGCAAGGGAAATATGGTAGTTGGAGTATGATAGCTTTTTGTAACAATATTTAGCACTGGATCATTCTCCTCAACATCCTCATGCTCAAAGTACTTAAGAACAGCCTCAAAATTACGAATTAGTGCACCAACAGCAAAATGCGTTGAAAGCCACCGGACTTCATTCAGTGGTCGAAAAGAGACCACTTCACATTCAGTGACCGATGTAATTTCATCCAGCTTGGACTTCCTTGCAGGAAATCTGGAGAAAACAGTGTAGACAGTCCTTAAGAATGTCTCCATCTCTTTAATCATTGGAACCCTCTTCCAGGCATCATCAACTCCCAAATCTTCTCGATGGGGACACAATGCTGCTCAACTAGATGAGGAATGGATTGTTTAAGGCGAGTAGCAACACCATTATTCTTACCCAGGATCACAGACGCCCCATCGGATGTTAACATGACCATTTTCATGAGGTCCAGTTCATTGGCAGTGTAGAATTCTTTCACAGCAGTAGTGATAGCCTCAGCATTACAACTAGTCCGCTTCACTATGCCCCCAAACAGTGTTTTGTGCTCTGTTGATGTTACAGGTCGGAACTTGAAGTACAGAATGAGCATTTATGTAACAGAAATATCTGTGCTCTCGTCAATTATCAATGTGTGATACAAAGCATTACAAAGTTCTGCCATAGCTTCACAGTGCATCACGCTATTAATGGCCTCAAGGAACTCAAAGGCATAGTTCTTGCTCCTCCAGCTGTCTGGTATCTTCAAATACAAAGCTAGTTGGTCATGGATGCCTTGTACAGATAACTTTGAAGTATTCATCTTGACTGCCAGCAACACGTTGTTGATGAGAATCTTTATCGCCTCAGGCATAGATCTTTGTCGTTCAACTACTTCCATTCTATTTGCTTTGTCAGTGGCAGTTTCTGTCAGCATTGCCCGCCCTCCATAACCAAACCTGGCAGCAGCACTTCTGTTTCTCAATATCACCATTGTAGACTCGTGAACTTTGCTAATTAGATGGCGTTTCATGTAGTCCAGTTTTCAGCCATCACTCCATTTTTTCCCTGTAGAAAAGTCCCCAACAATATTGCCTTCGGCACATGCTTTGCAAATCAAGCCCACGTCTGGACTGTATTGAAATAGTTCCCCGAGTTGCACACAAACCTTGCTTCGTGATTTCTGTGTCTCAGCCTCCACAATTTCTTTCATCCACTATTCCTTGAATACAAGGCAACATTTTTTTCTTTGTGGTGAAGCACCGCACTCTCCCAAAGTTACAGCTTTGCGCTTGAACATTTCTGTGCCCGCCGGTTTGAACCTGCTGTGCCACAAAGCCTGCAAAATAAAGGAACATGGCTTACGTTGTAGCCTATGCTAATGAATGCATTGTGTCCTCATGTAATGCAACTGGTGCTATGTAAAGCGCTCTGATACCCGATTCGGGTCAAGTTCGCGCTATATAAAAATGTAGAGTGTAATTACCTGGATTTTTCTGTTCTCTGCCCTGCCCTTCCAAACGTATATGTAGCACTGTCCGTAGAGCCTTCAATAGAAGTAAAGATTGTAATGGCACAGTGTGATACAGAATACATCAAAAAGAATCCGTAGGTGACGGATCAAAAGAACCTAGCCAAGAAACAAGGGCGGGTTCACCAATTGGGGTGAAGGCCACCTCTACTGGTAGAAAAGAAAAAGTTATTTTCTTGTGTCCCCTCACTCACCCAGGGTTGCCCCTAGGTGACATGCTTCATCATTGGGGCCATCCCAAACATCTACTGATTGGGGCGTGCTACGACTTGCGGATTTACGTAGGAGCACTTACCTTGTGAGGCTATGTGTCGTGCAGTGTAGGGGGAGTGGTGTAAGTGATGTTTTAAAAAATTACCTAACTAATGAGCTATTGTTTTATTCCTGCTCCTAGTTGGTAGTGATACAAAGGGGGTTAATAAAAGGGAAATGTAACTGTTATGTAATTATAATCCCTTGTATTATGTCAACATGTTTCAAGGTATCCCCTAAACCTTTTCTTCAGGACAACAAAGGGTCCAGCCCTTTGTGTACCACACCGTGCCGGACCTATAATAAAGTGAAGTGAAAAATTATTAATGCACACCTATTGTGTGAGCATTGGGAAAAATATATACATACGGTTGCTTCTGAACACGTAGTAATTATTTTTTGGCAAAAGTGCGCCTCATGGTCTGTCTGGGTGGAGGGGCCTGTAGAAACCTGTGCTCAGCAACCCTCCGTCAATACGACCTATTCAGTCCCAAGGCAGACCGCTGCGGTCGTATTGACGGAGGGTTGCTGAGCACCGGTTTCTACAGGCCCCTCCACTCCACTGCAGTGCCCATCCCCAGGGGAGCAGGAAGTGGATCCGGTGATGTGGGCAGGACGGAGGGGGAGGGCACGCCCTCCACAGCAGTGCCACACACAGGCTGAGTGGGGTGTGGGGTGCTGGAAGAGCAAGAGGCAGGGGGGGAAGGCCTGAGCATCTTGGGGATGCGGTAGCGGTGGGTGGGTGAACCTGGGGCAGGGTGTGGTGGTGGGACCTGTGGAGTGGGAGCCTGGGGGATGGCGGCTGGAGACTGTCTGGTGGAGTGTTGGGCCGGTGGTGGGGTCTTGCTCTTCCGGGTGCGGGGGGACCTGCGGCGTGGGGTCTCAGCCTGCCTGCGCCTGGGGGAGGGTGTCTGGGGGCGAGGGACACCCCCCTCTGTGTGGTCGGACCCCCTCTTCCCCTTGTGTGCTGGTGTGGATGGATCAGTGGGGAAGAGTCCGAGGTCGACCAGGAAGAGCCTCTTTGCAGCTGGGGATGCAGTTGAGGCAGTGGAAGGGGCCGTGGAAGGGGCTGTGGAGGGTGAGGCATCGGAGGACTGCGGAGTGCCTGTGGATGCATGTGTGTGTGTGTCTGACCCATCCCCGGTGAGTGTATGTTCTGTCCCCTGAGTATGCGTGCGTGCATGTTTAGACTTTGGCTTGGGTGTGTGTGTAGTGCCTGGGTCTGTTGTGTGCAATGATGGTGCAGGTGTGTGTGTGAGTTGGACAGGTAGGGTGCTGGGAGTAGGGGATGGGGCAGGGGCAGGAGGGGAGGGACTGCTGGAGGAGGGACACTGCAGCCGTCAGTGAGGAGGCCATGCCCTGACTGGTCCTCTGTAGGGCAGACATGGATGATGACATGCCCTCCATGTACGACACCAGCTGGTTCAACAGACCCGTGTGCACATGGAAGACACGCAGCATGGATGACTGCCCCACATGGATCTGCCGCAGCAGGTCGACAGACTCCTCACTCAGGGCTGCAGGGGACACAGGGGTAGGGGTGCGGTGCCTGACTGGAAGGAGA
Source organism: Calotriton arnoldi (assembly GCA_963921515.1). Lineage (NCBI taxonomy): Eukaryota > Metazoa > Chordata > Amphibia > Caudata > Salamandridae > Calotriton > Calotriton arnoldi. Next base: position 2,006,734 of record CAWUFW010002547.1, on the reverse strand, counting down.
CATGCCCATGAACACGGGCGCCTCCACGGACCTTAGATGTGGGAGCCATGGGGAGGGCAGTGATGGTGGGGGCGGGGACAACCTCAACAGGTGTTGGATGGTGGCTGCTGCCACCCGCCTCCACAAGGAAGTCCTCGTCACTGCTGCTGTGGTCCTCAGCTGCGGTGGTGTTTGCCGAGGAGCCCACAGACCCACTCCCCTCGCCCTCCGTGCCACTGGGTCCCTCCGACTCCTCAAATTCCGACCCAGTCTGGCTCTCTGGCTCCCCCTGGTCCGTGGAGCGGTCTCCCTCTGTGTCCGTGTCTGTATCTGCACAGGGAAAATAGAATGAAAACACATTAGTCATCTGCACTGACCACACACACCACAGAAAGTACAGCACATCAGTGGCCAAGTGCGGGCATCAATCAGTTGAACTTTGCTAGGAGTGCTCACACAGATTTGCATAGGCCAATGGTTAGTCTGAGAGTCGAGCATGGCATTCACATCCCTCCTGCCCTTGCACCCATCTGTCTTGCGCATGTAGGATCCCTACACCCCACTGCAGACACATGCACCACCTACCCATTACTTGACAAGACCGGAAAATACGTAGTGGTCTGTCAACATGCACACATCACATCTGCTGACAATGGACCTGTACATTTGCCTGGACGTAGGGATGGCCAGTGTTGCATCTGAGAGGCTGGGGCTGAGTACATGCACCAGACATCCTGATCCCCGCAAGTCCTGCATACCTTGGCACAATGGAGTGCATGTTGCACATGACACACTCCTGCTGGATCACCCCTAGGTAGTGTAGTCCCATGGCTCAGCCATGCCTGTGAGATCATACATCACAGTCTCCAGTCACAGGGGCAGGGCAGCCCCACAACAACTGTCACCACTGTGTCACATTCCCAGGACATGGGGCCTGCAAACTCTGTAGCTGACAACTACACATGACCATCCACAGTAACAACATCGTCTGGATTCTGATGTGCCCACCCCAGACCCATTGGACGCATGAGAGACATGGGACAGGGCACTCTGAAGCTGAGCAACTCGCACTCTGCTGTGAATGACACCCAGCTGCTGGAACTACCTAGTTGCAGGCACCATTGTGCACGGTCAAGTCATCACATCCATACATGTCACAGAGGTATTGTCTCACATGGGTACATCTCAGATTGCATGCTGACCCCAAACCCATGTACACACCAGTGGGCCTGACAACGGTGCCACAGCACAATGACACAGGGGCAGACACCTGAGGGAACTGGTCACCTGGCACAAAGTGCCAACCGAGACACGGGAGTGGGAGTACAGACTGTAGCATGCCCTGGACTAGCCAAGACTGTCCTGCTCCACGTGGAACAGGTGATAGCCATGGACAGTAGGCAGGTGGCTGTGCATTTGTGACACACTTGAGGTACATGCTCCAGAGGCCCCAACAGTTTACCCAACCAGCAGCATGGGTGTGTGCCGAATGCCCCAGGCACATGTGGTGAGCCCGAGCTGTCAATTGGCCACATGACAGGAGTACATGCAGATAAATACCAGGACTCTGGCATGTACTGTACAATGGTCCCACCCTTGAAGCACAACACTGAGTCCCCTGAAGCAATGCTGGCCCACATCCCATGCACCTTCACATGTAAGGGCACAGTTTCCACGTGACACTATGCCCAGACAGAAAAAGCAACACCTGGCAAACAGATGAGAAGGGGGCAAGTCACCAGAGAGGGACATGGGTCCTGGATCAACTGAACAATGTACTGTTGAGGTGTTACCAGGCCAGAGGGGCACATAGCATGTCAGACACAGCACACAGTGCAGTCATGTACTCACCCCCTCCTTGCTGCTGTCTGGCCTTCAGCTGCCCATCCAGGTCCGGGAAGACCACCGCCAGGATCCGGAGCATGTGGGGGGTCAGGGTCCGGTGTCCGCCCCTCCTGCGTGGAGGCGACAGCTTCAGCTGGACCCGTGCGATCCTCCGGGTCCAGCCCCGAAGGTCTTGCCACCTCTTTTGGCAGTTGCGGATCCTACGCCTGTAGACCCCCACGGATCTCACCGCCCGGACGATGCTCATCCAGATCTCATGCTTCTTCTGGGCAGCAACCTGTGAGGATGACAAAGTGCAGAGGACATTACTACACTGGCAACATATTAGTGCAACACACAGGCAGTCACACATGTGGGCATCAGCAAGGCTAATGAGGTACACAGGTGGTGCAACTATGGTTGAGGGACCGGTGTCCAGCACTCACAACTTTGAGACATGGCCTGGGAAGGGAACCTAGTGACAATCCACCTTGCACTGCACTGCAACTGTGCAGTACATGTGGGTGCCCCATTTGTGGCAAGAGCAGTAGTCAGTGGGCAACCAAGCCACTGGTGTACACACTAATGCTGCTGCTGGTCAGACCAGTAGCACAATTAGCAAAGCAGTGGACAGCACACTCACCTGCTCCCCTGGTTTCCCATAGAGTTTGGTGTACTGCGGCAGGAGCCCGTCCAGCAGGGCCTGGTTCTCCTCCTCACTGAAGGCTGGGGCCCTCTCCACAGTACGTGCCATCATTGAAGCCAGAGGAAGCAGAGACAGCAGCAGTGATGAACTTGATGTGCTCCAGTAGCATGTGGTGCAGACAAGTGGGTTCTCTGGGGGCCAGGCAGCCTTATATCTGTGCTGTGGAGGCATGTCTGCCCTGGGGTACAAAGGGATAGGTCCAAAAAGCTTGCATCCTATGAATTTGGCCAATCCATGGGATAGCACGACTCGTACACGCCTTCAGCATCATTTAAAACATCACCTCCATGACACACTGGCAATTGCAACAATGTTGTACGACTCCAACTGAATTTCCTGCACACGCCTCGTTCAAATCCGCGTCCATCACCATGACAGCTCATGGCCAATGAGGGTGCAGGGCCCGGCAAATGACTGTACTACGCGGATTTTGAATGGCAACACACACCCGTCTCCATCAGATTCAATGGGCAAGACGTGCGCGCGGCTCGGTCCATACACGACCGACGCGTCACACGCGTCCGTCGCCATTGTATTGTATGACCCAGACATGCGCGCGGCTCGGTCCATACACGACCGACGCGTCACACGCGTCCGTCGCCATTGTATTGTATGGCCCAGACATGCGCGCGGCTCGGTCCATACACGACCGACGCGTCACACGCGTCCGTCGCCATTGTATTGTATGGCCCAGACATGCGCGCGGCTCGGTCCATACACGACCGACACGTCACACGCGTCCGTCGCCATTGTATTGTATGGCCCAGACATGCGCGCGGCTCGGTCCATACACGACCGACGCGTCACACGCGTCCGTCGCCATTGTATTGTATGGCCCAGACGTGCGCACGGCTCGGTCCAAACAAGTTATTTTGGTTTTGGGGACATTGAACGTGTCGGTCATCCTTGCTGTCAATTCCTGACATATGCCATCCTCTGTCACTAGCTAGGGACTATGGGGCACACCAATGGCACCACTGCCTGTGCCACAGTGTGTCCCCAGTCATGTATGGCTGCCTCTTATGTGTGTGTCTGGGGGCACAAGATGTGTTTGGTCATGTGCCACTTGTTGACAAGCACTCCCAGGCTGGACCCGGATGTGGGTGGACACATACATGTGTGGTGTGCCCATTGCCACAGGGGGTGCAGCAATGCAGTACAGGACATTGGCAATGGACACAGTCCCAGCCAGGATGTGCGTGTGTGTCGTGTCACATGTACCCTGTCTCATCAGTGTTAGTAGCTTCAAAGCAGGGTGAACCAGTGTCGACATTGTGATGTCCATACACTATCTGTGTGCATGTGGTGTGATCTGTCAGTGATCCAATGTGAGCTGATCCACACATCACATTGGTTTGTACATGCACAGTGTTGTTGTGTGGGGGTGGCACAGACACCTACATATGTCCTCTTGTGGCGACAGGGCACATGGACTGTGGCTAACATGCTTGTTGTGTGTAATGTCAACGATACGTCACATCATGCCTGTGTAACTGTCAGTCAGGGAGCTGTGATGTGGAGAAAATATCTGTCCTCACTAGTCACTGTGGGCTTTGTGTGGTAGGTGGCAACAGGGCAGATGTACTGTGCTAGGGCCCATTGCTTTGTCATGGCACAACAGGGGCCCTGTCATGTGCACATCTTGGGCTTCAATGTGCGTTGATGCCATGTGTGGGACATTAGTGTCTGCAACCTGTGGCAACCACCTCAGCTCATTGTGTTATGTGTTTGTTTATGATGGGCTGTGTTGCTGTGGCTTTGTGACATTGCTGGAGGGTGTGCCTTCATCCTTTGTTTCTGTCTGTACTGCAGGGCCCCAAATGTACCTAGGCCATTCCCGGACCTGGCAATGATGGTGGAACGTGAGTCCATTAGAAAGTACCGTTTCACCAGGGCAGTGATTGAGGAGTTGGCAGGGCAGTTGGGCCCACACCTGCAACCTGGCCGGCCATACCCGACGGCACTGACCCCCAAGGTGAAGGTGATGGCAGCCCTTCATTTCTTTGCGACGGGTACCTTCCAGTACACTGTGTCTTCTGGTGGAGGGATGTCACAGACAATGTTCAGTCGGGTGCTTCGGGATGTGTTGGAGGCCATGTTACATTTCCTGGACCTGTACATCTATTTCCCCACACCCCAACGACTTGCAGACATAAAGGGTGACTTCTATGCCCTGGGGAGGATGCCAAATGTCATTGGCTCCATTGACGGGACACATGTGGCTTTGGTGCCACCACAGGCACATGAGCTGCCATACAGGAACCGCAAGCATTTCCACTCCATCAATGCTCTGGTGGTTTGTTTGGCGGACATGACAATCTCCCATGTGTGAGCCCGTTTCCCTGGGTCTGCGCATGATGCCTATGTGATGAGGAGTAGTCGTGTCCCTAGACTGATGTCACGGATGCAGAATCTACGTGCCTGGCTTGTTGGTGTGTACTGACTTTTCCTCACTGTGTGTGCCTGCCAATTGTTTGCTACCTGTTTTTCTCCAACTCCTCTAATGTGCATGTGTCTGTATGTAGGTGACTCTGGATATCCCAACATGCCATGGTTGCTGACACCCCTGAGGAACCCTGTGACACCAGCCGAGATGCGCTACAACCAGGCACATGGTCGTACCAGGAGGGTGATAGAGCGGACATTTGGACTCCTGAAGAGCCGCTTCAGGTGTTTAGACAAGACAGGAGGTGCCCTCCCGTATGCCCCTGCTAAGGTGTGCCGGATCATCATCGTAGCATGCATGCTGCACAATCTGGCAGTGCGAAGGGAGGTGGCCCTCATCCAGGATGACAATGACCAACACCCGCCACCTGTGGAGGATCCTGGCCTGGGCCAGGATGCCAGTAGCGATGATGAGGCTGCGGATGATGTCCGCACACAGCTCATCAACAACTTCTTCTCCTGAATGTGAGTATATAGTGATGTGTTGTAAATGTGTTGTGTGTGCATGTTTTGTGTGTGTGGTGCACCTTGCGTGTGGCTGTGTGCTACTTGTGTGGATGCCTGCAGTGATGTGTCCATCCAGTTTACCTGTACTCCCCACCAGTTGTGTGATGATTAGAATTTTGGGGTGGTGTAGTCTGTGATTTGTGTTTGCCATGTGTGTTGCAGTTGTATGGCGTCATGCAGTGTTAACAATTGTGTTTCTGTCTGTCCTTCACAGGGTACTGTGGCTGTTGTTTGGTGTACAGAGACCCCTGATGCCCATGCTCCACTGCCAGGATGGAGTCGTTAGTGTCCCAACGAGTGATGTGCCAGGCACCCCAGGACTTCCGTAGTTATCCACTTGGTGACCGTGTGCCCACTGTCAGGTGTTGCTAGCTTGCATGTGTGTAATAAGGGACATGTGGCAATTGCCTGACAATAAACTGTGCTGCACCTTCTGATGTGTGTTGCTTGTGCCTACACATCAGACTGACATTGACGTACTGCACTTGTGGGCCTGTCACCACTGACTCGGGTTGGGTGTGTAGTTTGTGCATACCACAGGCTTGCTTGTCAACATTGATGTTGGCAATGAATTGGTTGGACGTGGTGAGCATGTGTAAAGTAGACCTGGTGGTGTCTCTCCCACATATGTGGCACATTGGCCTGACTGACATGACAGTGTACTCATCACAGTACAGGTTTGCATGCACAGTGTTCTTCAGCACATCCAGATGTACATGCCACTGGCAACCTCTCAATAACCACAGAGTCACGTCTTGTGTTTAGGTGAATTTATTGACACATAAGTGGGGATAGTGCTCAGGATTGGGAGTGTTGTCAGTTGGCTTTAGAATCCAAAGTTCACAGATAACAAGTTAGGAGTGTTGGTAGATGAAATGTCTAGAGTACAGTCCACAGTCGTTAAGCACATTGTTCCAACTCAGACCCTCCATGTCATGTGGGGGAGTACGATGTCGTACAACAAGGTGAACGGTTTGCACACAAAGGTCACTGTCCAGAACAGGTGTTGGTTTCCTGGGGGATGTGCATGGGCATCTTCGTCTCACTTGTTCCTCACCGGACGACCCCTCTTCTTCTTCTCAGGGGAGCCTCACCTGCAGGCTGCTGCTGTGCACGGGGGCCTCCACCAGACCCCCTCACTCTCTGTGGCGGTGGCAGATGTTGTTGCCCGAGATGTAGTCGTCGCACAGGGAGGTGGGCTCAAGTTGGTGCTGATCTGGCGGAGGCAGGTCAGCATTTCCCGGTGCACCACTGCTATATCTTCCATGGTATCCCACTTGGACTCCATATTTGACAGGTGTGTTTCAACACGGGACATGTGGGAGTCCAAGCGGGCATGGTGGGCAGCCTGCTGTTCTTTGATGTCCGTGAGGATCCCCACTACCTGGCTGAACCCTCCGGTGCTCTCCTGGTACGCATCCATGATGCGTTCCAGGTGGGTGTCATCCTGCAGCCCCGCACCCTCAGTGGAGCCTCTGCTTGGCCTCCCACCCCTCCCACCACCCCTCGCCACACGGCCAGCACCTGTGGTGTCCCGCACAGGTGTCACAGGGGATCTTGGATGTTGTTGCTGTTGTCAGGTGCCCTGGTGCCCTGTGACCCTGTGCCGTCTGATGGTTCGGTAGGTCTGTCCGTGTTGGCAGGGGTGGCTTGCGGTGTATCAGCAGTTGCAGGGGTGGTTGCAAGTGGGGCAGGTGAATGTTGCCGAGGGGCTGCATGAGGGCCGAGACCGGAGGGGCCAGCTTGGGTGTCGTCCGACGAGCAGTGAGACTGTGCGCCACCGGAGCCAGGTGGGTCCACCGGAGCCTGGGACTGGGACTCTTCCTCGTCTGTGGTTGAGTCCACATCTGCCCCTGTGTTTGGAAGGAAGACACAATGTTAGTGATGTATTCATGGACATCAATGGTTCATACACATGACATTGGCCACTGTGGTTGGTGTTGTATGCCTGTCCATTGCATCATCCTACTTTGTCACTGACGGAGATTTCCATTAGTGTGGTGCATTCACCTGACACCCTGAGGCACTTTGGTTGTCATGTCTAGCTGTCTGCCTGCCTGGCATCTTAATTGCACGCTGGACTGTACTGTGCCATTCCTACACTGGTGCTGACACATGCCTGACACAGGTGTTTCATCCCTGTCAACATTTGTGCTTTGACGCTGGCATCCTTGCAAAGGCACCTAGTTTGGGATCTCTGTTTGGGGCATGTGTAATGGCAGTTTGTGTCAGTCAATGTGCATCACATTAGTGTGTCTGCTCAACCTGGTCACAGTCCAGCATGCCCGGGTTGTCCTGATGTTCTCTTCTGTGTTGTCTGTGTCCCCAGTCCACATCCCATTTCACACAGGTGATGGTGTCACTGTTGCTAATGGAGTTGTGTCTGAGTTTTGTGGTTGCACACATGCTTTGTGATGTCAATGTCCTCCATGGTGGTATGGACTGTTCGCTGCGGCTGTCTTTCTTTACTAGAGTCGTGACCAGAGGTGTGTGTTCGGTTGCTTCAGCTGTGAGTTGCATGCCTGCTCCAGTGCAGCCCATGTTAGGCTTTGTGTCCACAGTGTCCATGTCAGTGAGTGCTGTGTGGTGTGGATGATGCCTACAATACTGGACAATGTCTGCGTATCATGTGGCTGACAACGGGGTTTGAGTGTATGTCAGCATGCTACAGTGTGAGGGATGTTGGTGGGTCCATTGTAGTCAGTCAGGTGTCCCCTGTCACTGCTGTGTCTGTGAGTTGCTGTGTGTTTGGATCTCTGTGGTATGTCTGCATTTCTGCACTTGTCAACTACAATCCGCGCCTACCCGTCCAGGCCAGAGGGGTCCCTGGGACACTGCATCCCCGGAAGTTGAGTGCAAAGGTACATTTGCAATAGCTGGCAGTGTGACTGTGATTGGGTTGGTCGATGCATGTGTGTGACTAGCAGCCTACTCATACATTGTATCCATGTGTCAGCCATCTTGCCCTGCTCTTTGGTTTGGCAGTGTGTGTTCCCAGGGCTGCTGTTAGTTTTTGCTGGGAAGATGTGATTTGCAGCTGCCTCAATGGTTTTCAGTGTCATTGCAGTACCTCCTCCTCCCCCAGGGGCCAGGCAATTCACACAGAGACATGCTTCAATGTCGGTGAGTGTGGGTTGATGTTGAGGTTGTGAGTCAGTGGTGTAGTGGTGGTTGTACACAAGTAGCAACAGTCCCTGTACGTCACACAGCAGTAGCCAGTATGGTGGGTCTTGGGTGTTTGCATGAAGTGTGGGTAAATGCCTTCTCCCAGGTGAGTTGTGTGGAGTTTGTGTTGAGGGGTGTGTGACAGCACATGGTGGTGGGCATGGTCAGAGCTGGCAGTGTTTCTCCCTCCATGGCCAGATGGGCCACTATTGTGTATGCTTCCCTTGCAGGGAGTGGCAGTTGACTTTCAGGATGTCAGGCATCAGGGTCCTGCATTTGGTATGTGCACATAGCCCATCAGGGCCTTGTGCTCCCCACAGCAGGACCCAGTGTCAGCCATCTTGAGGGTACATTTCCACTGCCTGTGAGGTGCGCATGGTTAGAAGTGGTGTTGTTGGTCCATTTGTGAGGGGGACTATTGGCTGTGACTACAACTCCCATCATGCTTTTGGCTACACTGACTTCCCCAACATCCTCGAGCTTCCTTCCTGTGGGTCAGGTTCCCTGTGAGGTGGTGTGACAGTGGTGGCAGACTGTGTGGCAGTGTCTGTTGGGGTTTTGTGGCACTGAGTTGCTCTGATTTTTGCTAGGTTTGTACACGTGATGACATAGTTCAATGTTGGTATGAGATAGCAGGTGTTGTGTTGCTGTGCCAGGCATATGGCTGTAGGGATGACTTTGTTTGTGTTACTGTGGCTTTGTTGACGGAAGTTGTTTTGCCTGTCCCCTTGACGGTGACATGTGTACATGGCCCCACAATCTTGAGTCTCTTATTTGTGTACTCACCAGGCTCTGGGATGTCAGTCAGACCATGTATGCTCTCCGGTGGTAAGATGGCCTGCACCTTCTCCTCCCAGGACCGGAAGTAAACGGGTTTGGCAGGAGGGCCGCTGCCGGTGTGCTTGCTGAGCTGATGGTCCTTCTCCAGCAGCTTCTTGACCCTCCTGCGCACGTCATACCACCTGTTCTGGCAGTCGTCCTTTGTGCGCAAACAAGGTGCTTGTGCGTTCACCTTGTTGATGATTCTCTCCCACATCTTGGCCTTCTGGGACATGGGGGTCTTCTGTACCAATGTGCCAAACAAATGTGGCTCTACTCTGATGATTTCATCTACCAACACTGTCAACTCACTATCTGTGAACTTTGGATTCTTCTTGGGGGGCATGGTGGTGGGGGTGGTGGTGTCGAGGGTGGTGGGTTGGTGGTGGTGGTGAGGGGGTGGATGGGGGAGTTGTGGTTGTGGTGTTGGGGGTGGTGGTGGTGGTGGTGGTAGTGGTGAGGGGGGGTGGATGGGGGAGTTGTGGTTGTGGTGTTGAGGGGGTTGGTGGTGGTAGTGGTGAGGGGTGAGTGGATGGGGGGTTTGGGGTAGTGGGGGGTGGTGTTGGTGGTGAGGGTGGGGTGGATGGGGGTGTTTGGGGTCGTGGTGGGGTCGTGGTGGTGGTGATTGGTGTGTGTGTGAGGGTGCAAGTGAGGTTTGTGGGTGTGGGTGTGTGAATGCTGTTGGTGAGATGGCAATGGTGTGTGTCAGCAGAGTTGTGTGTGTGGAGGTTCTCAGGAATTGGCAATGGCTCATGGGAGTGATTGGTGGCCTTTAAATATGTTGAGTTGTGGGTGTGTCTCTCTTAATTGATTATAATTTTTTTATATATTTCCGTTGTCAGTGCTTGTTTGGTCCTTTTTTTGTGTTTGGTCAGCTGTTGTTTGTGTGTGTGTACGAGATGTTCTTCTGACCGTGCCGGACGCTGCTGGTGAGTCGTACAGGCTTCTCCGAGCCTTTCACGCTGTTGTTATGCTCTGTTGTGTATGTCGTGTGCGACTCGGTCAATGGGCGTTCGACTCGGTCGTGGGCGTTCGTTTCGCTCGCGGGAGTTCGAGTCGGTCGCGGGCGGAGTCTGTTGGTTTGAGTGTTTGTATCGTGTGCGTGTCGGTCGTGCGGCTTGTGCTCCATGCGAGTCGTTCGTGTTTCCCGCGTCTGGCATCGTACTTTGCCACTCGTACGTCACGGGTACGTGTCGCTCGGCTCCGTTCCGGGTACGTGTCGGACGGTACTGCTCGAGGGCTTTTTCCGGCCGGAAGCCATTTTTCCGTACGGCTCGGTCGTCCGGTTCATATTCGGCTGAGTCGGTTGGTATTCACAGGCTTTCCATCGTACTGCGCGGGTCGTACGGCGGCGAGACGTGTCGGTCGGTACTTTATCCCGGGACGTGTCGGTCGGTTCACTTTACAAACGGAATCGGAATCGGCCCCTCAGTAGATGTTTGGGATGGCCCCAATGATGAAGCATGTCACCTAGGTGCAACCCTGGGTGAGTGAGGGGACTCAAGAAAAGACATTTTTCTTTTCTACCAGCAGAGGTGGCCTTCACCCCAATTGGTGAACCCGTCCTTGCTTCTTGGCTAGGTTCTTTTGATCCGTCACCTACGGATTCTTTTTGATGTATTCTGATCACACAGGAGGGTGAACCTAGCCCAATCCTCCTCCTCCCCCTTTTTCTGATTGACAGTGTGATACAGCACATTGTGATACAGCAATTTACCATGTGCACCATAAGGGAACTCGACTAAAATAATTACCTGTTCTGCTTGTACTCACGTACACCCGTTTAAATGTGTGGGGTACTGTCTGCAAAACCTGCAACAGAAGAAAACATAGGTAAGGTATGTTGTTATACTACAATGTACAAGATGCACCACAGTTTAACTCTACCAAACAATTACCTGTTCTGCTTGTACCCAGGTACACTCGTTTAAATGTGTGAGGTACTATCTGCAAAACCTGCAACAGGAGAAAACATGGGTAAGGCATGTTATACTACAATGTACAAGATGCACCACAATTTAACTCTACCAAACAATTACCTGTTCTGCTTGTACTCACGTACGCCCATTTAAATGTGTGGGGAACTGTCTGCGAAACCTGCAACAGAAGAAAACATGGGTAAGTATATTATACTACAATGTACAAGATGCACCACAGTTTAACTCTACCAAACAATTACACATAGTGATACAGCAATTTACCATGTGCACCATAAGGGAACTCGACTAAAACAATTACATGTTCTGCTTGTACTCACGTACACCCGTTTAAATGTGTGGGGTACTGTCTGCAAAACCTGCAACAGAAGAAAACATAGGTAAGGTAAGTTGTTATACTACAATGTACAAGATGCACCACAGTTTAACTCTACCAAACAATTACCTGTTCTGCTTGTACTCACGCACATCAGTTTAAATGTGTGGGGTACTGTCTGCGAAACCTGCAACAGAAGAAAACATGGGTAAGGTATATTGTTATACTACAATGTACAAGATGCACCAGTTTAAATCTACCAAACTATTACCTGTTTGTTCTGCCTGTACTCACGTCAGCCTGTGCAATTGTATTTGTAGTACGGTCTCACAAACCTGCAAAATAAAAGGGGTGCATATTGTGAATCTATTTACCCAGTAACCCCCAACCCAACGAGGAACGTAAACAGAATTACCTTGTCTTTGTGGGTACTCGCACCTGACCACTCAAATCCAAATACCCTACAGACTGGAAACCTGCAATTGAAGACAAGATCGTTAGCAAACGCTCGAAGAGTTACAAACTATGAATGGGGCCGGTCTAGAGACCGCAATAGGAAAATTGACCAAATAGTTACCTGGGATTCCAGTTTAGGCCAAACAGACACGTGCCCATGTGCTTCATTATTAGCATCCATTATCTTAAACTGGTCTATAAATCTGTATTTTGTGTTACACCTTCTGTGATTCAGCTTTTCCCTGGCATTCAAACTGCGCAAAAGGTTGAGTTGGGTGAACAAGGAAATTCACAAGGAGGACTGAGCAGCACACAAGCCATCAAAAGATCCCACCTGAAGATGAAGCAGTGGCGTGCAAACATTTGATAAAGACTTTCTAGCAATTTTCAGGCAACTATAAAAATGTCAAGATAACTCTGAAGATTGATAGACCTGCTGCAGAGAGATCTGAGTTTTGTCTAGTGGAAGTTTTGACTCATCATAAAGTAGGGGAGGAGGTTAAAATGCCTGATGCAAAGAAGCTGGTAAAACCATGCAGATCACAAATTGCATGCAATGGAAATAGGTCAGTGCATTACTGCTTCTGTCAGACAGCCCCTTTTGTTACTTGCAGTTTATAAGTTTAAAACCTAATATAGAACAGTAAGCTATTAACTATCAAGAGCTGCATTACCATTCATTGCAATGGCAGAGAACCTGCGACAGACCACCCGAGCGGAAGAGTAACATAGCTTTTGATTGTAAGAACTCAAGGGTGTTTTTGAACAGTAAATAAAAAATTAAAAAATTCAGCCTTAAATTTACAAAATCAGCATCAAGAGGAATAACCTTCAATCATGTTTTACTTGCAGATAAGTTTAAACAAACCACAGAACAAGGCACAGTAGGGCGGCCTATTCAAGGGAGTTCCTCAAATACTAAAATAGATGTTTTGATCTTATTTTGCCTTAGAAAACAGTTCAAGAAATGCGTGCCTTCGCCAAAGTAGCTCACTCACCATGGGGTTTCCTTCAGTTTGCTTTGGCTTTCCTGCTGCCAATTTCCCCTTATGCTAAGGAAGCTCCACTAATGAGTAACAGTTCTTGTGTATTTAAAAGTCATCGACCCACTGCGCTTGTTAGTCACACCTGCAAGAGGACACAACAGGAATTTTAGGCACTTCTCTAAAGAGAACAGCAAAGGCAATGTTTTATTTACACACGCAATGTGCTTTAACTTGAGTAGCAATGGAAAAAGAACAGGGAAATATGTTTTGATCGGTACCCTCTTTAGCCGGAGGGGTATTGGCAGACCGCAGACCTTTTATATTTCATCTTGTTCATGTAATTCAGATCCAAATACATGCTGCCTATCTTCTCCAGATGGAACTAAAGTGCCGTTTATAGAAATAAGGCCAAAATACCAAAAACAATAGATTAATCTGAACTAATACCGTAGTCAAAAAGGCAGAGACTGCTATACTGCAAGAACATTCAATTATTTGCACAGAAAGATTGCAGAGGTTAATCTCTAATGGGGAGAAGTCAATTACTCCCTTCTGTTCATCAGATAGTGTGAAGCAATAACTGCCCAATGCTGTTTAGCCAGTGACTTTAACGTATTCATTTTAATCACAGCTTGTGAAGGGGCTGCAATTAACAAGAATACTTAAACAAAAGCACACAATCTGCCCCGCAGCCGCGCTTTACAAACAAAAGGGTACAGCCAGTCTAAAAACATGGCGCGTGCCTCCTGTTTGTTTTCCAACAAAAATAAAAATGGATAAAAGACTACATGATTTACTCATTAAGAATGATTGGCTGAATGTAAATGGCAGATCTGACTCTTATTTCCCCGCTCAATTTACTCACAAAGCAATCACTGGATGCTCCATAACCGATTATCTCATTGGTTCATATGTATCCTTTCATCTTATTTCCAGCATAGAAATTATTGACAGCTCTCTTAGTGACCATAGAGCCCTTTCTTTTACTTTAGAGTTTAGTACTGTTCATGTAGGGTCTTGGAAATTGTATAGGTTTAATTCTAAATTTCATAAGGTTACAGGAGAAACCCACTGGTATTTAGCAAAGATTCAATAACAAAGGGTCCCTGGAAGCTCTGCTTAACAGGGGTTTCTGGAATTCGGAAATAATTCATTAATTTCCCTAGTTTATGAAACATATGGTACAGAAGGACTGGCATATGTCTCTACAAATACAACCACTGTTATCTCCCACTACTCTGTAAAATTGTATTTCTTATGTGTCTCCATTTATATACTTTTGAAAAATTACCTCAAAATATATATATATATATATATATATATATATATATATATATATATATATATATATATATATATATATATATATCGTCGAAACCACAAATATGCACGCTCTCAGTAAACGAGAAACTCCGTGAAGGTATATCCACAAGTGATTAAACAACTTGTGGATATACCTTCACGGAGTTTCTCGTTTACTGAGAGCGTGCATATTTGTGGTTTCGACGATAGTGACATTACCGGCTTGCTCCGCCGGGAGCACGCCACTTCTCACGGGTCCACTGCAGTCGGAAGGAGCATTTTCTTGTGATATTGACTGGAGACTGCAACCAGGACCGGCCACACGATTTAAAGAGCACGGAAATCGGCGGGACTGTAGTGCGTCGGATCAGACATCGGAGAGGTAAGCCCTCTGACCTTTTTGTCCGCCCCTTGTGTTTGGGGAGGGGGAGTTGTCCGGCGGTGGTTGGGTTTCTTCCCTTCTTCCCGGGGCAGCGGCAATGGGATACAGGGGCACCTCTAGAATACTGTGCACACTCTGATCACCTATACACCCATGGGATTGGGTTCAGAGCCGACGTATTTACAAACCCAACCAGCTCTATTAACACCAGCGTGTTGGTGTTATACATGCGGCAAGAAGAACCTGATATTTTCAGGGGTAGCGAGCACTCCGTTGAACAGTAGACATTACCGCTAGTTGTTGTGCACATGGAAGAGGAGCAGGAAAGAAGAGTGGCAGCTCTAGCCATTTTCAGTAGGAAAGGCAAACCGAGGCCGGGCGCTGCTGCAAGAACTGGTTTGGTTCAGCCCATTGAAGAGAAGTTTCACAAATTAGAGAAAATTATGAGAAATGAAATCTCTAAGTGGTGGGAGGCCATTTCCCTTCAAAATTATATTGATCAGGGAATGGCACCCAGAGGTTTGCGCATTTATACTATTCCCACGTATGAGACACCTAATCCTAAGATGCTTGAAGAGTGGTCGGAGAATTCAACGCTTAGTTCTAGAAGAATGTTGGAAATTCTCATGAAATACGCCTGGATTGATAGGGATGACATTTTAAAACAAATAAAGGAGATCATGGAAGAACTCAAGAAACAAACAGAGACGGAATATTATGAGAAAACCATGACATCTATTAAGGATCGCCTCAGAAAGCACGAGGAGGACATCAAGGCCAGAAAAGAAAGGAAACTGAATCGGGACCATGAGGACTACGACAGCGGCAGAATTTTAACGTTTAGTCGCAAATATGACCATCTGTATAAGGAGCAGGGTACCGCTGAGAGTACAACTCCAACTGAGAATATCCTATTGACAGCTTCATCAGTCAGTGAGACTGAATCAGACATTTCGGTGGAAAATATCCCAATAGAAGAACGCAATACTCGTCAAATTACTTTTTTAGACGAATACCGGCAATTACGCCGGAGCAAACAAACAGTGCGAGACACCCCAACGCCAAAGACACGGGGCGAGAGGGGTCGAGGAAGAGGCAGAGGACGAGGAAACGCCGTAACAGAAGAAAACGAATCAAACAACGATGGCAGAAGAGGCAGAGGAAGGGGCAACGTGGGAAACAGAAGGACACGCTCCATGAAGACATACTAATGGATCAAGAAATGGTGAACAAAACTGTTATTAATCTTTCTAGTAAAACCATGACAGACATTGAAAAACAGATCTTATGTCTGGGACTTTCTTTTGCCCTTCATTTCCTTGTAATTATACTGATGCTAGAATCGATCTTTTTAAGTTTGTGAGAAAATTAAAATTAAAAAAATGGCACAAACTTAAACGGTTAGGCGATAGAAATGGTAATAAGAGAAATCTCAGTTCACATGACCAGAATAATCTTAACATAGGTGACATAGATACACTGATCACCATGGTGCAACTGGAGCAGGAAAACATGGATTGTACTTCGGATATCAGTAACACACAAGCACTGGAGTTGCTCGGTGTAATCACTGATGCATCTGCATGCACTGATTTTAGACCTAGATCCACTTTCGTACCCAGTTTACCACACGATAACATAGACACTTTTCAGGATTGTGTCAGCAAGGCCCTCTGCAGATATAGAATCAAGGAAGGACATCCCAGGGGTAATAACAATAATCTCACATTTCAGCAGAGACAGGCGCTGAAATCTCTTACTGAGGATGACAAGATTGTCATCCGCCCTGCTGATAAGGGTGGGAATGTGGTCATCTTAGATAGGTCACAATATATTTCCGAAGCCATGAAACAACTGAGTAACACTGATTTTTACCTTCCTACCGACACAGAATCCTATAATAACAGCATCACGGACATATGGGACAAACTAACCATATGGAAAGACAAAGGGATCCTTGAATGGGAGGAGTACTGTTATTTAAAAAATGATCATCCAGTACTCCCGGTCCTTTACCTTTTACCCAAGTTACATAAAGACCCCACTAATCCACCGGGGCGTCCCATTGTGTCCTCGAAGGGGAGTGTAGGTGAACATATTTCTAAATATGTGGATCACTTTCTCAGAGATTTTGTTGTTTCTTTATCGAGCTATGTGCGGGACACCAAGGATTTTTTGAATAAAATCAAGGATTTAGAGTGGGAACAGGATCTCCTCTTAATTACACTTGATGTACACTCGTTGTATACCATTATTGACCACAGGCAGGGCCTGGATGCCTGTGGCCAATTTTTGAAGACCAGACCGGCAAGATTTCATGAACATAGTCTCATGATATTGGAGATGATTGACTATTGTCTCACCAACAATATCTTTATGTTTAATGGGGCCCTTTATAGACAGGTGACCGGCACTGCGATGGGTTCTTGCTTTGCGCCCAGTTTTGCGAATTTGTTTATGGGCTACTGGGAAGGGACTCTGACCACCAACCCACACTTAGCCGAGTATCTTGAACATGTAGCAGTGTGGAGGAGATACATCGATGATTTATTCATTGTTTGGAGAGGATCGGAATTGATGGCCAATGAATTTATCAAGGCACTCAACAACAATGAATATAATATCATCCTCTCAGGTACCATCAGTAAGTCTAAGGCAGAATATTTAGATGTCAGGCTTGAAATTGTCAATAATCAGATTCAGACGGCCCTGTTTAGGAAATCCACCGCGGGTAACAGTATTCTGCATGCCCTCAGTAGCCACCCAGAGACACTTAAATGGAGTATTCCCTATGGGGAGCTGCTGAGGGCAAAAAGAAACTGCAATACAGAGGTTGCGTACCAGAGAGAGAGCATGATCATGTTGGAACGGTTTAAAACTAGAGGTTATCCCTCTTGGGTATTACGTAGAGCTAAAGAGAGGGCAGATGGGGTCAGTAGAACTGTAACCATCTCTGATAACATCATTGAACCCAGTGATACGGCTGACGACTGCCCGAAGATGATCATGACCTTCAACTCTGACTCTAGTAATATCAAACGCATTTTTGCAAAGAACTGGGATATCCTCAAACATGATAGTACAATTGGGGAGAGCATTCCAATCAGACCCAACATCACATACAGGAGGGGTAGGAATATCAGGGATTTGTTAGTACATAGTGACATCACTATATACCCCAGTAGGCATGACCATGGTCTTAAGGGTTTCTTTCCTTGCGGGCACTGCAAAGCATGTAAAAACAGCAGTTACCGCAACAAGGTCACATATAATGGGATTAACAAAACCATTGACCAGTTTCTTACATGTAGTACCACCTTTGCCATTTATGCTATTGAATGTCCATGTAAACTCTGGTATATTGGTAGTACAACACACATGGCAAAGAAGCGTGTCTTGGAACATAGCAGGGCCATTACCAATTTTGATGTAAAATACCCTGTAGCACGCCATTTCCAAGAGAAACATTATTCCAATTCGTCTTTGCTTAAATTCTTCATCCTGGAACAGATTGTAGGCAATTCCAGGGGAGGGAACAGGGTGTTAAAACTCAGACAAAGAGAGTCCAAACTGATTGTTCAGTTTCAAACGAAGACACCTGGTGGGCTGAATTTTGACGAAGAAATGGCTATTCATCTCATAGATAACTGAGTGTGCTGCTAGTGAGTTAGTATTTTCTGTTTTACAGCTTTCTTACTCCTTGTGTGCATTTGATCGTATTTATTTGTCCAGTTTTTAACCTTTTTGATATTTTAATTACTGTTTTGGACCACTTGTGATTTTAACATGTGTTCTATTTTTTCTTTATTTCAGGAGGAAAGGAAGGGGCCCCCTCATCTGTAATCACTTTCACGGGCCACCTACCCTTTTCCCCTAATCATCACCATCACGGTCCTGAGACTGGGTAACTACGTTTCAATTGATTTGTCATCTCTGCAATCCATTTTTATCATGTTGGACTGGGGACTACTGCTAGAAGTTTGTCATTTCTTGACTCCTCTTTTAATAACTGGTACATTAGGGCACTTGCCCATTATCCGCTGTTGTTGGGGACTACTGTTAGAAGTCTGATATTCTCTGACTCCTTTGTTAACACCATATATTGTATTGGGCACTGGCCCGTTATCCAATTTTCATATCATGGTGGCAAGTCACTGTTGCCTTCGGTTCCCCACAGTATGCTTTGGATGTTGGAGTCCATTAACATTTTTCTTTTCAGTCAGACATTGCGGACACGTTACCTCTGTCACGCATTTTGTCACATTGGGGCACTTGTCCAACTTAGGAGTGTTTTTCGAGGTATTAAATTGTATTGTATTTTATTTTTATTTTATTTTCATTTGGAGATAATGTTTTAGCATCATGAGCATTACGTTGCCAGTAATACAATAATTCTATCCATTGCATGTATGCATTTCTGTATAGTCCAGAATAGCAGGGGCACTAGTACATGTTTTTTCATGATAATTTATGTTTTCGTGTCTGTGTTTACCGTTCCAATATGTCTGCCATTGATTTCAAAAGATTGAGATATGCAGTAGTCCTATGTTTATGTTGATGACTTTATCAAATGCTTTATTAGTCACCCACTGCTTGTGCACGTTTCACGTGATCAAGGGGTTGTTGCCCTGAAACGCGTTGTGATTAAACAACTTGTGGATATACCAAAAAAAAAAAAAAGTGATTAAACAACTTGTGGATATACCTTCACGGAGTTTCTCGTTTACTGAGAGCGTGCATATTTGTGGTTTCGACGATAGTGACATTACCGGCTTGCTCCGCCGGGGAGCACGCCACTTCTCACGGGTCCACTGCAGTCGGAAGGAGCATTTTCTTGTGATATATATATATATATATATATATATGAAAAACACCACAAAGGCTCTCCCACTTGCGACGCTGTCTTCCCAGCCACAAAGAGAGCCGCGGACCACAGGAAATGTAGGCAATTCTATTTATTCCTTCTCCTCACATGACGCGTTTCGGGTGCCACTCGCCCTTGATCACATATCATAGAATCTGGCCCGCCATTTTTTTAAATGCATTACGTGCTAAACCACGTGATTTTTAAACAACATAGAAAACACACTTACATATTTACTCAAAGTATCGTGAAAGATCTTTTCTTTTTCTTGGCTTTGTTGGCGCTGCCACCACCTATATGTACAGATGCATTTTACCATTCTTTTAAACAACAAATGAAATTAACATTTGCAATTCAAATTTAAACTCAACAAAACTTTGTCAGTACAAAATACCTAGATCATATACTCCTGTATTTTTTTATAAAATCGAAATTAATTAAAATCCCTTGTAAAATACAATTATATAGATTCAATTGTGAACCAGATCTAACTAGATAAAGTTTAAAAAATTGAGAACATGTGCAAAGATAGCATAAATGCAAATACATATTGTATGGTTAGCCTTATTTTTGTTTACATATGAAGATCACTGGATAAATCCATTTACTTCCATAACGCCATATTCATCACATGAATCATCCCAAAATAATGTAAAGTGCTTCAGTGCTAAAGTGCTACCATCGATAATAAAAATTAAAAATTGAGAACATGTGCAAAGATAGCATATAGGCAAATACACACTGAATGGTTAGCCTTAATCTTGCTTAAATGGGAAAATCACTGGATAAATCCATTCGCTTCCCTAACGCCATATTCATCATCCCAGAATACAATAAAGTGCTTCAGTGCTAAAGTGCTACCATCAATGATGTTATTCATTCAATAAAGTGCAAGTGCTGCGAATAAAGTTTACACAATTAAATCACATTTAAAATTGCAAAAAAAATGGATAAAAACCTGGAGGCTGTCTTGGTGAACTTCTAAATAGTATACATTATTTCTCAATTTTGTTAGTGGGTCACCCAACATACACTACCACTAGAATTTCATCTAATAACCAATCATAGGAAGTGGTGTAGGTCTTCCGTGTTATTCAGGCCATACGGTATTTTGCTGTCCATTTCCAAAATCATTTTACATTCCATCTGCCTTAACAACTTTTCCCTGTCAACCCCCCTATGGGGTTTAGAAATAGCTGCCACTACAAAATACCTCAAACAATTGAGATTGTTGTCATGTTTAAGTTTAAAGTGACGCGCCACCGGATAGTTCGGGTCATTATTTACGATGGCCCGTAAATGCTGCAATATTCTGACATGCACCTGCAGCTTGGTACTTCCCACATATCTCAAGCCGCAGGTGCATGTCAGAACATACACAGCATATTCGGTCCTGCAGTTGTAACTTCCCTGAATGGCTATTCTCTCTGGGCTAAATGGAGACAAATAGTGGGTAGTATTTTCCCCGAACTTGCACGCCCTGCAGGAAGAGCATTTAGTAAATCCCTGCCTAGGCTGTAGCCACATTCTCGCAGTCTCCAGCTCAGGACTGGCTTTCACTATTTGACTGCGCATAGAAGGTCCTTTCCTGTATGTTATGACTGGAAATTCCGGTAACCTGGGTGACAGCACTCCATCAGTGAGGACGATGCCCCAATTTCTTCTGATGATCGCCTGTATTTTTCTTTCTTGTTTACAGAAAGTGGTTATTAACCTGGGGACATTATTATCTTCATTTACTGATTCCTTCACCCCAACCGGAGTTAAAAGGACTTCTCTTGTTCTTTCATTGATTTTAGCCACTGCTTCCCTCAAGATAGTCTCATTATAACCTCTTGCTCTGAATCTACACAGAGCCTCTTGTGTGCATTTATTGAATTCCTCACCAGTGCTGCAAATTCTCTTTAAACGCAGCAATTCCCCAAACGGAATACTCTGGATGAGATGTTTGGGGTGCGCACTGCTGGCATGCAGTGTTAGATTGCCAGCAGTGTCTTTCCTGAACAACGTTGTGGCCAGTTGTCCCTGGTTCACATACACCTTTACATCAAGGAATTCAATGCTCAACCTACTTATTTGTGAGGTGAACTTTAAATTCACAGTGTTATTATTCAACTGATTGACAAAGCTAGTGGCACTTCTCTCATCACCATGCCATACAATGAACACGTCATCGATATATCTTAACCAATTTACCACGTGATTTTTATACTCATTGTAATGGTTAACCTTGAGGTCCCGCTCCTCCCACCAGCCAACATGCAAGCATGCATAGCTGTGGGAGAATCAAGACCCCATTGCCACTCCTTGCTATTGTAAAAAAATATCATGACCAAATGCAAAATAGTTGTTATACAAACACCATGTAATTAGATCCAGCAGCATTTTACTGTGATTGTAATACTCAATTGGCCTAGAGTCAAGGAAATGTTTAACCAAATTAAGACCTACCGAGTGCTCAATACATGTGTATAACGATTCAATGTCCAACGTTATGAACAAAAAATCATCTGACCAGCTAATGGCTTGTATCTTACTCAGGAAATCTCCTGTATCTCTTATATAGCTGGGCAATCGTTTCACAAAGTCTTGTAAAAAGAAGTCCACGTACTGAGACACTTTCTCCCCCATACTCTTAATGGCCAATATTATGGGCCTACCAGGAACGGGGGTCATTATTTGGTGGACTTTAGGTATAAAATACAGCCTGGGTAGAACTGGATATTCTACATTTAGAAATGAAAATTCCTCCGATGAAATCACTCCTTCCCGTTTCCACCCAAGCAGCACATTCCTTAAATTATCTTTGGCCAAATTGTATTGTATTTGACTCGTCTTTTCATAACAGACAACATCACTTAGGTGACGGCGTGCTTCCATTTAGTAGTCCTTCTGCGGTCAAATCACCATATTGCCGCCTTTGTCTGATTTAGCCACTATAATCTCATGATTGCTGCTAAGTCTTTTAACCAATTTGGTGTATTCAATTTCGCCTTTGCTTTTGTATCGTTTCCTGTGTTTCACTTGGTGATGACGTTTTTTTATGTCCTCTATAACCACTTCATGATAAATGTCTATGGCATCTTTCGGCATAACAGGAATGAATTTAGACTTCGATTTAAAAGGACTCAGCCCTGCACCTCGTTGCGATATGTTGGCTTCACACAATTTAGCTTGAGTGGACTGTTCCATAATGTTATCAGAAATTTCATTTCCGTCTGTGCTAAGATCCTGCAGGGCCAGCAAAATCGCTGCATCCGAGACCTGCAATACGTTGGTCTGCCTACAATCTGCATCATTGCCAGTGTTAGCATTCTTGAGCCCGTCCTTAATGGCAAAAAAATGTTTCAATTTTAATTTGCGGATAAAGCAAAAAACATCCACCCTAGTTCGAGCATAGTTGAAATCTGTTAGCGGGCAAAAAGACAGACCCAATGACAAAATCTGTTTCTCCGCTTCCGATAAGACTAACGTGGAAAGGTTGATAATGGTGTTATCGCTAATTTCTATTTTTTGCGCCAGTATGTCTTTCTTGTTTTTGCATTTCCATTTTTTCCGCCTTTCCCTTCTTCTGATGTTTTTTCTGGTTCTCCTTTCTTTTTCGAATGCCTTGGCCTCAGTGTTTGGCGGCGGTCGAATGATAAAAAAATCGACCTCCTCACCCAAATCCAAAACTCTAGTATGTCCAGATTCCTCCACACTGCTCGTGCTGCCACCATCCGATGATAGTTCGCTGGTCAGCGAGTCACCATCCGCCAGCGTATCCATTTCCTTTTCCCCGGCGGCCCCTTGTCCCAACGTAGTAGTGGGTTTACTATTGAGTTTGGTTTTTCTGGCATTCTCATACTTACGGGCGAAAGTAAAAATGCGACCCTGCTCATAGTCGCATTTATCCCTGGTAAACTTGTACGCTTTGCGAATCTTGATTTTTTTCCTCTTGTTTACTCAACCTTTCCTGTAACTCTTTTCTGGTTTTTACAATAAACTCGCTAAAATCCATTTTGTCGAGTTGCTCATTTAACTGCTCAATTTCCACCATTAACGCTTGCCGATCTGTTTCAGAGTATTTGACCAATATTTTTACAAGGTTTGCGGATGCTGCCAAATTACTCTCGCCCCATTCTTTCAGCATACTCGGATTTGGACTTTCAAAACTCGGGGCTAGCAAAATCCTTAAGCCCCGCGGTACCCGTCCCACTTCCATGTACTTTGTGAGTGATTTGTGCTCACACCATTTTGTTACTTCCGCTCGCATACACTTTTCCAATTTCCTCAACCGAACTTTGGCATTTCCTTCTTTTATTGTATTTGAGCTAGTGGGAGCCTCCCCATCCGATACAACTTTAGGTAGATTACGAAAAAGTTCCTCCGCTGCAGCCTCACGTTCACGAACCGTTTCTGATGACATCGTGAGGACCGTATTTTGCTGATTAAATTTTGCGGTAATGTCGTCTCCCAGAACCGCACTCTGCCTTTCACTCCTCCCCACCTTGCGCAAATTACTGTTTCACTCACCGCCTTCAAGTAAAGTTCGTTCGCCACTCGTTTCTCACCCGAGTTGCCGTATCTTCAGGCTCACACGAGAATGTCCAGCTGCGCTAGGGGGCTGCCGCCAACACTTCCTTTCCCGGAACTTGACTTTCACTGGTTGAAAGCGGCTGCCTACTTTTTAGGGAGCGGGTCCACCACGGAAGCAACCACCTTCCGTAATTAAATGAAAAACACCACAAAGGCTCTCCCACTTGCGACGCTGTCTTCCCAGCCACAAAGAGCCGCGGACCACAGGAAATGTAGGCAAATTCTATTTATTCCTTCTCCTCACACGACGCGTTTCGGGCGCCACTCGCCCTTGATCACATATCATAGAATCTGGCCCGCCATTTTTTTAAATGCATTACGTGCTAAACCACGTGATTTTTAAACAACATGGAAAACACACTTACAAATTTACTCAAAGTATCGTGAAAGATCTTTTCTTTTTCTTGGCTTTGTTGGCGCTGCCACCACCTATATGTACAGATGCATTTTACCATTCTTTTAAACAACAAATGAAATTAACATTTGCAATTCAAATTTAAACTCAACAAAACTTTGTCAGTACAAAATACCTAGATCATATACTCCCGTATTTTTTTATAAAATCGAAATTAATTAAAATCCCTTGTAAAATACAATTATATAGATTCCAGATCTAACTAGACAAAGTTTAAAAAATTGAGAACATGTGCAAAGATAGCATAAATGCAAATACATATTGTATGGTTAGCCTTATTTTTGTTTACATATGAAGATCACTGGATAAATCCATTTACTTCCAGAACGCCATATTCATCACATGAATCATCCCAAAATACTGTAAAGTGCTTCAGTGCTAAAGTGCTACCATCGATAATAAAAATTAAAAATTGAGAACATGTGCAAAGATAGCATATAGGCAAATACATACTGCATGGTTAGCCTTAATCTTGCTTAAATGCGAAAATCACTGGATAAATCCATTCGCTTCCCTAACGCCATATTCATCACATACATCATCCCAGAATACAATAAAGTGCTTCAGTGCTAAAGTGCTACCATCAATGATGTTATTCATTCAATAAAGTGTAAGTGCTGCGAATAAAGTTTACACAATTAAATCACATTTAAAATTGCAAAAAAAAATGGATAAAAACCTGGAGGCTGTCTTGGTGAACTTCTAAATATTATACATTATTTCTCAATTTCGTTAATGGGTCACCCAACATACACTACCACTAGAATTTCATCTAATAACCAATCATAGGAAGTGGTGTAGGTCTTCCGTGTTATTCAGGCCATACGGTATTTTGCTGTCCATTTCCAAAATCATTTTACATTCCATCTGCCTTAACAACTTTTCCCTGTCACCCTCCTACGGGGTTTAGAAATAGCTGCCACTACAAAATACCTCAAACAATTGAGATTGTTGTCATGTTTAAGTTTAAAGTGACGCGCCACCGGATAGTTTGGGTCATTATTTACGATGGCCCGTAAATGCTGCAATATTCTGACATGCACCTGCAGCTTGGTACTTCCCACATATCTCAAGCCGCAGGTGCATGTCAGAACATACACAGCATATTCGGTCCTGCAGTTGTAACTTCCCTGAATGGCTATTCTCTCTGGGCTAAATGGAGACAAATAGTGGGTAGTATTTTCCCCGAACTTGCACGCCCTGCAGGAAGAGCATTTAGTAAATCCCTGCCTAGGCTGTAGCCACATTCTCGCAGTCTCCAGCTCAGGACTGGCTTTCACTATTTGACTGCGCATAGAAGGACCTTTCCTGTATGTTATGACTGGAAATTCCGGTAACCTGGGTGACAGCACCCCATCAGTGAGGACGATGCCCCAATTTCTTCTGATGATAGCCTGTATTTTTCTTTCTTGTTTACAGAAAGTGGTTATTAACCTGGGGACATTATTATCTTCATTTACTGATTCCTTCACCCCATCCGGAGTTAAAAGGACTTCTCTTGTTCTTTCATTGATTTTAGCCACTGCTTCCCTCAAGATAGTCTCATTATAACCTCTTGCTCTGAATCTACACAGAGCCTCTTGTGTGCATTTTTTGAATTCCTCACCAGTGCTGCAAATTCTCTTTAAACGCAGCAATTCCCCAAACGGAATACTCTGGATGAGATGTTTGGGGTGCGCACTGCTGGCATGCAGTGTTAGATTGCCAGCAGTGTCTTTCCTGAAAATGCACCGTCATTAACTTGCTAAAAACGTATATTTTATTTTTTAGTTATGGTTTCTCTATATTATTTCATTGAAGAAATTGTATTAATAAAGTGCCGTTCAATTTTTTTAATAGTAACTTCTGCCTTCAGTCATCACTACTGATTGGTTGTTGTAATATTAGGGCAGTCAGAGAGGCATTTTTCCACTGACTCCACCTCCTGTGGGAATTAGACTGAGATACAGTGGACGATCAAAGGACATAAGTGGACAATTTTTGTCTATTTTACAGCAGGCATGGTCCATCACTCTTTGGGTCATTTGTTCGGAGAAATATATTTTTGAGCATGTACAAAAACAAAAGCACTATATAGAGGAACATATTGCTAAACCTGTAACTCAGAGATAGGAAAGTACAGTAAAAATAGAAGAAACATTCCAGAAACCTTATTGCACTATATAGCATGTATTCCTAAATGTATGTTAATTTTATAATGTTTAGAAGCAAAAGGTTTCTCTAAATAACATATGCGCCTATTTGTTATGGAAGTATTACGTCAATTACATGGTCTCTAAACTTCAATAAAAACCAAGAAGAAGAGAAAGATGGGCAATAACATAAAAGTAGGCATATCACTGCCATAGATGCAGGCAGCACCTTTCTAGATCTGAACAAGAAAACTTAATGGTAAGCAACATTAGAAAACGAATATTGCGCAAAAGGCAGTGCTTAATTTGAGCCGGTGGTTTCCGGTGCTCGGCTCCGGCATATATTTGTCAACACCAGCACTTATGGCAGTCTGCCACATGGTGGCGCTATTTGTCTAATTTACAGATGATCACAATAGCAGTTGTTTATTATTACAATACATCTTAGAAATTACTAATACCTGCTGCGTCCAAGCTATTACTATAGCCTTGGAGGCCTGGAATATTCTGAATGGTCACACTTGTAGGAGTGTGATGGTTTGTAGTTGTGTTGGTGCTGTCATTGGCCTCGATGTCAAGAGCAATGGGTGGTGCAAGCTGAAGTGGCCTTCTGACGATGGCCCTGGCACTTACATTTTTTACAAATTAAGCGCTGGCAACAGGGCGTAGTTGTGATGATTTATAAATGAGCTGGTCGCCCAAAGATGATCTAGTGTATTTTGGGGGGTGGGGGGTGTATGGGCCTGTTTCAATGACATAGTAATGGAGTGGCACATACAAATGCAAGTTGTCTGCCTGGTGTCGTCTCTAAGGCTGACTAAAGATTCAGCTAGTTAAACTAGCCCAGAAGTGGACACCTTCAAAAAACAACATACTTAATGCACTCAAAGAAAATAAAATTGAATATTGGATGCTATGTTTTTTTACAGTGATAATACTTGAAGCCTATAGAATGTGTATACCGTAGAAGGGGGGCTGCTTTTGTTTAAGTATTCATGTTAATCACAGCTTGTGAAGGGGCTGTGATTAACATGAATACTTAAACAAAAGCTCACAATCCGCCCCGCACATCGCTTTACTAACAAAAGAGTACAGCAAGTGCCAACAGCCCCAAGCCTTACCTGCACTCCCGACTTTTCCTCTGGCACACCGCATCCAGGAAGTGCCTGTTTTTCCCGCTGCTCGCTTTTTAAAGCGGCGGCACAAACTCTCTCGCGGGATGTCCTGTGTGCGCGCTCCACACACGGCAGTGCGCGCTCGCGGGAAGAGAGGTGCGTGCGCGCATGCACCTTAAAGGGAGCAGTGTCCGTAGGCGAAGATTCTGGTCCGGGATGGCGCGAGAGACAGTTTGGGCTGGAGGCGACTGTACTGCTGGATGCCCATTACGTTGACCGATGCCCCTGTGTTGATGATGGCTTTTACTTCGGATCTGGCAATCTTGACACATGTTGGC
This sequence comes from Calotriton arnoldi, assembly GCA_963921515.1. Taxonomy (NCBI): domain Eukaryota; kingdom Metazoa; phylum Chordata; class Amphibia; order Caudata; family Salamandridae; genus Calotriton; species Calotriton arnoldi. Next base: position 1,978,468 of record CAWUFW010002547.1, on the reverse strand, counting down.
TGAGGCCTCCTGCAGCCCCTGGTATGTTCAACTGGCTCCTTTTGGTTCTTCTCGCTGTGATACGTTTGTGATGGACAGTTGGCGCACCACTCTGGATGGCGGTCTCTGGCTTCTGGTGTCCTTCCCTCGGTTTTTCCTCCTGCAGACTGCCACGAAATGGTTGGCAATCCAGCAGTTGGCACAGGTCCGGCCTTGGGCACGACATTCACTGGCTGGGTGCTCGTCGCGCCCACAGTAGCCGCACTTTGTCTTAGACGTTTGGGGCTTTTGTTTTCTGTAGGTGTCATTCCTCGTCCATGTGCGGAGTGCGTCGGTTTATTCTACCTTGATGTTTGCCGGTCTTTCTGGGGCTCTAGGGAGGGCCTGGTCCATTTCGCTGGCCCATGCTGCGGACAGGTCATGGGTTCGCGCCAGTATCAGGATGTTTTCTAGACTGATTTCTGGCTGGCTTCGAATAAGGCCCCGGAGCACTTTGTCCCGACATCCTTGGATGATCTGTGCCCTGATCTCCTTTGGCTGGTCATCTGCTGTACAGGTGCTGGCCAGTTCGCGCAGCTGGGTGTACAATGCTTCGATGGACTCGCCTTCCCATTGTCGCACCTGGTGCAGTTTGAACCTTTCGAAATCCGGGTTGAGATGTGGGTCAAAGTGAGCATCAAGTGCTTGTACAGCGGCGTCGTAATCTGTGGCGATGCCTGTATTGGGTGGATGCTTAAATAGTTTGCAGATTTTATCCACGGTGTAGTGAAGGAGTAATGACCTCTTGACGGCTCCGTCAGTCTCTCTTGATGTGACAAAATAGTTGTTCAGCCTTTTGATCCAGATTTTACACCGTGGAGGCGTGTCGCTGGGTCTTCTAGCTCGCTGAAGGGGGGCAGTACCCCTGTGAGGGCATGCTGTACTGGGGCTCTCTGCTGGTGCTGGGCTTGGTCTTCGTCAGCCATTTAGCTTTGTCTGTGAGGCTTCTCTGCTTTGTCTCCCTCTGTTTTTTTTTTCCTTCTGTCCCCTTTACAGTTGATTGCTACAGCTTGTGTGGCTATTGCTTTCCACTGTCTTCTTTTGCCTCTTTATTTACTTTCTTTTCTCTCTATGTGCTCATATGCTCCTGAACTGTTCCCTGTGTTTCTGATTTTCCCTTTTGTTTTGCGGTGCTTATTTCAATATAATTTGTTTTTTTCTTTGTAGGCTTTCCTACTTATCCTGTGGACGTGTCGGCGTACCCCAGGGATCTTCCCTTAGCCCAACTCTGTTTAACATCTACATGGCACCGCTCGCCCACGTCGCCCGTCGGCACGACCTCAACATCATCTCCTACGCCGATGACACCCAGCTGATCCTCTCCCTCACCAAGGACCGCCAAAACCAACCTTCACGAAGGAATGAAGGCCGTCGCTGAATGGATGAGGAACAGCCGACTGAAGCTGAACTCGGACAAGACGGAGGTCCTCATCCTCAGATTTACCCCTTCGGCCTGGACGACTCCTGGTGGCCGACCGCACTGGGAACCGCCCCAACACCCACCGACCATGCACGCAACCTAGGGGTCATCCTCGACTCCACCCTCTCCATGACTAAACAGGTCAACGCCATCTCCTCCGCCTGCTTCAACACCCTCCGCTTGCTCCGCAGGATCTACAAGTGGATCCCCACTGAAATGAGAAGAACGGTCACCCAGGCCCTCGTCAGCAGCAGGTTGGACTACGGAAACGCCCTCTACGCAGGAGCCTCGGCCAAACTCATGAGACGGCTCCAACGCATCCAGAATGCCTCTGCACGCCTGATCCTCGACATCCCTCGTCGCAGCCACATCACACCCCACCTGAGAGACCTGCACTGGCTCCCGGTCAACAAGAGGATAACCTTCAAACTCCTCACCCACGCACACAAGGCACTCCACAACACCGGACCAACGTACCTCAACAGACGACTCAGCTTCTACACCCCCACCCGCCAGCTCCGCTCTGCCGACCTCGCCCTTGCCACTGTCCCCCGCTTCCGAAGAGCGACCTCCGGTGGCAGATCGTTCTCCCACCTCGCCGCCAAGACCTGGAACACCCTCCCCATCCACCTACGGCAGACCCAAGACCTGCTGACCTTCAGAAAACTCCTCAAGACCTGGCTTTTTGAGCAGTAGCAGCATTCCCCACCCCAGCGCCTTGAGACCCTCACGGGTGAGTAGTGCGCTTTACAAATGATATGATTGATTGATTGATTGATTGATAGGAGGCAGCATGACCATTCGTGCTCCGGCAGGCTTTACTAAGCGGGCGGGGCTCGCAGGAAAGATATATCTTCCCCAGCACACCTGTGGACCAGCAGGGGCCCGCGCGGCGTCTCGCAGGTTGGGCGGTGCGCCCTCACCGATTAATCGACTTCGGGCCTGTTCTGCCGGCTGGGGCAGCGTTGACACGAGGTGCTTCTGCTTGTGTGGCCGTCACACGGGGGCTCTCAGCGTTTTTCGTGGCGTAAGGAGTTGCCTGAGCTCGGAGGGGTCATCTGCACCAGCGGACCAGGGATGGTCTAACGGGGCGCGGGTTGCGACCCCCTCATCGCCAGTGTGGCAATGTGATTGCGTAGGACAAGGCCTACAGTCGTGGGACGCATGAATAACAACACACCATACAGGTAGGCAGATTGGGAGCTGAACCTCGTGCGGTTCCTTCCCTTTTATTCAACACCATGGGCCACGTCCGGCCCGCGCATGACGTGTAAGACTTATCCGGTTCCGGCACCGGATCACAGGACCACTAACCTCTTACAGGGAGGAGAAGCTGGGGGCACGGGCAGCCTCCCACTCCCCAAGAATCAACGCAGACTGAATGACTGGGAGGAACTGATGAATGGATTACAACACTAGGATAGCACAACATGGGGAAATGTATCGCCTCCAGGCACCCCTTGACCGAAAGTGTGAGTGCGCAAACTTTCTAGAAAAGGTACGCTGGCATTCTAGAAAACAATACGAATCATTTTAAATGCCTCACTGGGAGGTTTAAACACGCCCTCGCATGGGCCACATTATGTCCTGCAAAAGAACAGAGCTCCCCATAGTGTTCATCGCTGTTCTTACACGGTCATGCCATCCCTGTCGAAGCAAAGGGGAGAGGATGGTGTTGTAACAGCAAGAGCTGCTGACTGTGGAAACGGGGAACAAAGAAGGAGTCTCGGCATCCGCTCAACAACATCCTGTGATTCTGGACAAATCACTTAACCTTGCCGTGCCTAAAAAACATGAAAGTGTCCTTGTGTAATGTAACTGGTTCTCGTGTAAAGCGCGTCATTACCGTCGGGTTGAATTCGCGCAATCTAAAAAATGCTCAAAACCCCCAAAATGCAAATGCACACCTAGTCTGCCATTCAGCTGCAATAGTATTTTATGGGGCGTACGTGGCCTGCAACACTACTTTCAGTAGGCAGCAGGCACAGTCGACACTCCGTCTCTTCCACCGTGCCAATGCCCTGGCTTCACCTCACCTCCTATGTGTCTCTAGCTATCTCTCCCATCACACTTTAATAACTCCCCGGACACTTTAAAACATGTTACCGACCGAGTCTGTAAGTGAAAGCAAATATTTGAAACAACATTTTGGTTGACACTTTCCTGTTTGAAAGGTGCCCATTCAACCAGAGACTCGTGTTATAGCACCACAGACCGAAAGTAGAGCATTAAACACCCTTCAAGTTGTGTCGTCAGTTTGCTAATTGCACAATGTGTTAACGTTAGTCACGGGAGACTGCCAACCTCAGCCACCGAATCCCTAACTACCATATGTGTTAAAAACTGTTGAAACAAAAACCTCTCCTGTACCCCAAGAATCCAAATAACCATGTGCCTCCACTAATTGTATGTGAAACTAAATGCAAGAAAACAAGAATGTAGGTTTTCAGCTACCAAAGAAAGCCAAAATTTCTAGTCAGAAACAGTTGACATGGATCGCTGTATGGTACATAAACATGCCTCGTCTTCAGGATAATAATGCACGTCTCCATTATCTTCTTCCACACAATCCATACAAAGCAGTGAGGAGTATTTAGCTGGTGTATACTAACATTTTTTTCCTTAACCAATCCCCAAAGGGCGTGTATAAACATAAGGACATTTTCCATCAAAAGTCCATCTATTTCTCTTTGGAGTGGACTATGGCGGCTAGTCAGCTGCTGGGCTCTGGCTCAGGTGCTGCTGGACAAGGGGCACATTGGGCTGCTGGAGCACTAGGGCCTAAGAGACCGGGATCTGCCTGCATGCCTTTCAGCCTCCAGGGCCAGTCATGCGGGTCTGTACTTCAAGCGAGGACAGCTGCAGGAATCCTCTCCTTGTTTAGAACATAGCTGCAGACCAGGTAAGGGGCTCAGCCAGCGAGCCCCCGACGAGAATGAGGAAAGAGGTATGTACTTTGCTCTCACATACCTCTCGATCTGCTAGAAAGGAAGGGGGGGGGGAGATTAGGCCCAGTGGCAGACATTTAAGATGCCCTTCGTCCAGAAAGCACATTAATATCAAGTGTCACTTGAGATCTCTGGGGCTGGAGGCTCTCCAGCTGCTTCATCCAAGAGGAAGACCAGAATTCCCAAGGTACCCAGGCGATTGGAGCGATTCTCCTTATTCCGCATCTTCTTCAGACTATTCAGATAGGATTCACATTAATGAAGATTACCCGATTTGTCCAAGATTACACAATGTAGTCAAGTGAGAGAGTCGGTATTAAAACCCAAGGCTACTGGTTCCACAGTCCACAATTTAAGCGCCAGATCTTTTCTAAGAAATCAATCATGTATTTGTTTAGTAAGTCATTTCTTGTAAAGGCGGTTTATTTCCAAAATTTTGATTTTTTCATTCGGTCTCATGAGACCAGCAAGCAACAAATAGAACTCCAAAAACTAAAATGGCAAACTTGATAAATCTTAATTTTACCAATAGAACATAGAGGATGTAGCCTAACAGCTAGGGCGGTCGATCTCTAATCTGGGGTCCCGGATTCGAGTCTCGGCAATGACGCTCAACATACTGTGATTCTGGGCAAATCACTTAATCTCCCCGTGCCTACGTGTCCTTGTGTAACGCAACTGGTGCTCATGTAAAGCGCTCTGATACCATCGGGTCAAGTTCGCGCCATATAACAAAAAATACTATGAAAATTAAAAACTATCCTTATAGCACTGATGGGCAATGTTGACATAACGTATAGCCCATTCTTCAATAGCATCCTCTCTCATCTTGGTATAATGTGCTACACCAACAAGGCCATATCCATGATAGTCAACAGCTGCTTGAGGGGGGAGAAAATAATTAGCAGCTAGACTAAATCTGAACATGACCAACTGTGCGTGCCTAGCAAAGCACCCCAGCATGGGAGCTGGCGATGCCCAGCAGTGGGCACAAGAGAAAACAAACACGGAGAAGAGAAAAGGAGCACGCCTGTGTGCTTTCAAGGTATCAGCCAGCTGGAACATGATTTCCTATGCCACATTCTTATTAAAAGCGAACAGTAGTTGTTTGTTTGGAGTTTGTTATAGCTTACGGTAATGCTTTGTCTCCCAGGAGGAGAAAACCTGCTGGCAGAAATAGGTTTCAATTTCCAGATTTATCAACTTCTTAATTGAGAAGCTGCTAATAAAGGAGTATTATTATGAGTAAAAAAAAAGCACACGGAAAAATCCACAGTATGTGTCAGGGGCGGAACTAGACTCCCAGCCATGGCTGGCCTTAACACTGGTGACGCACGGTGCAACAGTTTTTTTCAGCGCCCCTACCCCATTTCCTCCTTCTCCATGAATTCCCTCACTACCACTCGCCAACAATGCACCTCATCTCTCTATATCCCCTTTCTGACAAACATTTCATTTTTTTATAGGGCTACCCGTAGTTTACTCACACTCAGTTCTGTGATCTGCATGGTACACGTTCTTTGAAGAAGGCACAGTACCCGTCTGCGCTGTGTGGGTGACAGGAGTGCCCATGTGAGTGCACGGTGAGCGATACAACAGTGTGAGAGTAGGGTGAGAGGAGTGACTGCAGGGTGAGTGAGGTGACCATATGAATTTGGGTGCAGATGTAAGTGCAGAGTGGGACGAATGAATGTATGGTTATTGATGGGCTTGTTTGAGTGAGATTGCAGAGTAAGCAGTGAGGGGGATAGGTGAGTGAAGTGTCACATGAGTGCAGGGTGAATAGTGTGCTCGTGTGACTGCAGGGTGAGGTACAGAGTGAAGAGCGCAAGCACATTATGAGTGCAGAGTGATCACTGTGATTGCAGAGTGAGCAGTGTGCTCATGTGACCGCAGGGTAAATGGAGGGAGAACGGTGTGACTTCATGGCGAGTGGCATAAGTGCAGTGTGGTCACTGTGAAAGCAGGGTGAGCGGGTGAATGGTGTGAGTGCATGGTGATCAGTGTGAGTACATTTTGATTGCTGTGAGTGCAGGGTGAGTGTGAAAGTGAAGGACACTAATGAGGAGTGAGTTGTCTGAATGCAGGGAGCATTCCCAGACATTTGAAGTAACTCAGCATGTTATTGATGGCTGGCGTTGGGTTTCAGATATATGTTAAACTATTGCTATTATGGCATTATTCAGGGTCCTGGGATTGAGGGTGGAGGAAATAAACATTGTGCTCAACCTGCAACAAACTTCCAGTCTTATGATTAGGGTTGCCAGCTCATTATATTGACTGTACAAAAATAAGCAGTCACCTAAAGACTATTTTCAGCACTTATATGTGCATACTTGGAACATCAAATATAAATAGAAAGCCTTTTTAATTGTGTTCTAGGACTGCCTGAATGATCCATGACTGATAATTAAAGAGAACTATGACAGAAAAGTCACATTACAAATGAATACATACTATTTTATTTCTAACCCTACTTAGTGTCAAAACAAGTCCTTTACGGGCTCTTTGAATAACAAATGGATAGAATTTTTCTTTGGTAACCCTACTATATTCCTTTCCATGAAATGCTTTCTCACACTACGGCAGCAAATGTAGAATATAATTGTAAGGAATAGGCTGAGTGGGGGCCAGGGGGTACTGGAACCAGAAAAAAAAACTAAGCCTCGGTAACCAGTTTACAAAGGTATGTAAATATTCAAATGGTCTTTAAAGACCTGTGAAAAACTCTGGCGTGCCGTAGATAAGACTCCAGACACTGCCCAGCCGAGCCCACAACAGCTGGAGCTGCAGCAACCCAGGCTAATACACACGACGGGGGGGAGCTGAAGTCCTATTAGCCCTATGGGCGTTGCATGCCTAGTATGTGTGCATTTAAGAGCATTCAGTTAAACGTTCACTGACTGCCTCCGCAGCAACGCTTCAGTCACCACCTCTACCCCGCTAACTAAAGGGCGTGCTAAAGAGGTGCACGCAGGCACAGTTTCACAACGAGAGACCTTATGCCTAACAGCTAGGAAGAATTGAGAAGAACAGTTCGATGTAAGTGCCAAGGCTTCTAGCAAAGTGCTATAAAGGGGTGTCTGGCATGACCACTGACGACCTGCAATATTTAATTTTATCGACCATCCCAATATCGGAATAATTAATAATGACAAGAAAACTTTGATTTTAAATAGGAGCTGTGTTAATTTCGCAGGTCAAATGCATTTTAAAAAACAAATGTCGCTGTAAACCAACCCCTTAATACCACCCGCTATGAGTCTGTCATGATGCGACTCGAATGAATGAACCCAAGGCGACCCACACAATAGAAGGCACAGCAACCTCTTTAGTGCCAACTATGAATAAGATTTCATTAGGGCACTTTAAATGTTAAAATGGTCAGAACACTGGCGCACCCCAGTGATCGCAAACTATAGTTACCTCGAACCTTTAGCCACACCCACTGAGCTATCTCCCTGTGAGCGCAAACCAAGACTCATAGTACACACACAGATCTCAGTGCGGGACAAATCAACCTCATGACCCATCCAGTGGGGGCTGCAGCTGGAACCTTGTGGTCCTAGGCAGCACCAGGCGTTTACTCGGTGAGTGTTTTAACTAGAACTTGGTTACACACACACACATATATATGTATATATATATATCCAATTCCTTCGCTTCTTCTCACAGATTCGGGACACAAACGAGCACGGACCTCTGGATGGGTGCAAAATTATTTTATTCGTTGCAGTCTGCCATTACGCGTTTCAGCCCATCCGGGCCTTGATCACATGACATATATATATATATATATATATATATATGCACACACTCATACATATATGTGTGTATATACATACACATACATGCAGTATGTCTCCGGTCTCTCTGCAATCATCCACGCTGAGACAGGAGCACGGACACCAGTTTAAAGTGTGAGAAAATTCCTTTATTTTTCTAACAGCAGCTATCGGCCATAACGCGTTTCAGCCCCGAAGGGCCTTGATCACATGACGCGCACACAGCTGTGCTACCACTATTTGTGTGATTTTTTTCTTAAAGTGCTCAGTGCTATTGGCCTGCAGTTATAGACAAAGAAAACAGACACCGCTTGTATAGTATCTTACTACAACTCATAGTTTTTTTGATTTGTTTAAAACATATGGGTTTGTGTTTTAAAGTCTTTACGCTTAACAATTGCGATTAACATATTTTTTCCGCATCCATGTATAAATACATAAAATCAGATAAAATTAATGTTTATGCGTTAACAATTGCAACTACCATAATTTATCAACATACACATACATATATATACACACACATATATGTGTGTATATGCACACACATACATATATATATATATATACACACACACATATATATATATACACACACACACACATACATATATCTGCAGTACGTCTCACCAACTCAAATGTGGCCATCCTAAAACTTAGTCCTGCTGCTTGCAGAGGGAACACTTAGTGGCACGGGTCACTGGGTTTCTATTTGACGTGACACTCAAAGGAGTACAACAGACTAGCTAAAAATATCATGAGCAACCTGAGACTCGTGATACACTCCTGTCCACCTAAGGCCCTCTAATGCCACATAACCCTTAGATAGCTTAAAATGGCTTATGCAGATACCCGGGCAGAGGCGGAATGACCCTATAGAGGAAATCCGAGCAAGGTGAGTGGTACTTAGTTAAAGGACGTCAGAAGGGAGAGTCGCAGACAGGACGGTTACTCTGAGAAGACCATAGGCCTCTGGCAGAGTCACTGACAGGCTTAAGTGCTGTGTTACACCAAACAAATGATGGACGGAATGCTGACAATGCAAACATTCTCCCCCAGTCAAAAGATCTGGTTTAAATCCATCGTTCTTTTGCCCACTACGCCACCCCAGTTTGGACCCAGCCATATGCAAATCAGTCTTGACCCTGTGCCCCATGGGAACAGTCCAGACCGAACTGCCAGGCCAGGTCCTCCCTGGACCGGAAATAAGCATCCTGGGACCGGTTTTAGGGTATATCACCACTACAAGCCCCAGAAGTCTTAATTAAAACTACTGTAGGAGCTCTTCAGGCATGGTCCTGGGAAACGTTGCAGGCCTGCAGACCCAAAAGGACAACTGTTCGAAGGCCAGTACCTTCTTAAGAATCTGACCGGTGGGGCTCACAGACAGTCCGGAACTTCTCCATAGGCAGGTGCCTTTGAAAGTCCATTCAGAGATTGACGTCGGAAGGGCACCATGATCTCAGGCACATTAGCATAATTTGCAACAATATCACGGTATCTGGAAATTTTTGAGACTGTAACACAGTTTTCCATATAGAACGTATTGATTTATAAGGAATTTAGAAATGGCATGCATGGGTTTCCACTTATAGCACCTGGATTTGTGTATATCAAAATTGGGGAGAACTTCACAGTGGTGAAATGTATTCCACCACATTCTGTAAAGACTTTATCCAGTTTTGGATATGTAAATATATGTAAAATTGGTCTCATTAAATTTTTTAGCCCTGAAGAAGTCGCGGGGCACTCCCCTGAAGACAAAGCAGGTGTTGGCTGGGCGCCGAAAGTAATGAAAATAAAGTCGAATGCCAGGAATAAATTGTTGTGTTACTATTAATTACTTACTGGAATATTGTACAAATAAGCGTGTGCTCAGGATTTGCTTTAACTTTGAAAGTTCATTAAGATTGGGTCAGAGTCAGTATCACATTCCATTTCTGACAGACCAGTGCCTCTGTTAAGTGCACAAGTGTTGAGCAGAGTCAGTGCAAAGGTTTACCCACCAAGAGGTAGGCACCTCTGAAAAGGTCAGTATGGCTGGGGAAAAATATGTATCCTTAGCTATTACCCAAAATGCTAGTGCCTGGGAAATAGCAAAGTTATGACACTCCACTGCTTGGCCTCTCAGCATAAATTGCCAATCACAATGCACTGAGCTGCTCTTGCAGTGAGCACTGCACTCTTTAGGCACATATGCAACTGGGTTGATATTGCAAACTTGATCATACACACAATATAGATCAGATCTGTCAATAAACAAGACTGGCACATTAAGATACCACCAGACTTTTCAACTCACTTTTTAAAGTCTTGCCTTTGACAAAGCTTGAGCCGTCTCACAAAAAAACAACAAAAAAATCATGCATAATATACATACATGTAGGAGCTTTTGGTTAACGGTCTTAATTCACTGGTCTGTTGAACTGTATATCACACATTGCTTCTGCCCACTGTCACCACATACAGCATGTGCCAATGTGTCCACACACTCAAGCCACTGGCTTCCCTCTGCATGCGTGATGGCATTTTGTTTGTGCACAATGTAATCCTCGATAGAGTAAATTGTGCATTTCATTGCCAGGAGTCGTTGGGCACCGTTTTTTTTTACATTTTAAATGTTTTTATTTTTTGCAACTACTGGCAGCTCCCTGCACACTGCTACCAGGCCTCTTGCTTGTCTTTTATTATCATTGTACAGTTCCAAAATATATTTCTGCTATCTTGGAATGGTAAACCAATGTTAAAGTACTCAAAAAACATTCCAAGAAGGCCACCCTCATGCATGCATGCGAGTGCACAGGCGACCCTATTTGAATTATTTTGGTTTTTGCCATAAAGTATAAGAAAAAGATGGCTGCCTGTGTGTGTGTATGAGTCTGGACACATGGGAGGTTATCATAACATCATATAAACTAATCACAAAAGATAGCTTATTATGTTACTGGGATTTGTCCAGAGCATCATTCACCAATTACTTGGCTGCATTCCTGAGCCACATTTGGAGTGGATGTGTGACTTGGAGGGTGTGGGTAATCTTAATGGAGGTGTTCCAAGTGGGCAGAAGGGGAATGGACTTTGCAACATTTCAACACGACCCTTGTGAGTCATGAAAACCTACTCAGAAAACGGTTTGATTTCAAATGCACGGCCACAACTTTTGACTTTGCCAATGTCTGTTTAAGAGGCATCTTGTTTTCCTGCTGCTTTCACGCCTTCCACTTAAGATCTCTTATTTACCTCTCTATCTTCTTCCTTTAGAAGAGCGTGTATTTACAAAAATTCCACATCCGTTTCAATGGCATCACTAAGTATCTGCTGTTTTATCTCCAGAGAGCAGACAAGGCTCACTATAAAGTGTCTATAAAGAAGACAGGATAATTCATTCAATCAATCGATAATTCATTCAATATTATATTAAAAAGATTCCAGTCTCCGCTCTGACTTAAAGTTGCTGTGCTTAAAGTGTGTGTGCACGTTTTTAGGTCGAGCCTGGACAGCGCATGCGCTGCCGCAAGGCATGCAGTAGTGGAGCATGGACTTGACGCTCTGCCCACTCTTCGCCCATATTTTTAATTGACTTGTGTTATTATTTTCCTAAATGCCGTCTTGTGATTCATTACTAGGCTTGTTAGTCCCTCCTTGGTACCGCCTTGTCTGCATTTGTTACCTCCCATAACTACTGGACCTTTTACTTGTCTTTTTGCACGGTCTGCTTTGTCTTGGCTGTGATCAATATTTTATTAAATGATTTGACTCTATTCCACCCACTAACTCGCAGCATGCCGCCCGCTTTTATTTTATGTACTATTGGCGGGCGCGCGTTTTTTTATTTCTTTACCTTAGTAACGTGGTCCGCTTTAAGTATAGGTTGCACTTACTTATTTCTTTTATTTGTTTCTTTACTAGCGCCCATGCGGCGCTTTCACATTCATGAAGTTCACGCGCCTTTCTTTAGACAAGCCGCGTCTAAGAAAGGTGCGCGGCCAGCATTAAATTGAAAGCTCGGCATGGCTGCTTTTACCAAAAATAAAAAAACAACTTGACAAACAGATGCTTTTTTTTGGTCAAAGCCCCCATGCCGCGGTTTCACTTTAATGTCGGCCAACCCCTTTCTTTAGACACCGCGAGTCTAAAGAAAGGGGCGTGGCCTTCATAACTGTGAAAGCGCCGCATGGGCGCTAGTGATGCAATAGGTCTCGCATTTGCGATAGTTTAAGCTATTGCATTGTCAATAGCTTAAACGTTTGTCTATGCGAGACTTACTGCATTGCAAATGCTTGTTAATACTGCAACCCCTAATAGTGTCAGTATGGTTTGGCTTATCTGGGCGTCAAGCAGACACTCCAACACTACAAAATATTCATAATTCACCTTTGTCATCATCAATATGCCATGATAATGCTTATTCAGTTCATGGTTATAATTTGAAACAAAACTAAAAAGGAAAACACTGCAAAGTCACACATCATGACCCTTAAACATTCTACATACACGGTATATTATTATGCAATACGTAGGATTGGTATTAGAGCTTAAAGTACAAAAGTGGTACCCCCCCAAGACTTCTCCATTCCTTAATGTGAGAGCAAAGGCCGAGTGAAATCCAGTGATAACCAGACTGCCTTCATCATAGTGAAACAGTGTCAATCGCTGGGCAAGTATTATGATCTATTTCATGCCTCTGACTCCAGGCAGTGGGAACCTTCACATCAGAAATCACAAACCCAGCTCAAATAGGAATTACTTTTGCTTCATCTCCAGAGATGCTAGCAATGCCCTTCCCACAACCCGCTACAGAACTAAAAAACGCCAAATTTGATTTAAAAAAAAGTAAAAACTCCTAAAATCTAATACATGTATTAAAAAACATAAACAATACTCATACAAAAAAACATCACATACATTTAAAATATAAACTAAAATACATAACACTAATTAAAAAATCAATATTTTAAACAACTATATTTTTGCAAATGATATTAATGACTTCCATAGTTTTTAAATCGGTATTTCTTACCTAAAAGTCGATATTCTTGAGCACGATATTCTTGCTGTCGATATTTCTGTGTCACGATATTTAAAACTCGATATATGTGTAAGTCGACATTTCCAACTCGATATTTTGACTGAATACCTCCCAGAGCACATTTAGTGCACTTTACTAGGGACTTATAAGTAACTTAAATATGACAGTTGGGGATGAACCAATTCTACCATGTTTAGGGGTGAGAGCACTTTAGCACTGATTAGCAGTGGTAAAGTGCAGAGAGTCCTAAAGCCAGCAAAAATAATGTCAATAAAATGGAGAGAGGCAGGCAAAACATCTGTACTGGGGTGAATGTATGACATTGTTCAGCATTACGTCAATCAGTTTTTCTTTTTGCATTTGTCACCCTAAGTGGGAAGGGTATGCCCCGAAGTGGGTCCCGTGCTCACCATGCCACTGGAGTCAAGCTAGGCTGATGAGGAGTGATACCCGAAACCGGCCCCAGGATGCTTGTTTCTGGTCTAGGGAGGACCTAGAATGGCAGTTCGGGCTGCACTGTTCCCATGGGGAGCAGGGTCAAGACTGATTTGCATATGGCTGCGTCTAAACTGGAATGGCATGGTGTGCAAAGAAACAGTGGATTTAGGCCCAGATCTCTGTACTGGGGGATGAATGTCTGACATTGTTCAGCATTTTGCCCATCAATTGTTCTTTTTCAACTTTCTAAAAGCGGCATTTTCAGAATTGTGATTAAAAAACTTGACTTCAGCATTAAATTGGGCTTTTAATTTCAATTCTTTAGACATCAAACTCAACCTCTCTACTAGCTCCCAATTAAAAGTTAGCATGTTTTAAATGTAATAAGATAATCCAATGTTATCTTATGGGAGAGGTAGGACTTGCAGTTGTGAAGAACACATTTAGGAGTTTTTTAATACCAGGACATGTAAAACTTAAAGTACATGTCCAACTTTTGAAAAACACAGAATCCTGCCCTCTTGGCTGTTCAGGGCCTACCCAAGGAGTGACTTATACGTATTAAAAAGAAAGCATTAGGCCTGGCAAGAGGTTTATTTGGCTGGGTCGAAATAGCAGTTTAAAACTGCCTATAAAGTGTGCAATGGCAGACCTGTTTAAGAAGGCTACTTAAGTGGGTGGCACAGTAAGTGCTGCATGCCCCCAATAGCTCTTAGAATCACTTTGGAGTCCTGGGTTTCACAGATGCAGATCCACTCCTTCTCACTCAGACAAGAGGACAGCAGGCAGAAGGTCAGCACAGCAGTCCTTCAGAGCAGCAGTCCAGCAGGGTGGCAGTCCTTTCAGGCAGCACAGCAGTCCTTCGTCCTGGCAGAATATCTACAAGTCCAGGAGTGTGCTGAAGAGTTGGTGTCTGAGGTCCAATACTTATACCCAGTTCTGCCTATGAAGTGGCAAAAGTTTCTAGAGGTTTCCCTTTGAAGGGCACAGGTGTCAGTCCAAGTAACAGCCCAATCAAGATATGGTGTCTGAGCTGCAGCTCCAAAAACACCGATCGCATGATGGTGCCGTAACAAATTGACCTGTACCTTTTTAGAAACACCGATCATTAGACAGTGGTTGCCAATACAAATTGACTTGCTCTTTTTTAAATTCTTGAGAAATTGCCCCCGCAGAGTTTACAGGTGCATAAACTGCCAATACTGCTAGGTGGTGGAGTTTAATATGTGTACTATAGCAATAAGAGCATTATATGGAATCTATCGTGCTTCAGAGGTTACCATGAAATATTGGTGCTACAAAAATGCTGCTCATCCTGATGATGACTCTTATATAAGTAATTTAACAGGGTCGAAATATTCACAAAGATACTAGTGGACTGTTTTTTAAATATATGGGACATCATACTCTGATACAGAGTGATGTTAAGGAAAATTGCATCCATATCAGGCAGAAGTCATATGCTTTGTGTATATCACTTGCACACTTTGGTTTATCCATTTCACTATCGCTGCTCCGTTTGTACAGTGATACAATGTGTTCTCAAAGATGTTTTTCATCTTGATGTCCTTTAATAAATTAAACACATCGGATTTGATTCTTGTTCAAACCAATCTATTGTTGTTTATGATTGTCCAGGAAGATGAGGCTTACACATCCCCCGATGGGGCCACCGTTTTTCTTTATCTATTATCTTTACCTGGTCCCAAGGTTAATGTGCTGCCCCCCTTTTATTTATTGTAGTCAGCACAGCAGGGTAGCAGTCCTTCAGAGCAGCAGTCCAGCAGAGTGGCAGTCAGCAGCGGCCGGTGCAGGTAAGCGCGGTGGGGCAGGCGGATTGGGGGGATGTCGACAGACGACGCATTAGGATTTATTTATTTTTCCGATTCCGCTCCCATTTTATACATGTAAGTCTCCCTTAAGGTAGGCCCTATATAACCCACAGGGCAGGGTGCAGTGCATTTAAAAGGCAGGACATGTACTTTTAAATTGTACACATCTTGGGGGCCGATTACGATCACGTTTGGAAACTTTTCTGACCAAATCGGTTTCGGAATCGTTTCCAAACGAATCGGGTCCTGTGAGTCCGACCAACCGATTACGATGCATCTGGATGCTTCTGGATACGATTCGGTTGGACTCCCATTGACTTACATGGGAGCCTGTGTTCCGAACGAGAACACAGGCTCCAATTGAAAAAAGGGGTTGGTGGGGAAAACCATGCACCCTTTGATGGGCTCTTCTAGTGCCTGCCCCAGTGTGCATGGTTGTAGAGAGGGGTCCCATGAGTACTCCTTTTGTGGCGAAACCGGAAGCCTCAGGGTGAAGGGGGGCCTGCTACGGGCCCTCGAGGTTCGATTCCAACAGCCGTTTCGTGTCGGGCAAACCGATTCGGAACGGATTTCTGAATCGGTCATCGTAATCGCTCGTTCGGAAACCGTGTCCGTAGAGCTCTACGAATTGGCTCTGAACGACTCAGTCTGTCCGAATCCCGTTTGGAACCGATTCGGACAGCCCGAACGGTTTCCTTGCATCGTCATCGGTCGTCCGGAAAGGTGTCCGATTTAGTCGGAAACATAGGTTCCAAATCGGATTCACCAAATCCGAATCCCGTTTGGAGCCTTTCTGGATGGCATCGTAATCGACCCCTTGGTAGTGAAAAACTCCCAATTCTGTTTTTACTATTGCAAGGTCTATCTCTTACATTATTACACCTTTTAAGTGTAATTCCCAATTACGAAGAGATAGATTTTTCATTTTTGTTGTCACTGGATTCACAATTTAAAATCACAACTTATGGTAAATTACAGTTTAGCAAATGGCACTTTTAGAAAGTTGAATGGAAAAACGAGGGCAAAAGTCTTAGACAGAAAGTGCACTACTACAAAAACACTAAGAGTGTCTAATACATAATATTCTCAGCTAAACTAGTTCATAACCATAAACAAAGCTTTAACAAAATCAAAAGCAACGCTTCATTTAGTCACAGTATCCCAATAAATGTCCTTGACACCGTCACTCTGTTGCTTCGTCTTTGTTTGTTTAGTCAAATGTAGAAATTTCAACAAAAGTTAATTGTCTTTCAAATGTCAATCATAAGTGACAAGCGTGGGTAACACAAATCCCAATGCATTTCGGGTGTAAAAACCACCCTTCTTCAGGGGAATCTACAAACAAATCATAATGGCAATAAGTATACATCATGTATCATTTTATAACAACATTCAACATTACCGAGTGGCCCTTTCTCCTGTGAGGTGGATATTCGCTGTGAAAAATTCTTATGTTGTGAGCCCAACTCAAACTTGTTGTAAAGTATCATGAGAAAGAAATCAAACTCCACACCGTCTCAATGTGACATATGGAGGGGAGGTTCGTCCCTGTCCCAGATGCTCCCACCCAGACGCGGACTTTGGCCATATGGTTTGGGATTGTGGAGTCAATCAATCAATCAATCACAGAATTTGTAAAGCGCGCTACTTACCCGCGAGGGTCTCAAGGCGCTGGGGAGAAAAAAAGGGGGGGGTGCTGCTACTGGTCGAACAACCAGGTCTTGAGTAGCCTCCTGAAGGTCAGCAGGTCTTGGGTCTGTCGTAGGCTTAGTGGAAGGGTGTTCCAGGTCTTGGCGGCGAGGTGGGAGAAGGATCTGCCGCCGGTGGTAGTTCTTCGAATGCGAGGGGCGGTGGCGAGGGAGAGGTCGGCGGAGCGGAGTTGGCGGTTGGGGACGTAGAAGAGGAGTCGTCTGTTGAGGTAGGCTGGGCCAGTCTTGTGGAGTGCCTTGTGTGCGTGGATGAGGAGTTTGAAGGAGATTCTCCTGTCGATGGGGAGCCAGTGCAGGTTCCTCAGGTGGGGGGTGATGTGGCTGTGGCGTGGTACATCGAGGATCAGGCGTGCGGAGGCGTTTTGTATGCGTTGCAGTCGCTTGATGAGCTTGGCTGGGGCTCCCGCGTAGAGGGCGTTCCCATAGTCAAGTCTGCTACTGACGAGGGCCTGGGTGACTGTTCTTCTTGTGTCTGTCGGGATCCACCTGTAGATCTTGCGAAGCATGCGGAGGGTGTTGAAGCAGGAGGATGACACTGCGTTGACTTGCCTGGCCATGGAGAGCGTTGAGTCGAGGATGACTCCCAGGTTGCGTGCGTGGTCGGTGGGTGTCGGGGCTGCTCCCAGCGTCGTTGGCCACCAGGAGTCGTCCCAGGCTGAGGGGTTGGAGCCGAGGATGAGGACCTCTGTCTTGTCCGTGTTCAGTTTTAGTCGGCTGATCTTCATCCAATCGGCGACGGCCTTCATTCCTTCATGGAGGTTGGATTTGGCTGCGAGGGGGTCCTTGGTGAGGGAGAGGATCAGTTGAGTGTCGTCGGCGTAGGAGATTATGTTGAGGTCGTGCTGTCTGGCGATGTGTGCGAGCGGGGCCATGTAGATGTTGAACAGTGTTGGGCTGAGGGACGATCCCTGGGGTACGCCGCAGATGATCTCGGAGGCTTCGGATCGGAATGGTGGGAGGAGGACTCTCTGGGTTCTGCCGGTGAGGAAGGAGGTGGCCCATTCAAGGGCCTTGTCTCGGATCCCTGCGTCATGGAGGCGTGCGCGTAGAGTGCGGTGGTAGACAGTGTCGAAGGCGGCAGAGAGGTCCAGCAGGATGAGGGCTGCGGTCTCACCGTTGTCCAGCAGGATCCTGATGTCGTAGGCGGCGGCGATGAGGGCAGTCTCAGTGCTGTGGTTGCTGCGGAACCCCGATTGGGATGGGTCCAGGATGCTGTTTTCTTCGAGGTATCGGGTTAGCTGTTTGTTGACGATCTTCTCGATGACCTTGGCTGGGAACGGAAGCAGGGAGATGGGCCGGAAGTTCTTGAGGTCTCTCGGTCCGCCTTGGGTTTTTTGAGTAGGGCGTTGATCTCTGCGTGTTTCCAGCTCTCTGGGAAGGTCGCGATCTCGAAGGAGAGATTGATGACGTTGCACAGGTGGGGTGCGATGGAGCTGCTGGCTTTGTTGAAGATGTGGTGCGGGAAAGGGTCTGACGGGGAGCCGGAGTGTATTGTGCTCATGGTCTTGATGGTGTCCTCAATGTTTACGCTGGCCCAGGCTGGCAGGGTGTCGTGGACGATGGTGTGCGGTGGGTCTGGTGCATCGATCTTAGTTGGGGCTGTCTGGGTGTTGAAGCTGTCGTGGATGTCGGCGATCTTGCGGTGGAAGAAGGTGGCGAGGGAATCACACAGGGGTTGCAACGGCGGGATGTCGTTGGTGTTGGAGCTGGGGTTGGAGAGTTCCTTCACGATGTTGAAAAGCTCCTTGCTGTTGTGTGCATTGTTGTCGAGGCGGTCTTTGAAGGAGATTCTCTTGGCGGACTTGATGAGGTGGTGGTGGTTACGGATGGCGTCTTTGTGGGCTGCGTGGCTGTCCGGTGTCTTATCACTGTGCCATTTCTTCTCTAGTTTCCGGCAGGTGCGCTTGGAAGCTATGAGTTCCGAGGTGAACCAGCTGGCTCTTTTGGTGGTGTCACTGTGGGTGAGTTTTTTCAGCGGGGCGAGGGTGTTGGCACAGTCGTCCATCCATCGTCTGAGGTTGCAGGCGGCGTCGTCGGTGTTGGATGGGTCGGAGGGAGGGCTGAGAGCGAGGGTTGCCCGTAGTTCGTCTTCGGTGACTTTGCTCCAGCAGCGGCGTGGGATCTGTTGGGTGCGGTGGTGTGTGGTGGGCTTCTGGAAGGTGAAATGGATGCAGCGGTGGTCGGTCCAGAGGAGTTCCGTGGTGTGGCTGAAGGAGACGTGGGAGCTTGAGGAGAAGATGGGGTCAAGCGTGTGGCCGGCGGAATGGGTCGGTGTTGTGACGAGCTGGCTCAGACCGAGGTTGGCGAGGTTGTCGATCAGGGTGGTGGAGTTGCTGTCGTTGTTGTTCTCCAGGTGAAAGTTCAGGTCTCCGAGGAGGATGTAGTCGGTAGAGGTCAGGGCGTGCGTGCTGGATGAAGTCGGCGATGGAGTCGCTGAACTGGGGTCGGGGCCCAGGGGGTCTGTAGACAAGGGTGCCTCTAAGGGTGGTGTTGGGGTCCGTGTGGATCTGGAAGTGCATGTGTTCGGCGGTGCTGAGAGTGTCGTCGGTGCTGGTCGAGACCCTGATGGTGTTCTTGTGGACGATGGTGATCCCTCCTCCTACTGCATTGACGCGGTCTCTGCGGGTGATCTTATAGCCGTCTGGGATGGCTATGGCGATGTCGGGGGCGGAGGAGTCGTTCATCCAGGTCTCTGTCAGGAAGGCGACGTCTGGTGATGATGTGTCGAGCAGGTCCCAGAGCTCGACGGCGTGTTTGCGTGCGGAGCGGGTGTTCAGTAGGATGCATCAGAGGTGGCTGAGGTCCTTCTTGGCGGGCGCTTCGGTGGCTCTGAGGCTGGTGTAGCTGCAGTTCCGGCAGGTGAAGGGACCATGGGTGCGTGCCGGTGCGGCCTTGAAGCAGTTGTGCGTCCGTCCGGGGTTGAGAGCGTGGAGTGTGGTGGCATCGTAGCGGCGTCGGTCCTCGAGGCTGGTGCGGAGGGCGCATGGCCCAGGGGGTCTGGCGCTGGGTGCGGTCCAGGCGCGGACGGGCGCAGACGGGCTTGCCTTATGCGCGCCTTTGGCGCGCCATCTGCGCGGCCGCGCAGCGGCCGCCATATATGGGGAGGTGGGAGGGAGGAGCAGCGGGGAGGCGGGAGGCAGGGGCAGCGAATGGGCAGTCAGGGGGGCAGGGCCGCAGGACGCAGCGGCGGGAGTGGAGAGAGGCAGCGAGGGGTACAGAAGGAAAACAAGGACACAGGGAAAATGGGGGCAGCGAGGGGTACAGAAGGAAAAACAAGGACACAGTTCAAATGGGGGCAGCGAGGGGTACAGAAGGAAAAACAAGGACACAGTTCAATGGGGGCAGCGAGGGGTACAGAAGGAAAAACAAGGACACAGTTCAATGGGGGCAGCGAGGGGTACAGAAGGAAAAACAAGGACAGTTCAATGGGGGCAGCAAGGGGTACAGAAGGAAAACAAGGACACAGGGAAAATGGGGGCAGCGAGGGGTACAGAAGGAAAAACAAGGACACAGGGAAAATGGGGGCAACGAGGGGTACAGAAGGAAAAACAAGGACACAGTTCAATGGGGGCAGCGAGGGGTACAGAAGGAAAATGGACACAGGAAAAATGGGGGCAGCGAGGGGTACAGAAGGAAAATGGACACAGGGAAAATGGGGGCAGCGAGGGGAAACAGAAGGAAAATGGACACAGGGAAAATGGGGGCAGCGAGGGGAAACAGACGGAAAACGGGCACCGAGGCCACAGGCAGAGGGGCGAGCCACCAGCAGCAGCAGCGGGCGGACAACACAGGCGGAGCTGTGTAGTGGGGGAGCGACCTACCTGGCAAGGTCAAGGGTCGCTCTCCTCACGCGCAGCGGCCGCCATATATGGGGAGGTGGGAGGGAGGAGCAGCTGGAAGGCGGGAGGCAGGGGCAGAGAATGGGCAGTCAGGGGGCGGGGCCGCAGGGACGCAGCGGCGGGAGTGGAGAGAGGCAGCGAGGGGTACAGAAGGAAAAACAAGGACACAGGGAAAATGGGGGCAGCGAGGGGTACAGAAGGAAAAACAAGGACACAGGGAAAATGGGGGCAGCGAGGGGTACAGAAGGAAAAACAAGGACAAAGTTCAATGGGGGCAGCGAGGGGTACAGAAGGAAAAACAAGGACAGTTCAATGGGGGCAGCGAGGGGTACAGAAGGAAAAACAAGGACACAGTTCAATGGGGGCAGCGAGGGGTACAGAAGGAAAAACAAGGACACAGGGAAAATGGGGGCAGCGAGGGGTACAGAAGGAAAAACAAGGACACAGTTCAATGGGGGCAGCGAGGGGTTCAGAAGGAAAATGGACACAGGAAAAATGGGGGCAGCGAGGGGTACAGAAGGAAAATGGACACAGGGAAAATGGGGGCAGCGAGGGGAAACAGAAGGAAAATGGACACAGGGAAAATGGGGGCAGCGAGGGGAAACAGAAGGAAAACGGGCACCGAGGCCACAGGCAGAGGGGCGAGCTTACCAGCAGCAGCAGCGGGCGGACAACACAGGCGGAGCTGTGTGGTGGGGGAGCCGACCTACCTGGCAAGGTCAAGGGTCGCTCTCTCACCGCGCAGCGGCCGCCATATATGGGGAGGTGGGAGGGAGGAGCAGCTGGGAGGCGGGAGGCAGGGGCAGCGAATGGGCAGTCAGGGGCGGGGCCGCAGGGACGCAGCGGCGGGAGTGTAGAGAGGCAGCGAGGGGTACAGAAGGAAAAACAAGGACACAGGGAAAATGGGGGCAGTGAGGGGTACAGAAGGAAAAACAAGGACACAGTTCAAATGGGGGCAGCGAGGGGTACAGAAGGAAAAACAAGGACACAGTTCAATGGGGGCAGCGAGGGGTACAGAAGGAAAAACAAGGACACAGTTCAATGGGGGCAGCGAGGGGTACAGAAGGAAAAACAAGGACACAGTTCAATGGGGGCAGCGAGGGGTACAGAAGGAAAAACAAGGACACAGGGAAAATGGGGGCAGCGAGGGGTACAGAAGGAAAAACAAGGACACAGTTCAATGGGGGCAGCGAGGGGTACAGAAGGAAAATGGACACAGGAAAAATGGGGGCAGCGAGCGGTACAGAAGGAAAAACAAGGACACAGTTCAATGGGGGCAGCGAGGGGTACAGAAGGAAAATGGACACAGTTCAATGGGGGCAGCGAGGGGTACAGAAGGAAAATGGACACAGGGAAAATGGGGGCAGCGAGGGGAAACAGAAGGAAAATGGACACAGGGAAAATGGGGGCAGCGAGGGGAAACAGAAGGAAAACGAGCACCGAGGCCACAGGCAGAGGGGCGAGCTTACCAGCAGCAGCAGCGGGCGGACAACACAGGCGGAGCTGTGTGGTGGGGGAGCGACCTACCTGGCAAGGTCAAGGGTCGCTCTCCTCACCGTGCAGCGGCCGCCATATATGGGGAGGTGGGAGGGAGGAGCAGCTGGGAGGCGGGAGGCAGGGGCAGCGAATGGGCAGTCAGGGGAGCGGGGCCGCAGGGGACGCAGCGGCGGGAGTGGAGAGAGGCAGCGAGGGGTACAGAAGGAAAAACAAGGACACAGGGAAAATGGGGGCAGCGAGGGGTACAGAAGGAAAAACAAGGACACAGTTCAAATGGGGGCAGCGAGGGGTACAGAAGGAAAAACAAGGACACAGTTCAATGGGGGCAGCGAGGGGTACAGAAGGAAAAACAAGGACACAGTTCAATGGGGGCAGCGAGGGGTACAGAAGGAAAAACAAGGACACAGGGAAAATGGGGGCAGCGAGGGGTACAGAAGGAAAAACAAGGACACAGGGAAAATGGGGGCAGCGAGGGGTACAGAAGGAAAATGGACACAGGGAAAATGGGGGCAGCGAGGGGAAACAGAAGGAAAATGGACACAGGGAAAATGGGGGCAGCGAGGGGAAACAGAAGGAAAACGGGCACCGAGGCCACAGGCAGAGGGGCGAGCTTACCAGCAGCAGCAGCGGGCGGACAACACAGGCGGAGCTGTGTGGTGGGGGAGCGACCTACCTGCGGCCCTTTTGGGAGGTGGTACTTGGTAAGCTGGCAGCAGTGCTGGGCAGAGAATTATCTTGCACACTACAGACGTGCATTTTGGGGCTTTTTCCCAGGCCGCCGAAGCGCAAAGTGGGGAATAGGTTAATAGATCTGGCGTTGGGGTTGGCAAAACGCTGCATTGCTATGGAATGGAAATCGAATAGGGGGCTGCAGTTTGAGACCTGGCACAGGGATATGATTATATGGGCTGGGGCGGAAGGTACAGCGCTCAGCTGGGAGGAAGCTAAAGTATGAGGAAACTCCCCATTGCGGGCCAGTGGAGGGAAGTACTGGCGACCAGGGAGATCCCTGACGGGCGGGTGGCGGATGAGCCGGGTTCAGATTTAGATTCAGGCCCGGGTCAACACCCTGTAGCGACTTAGACTGCACTACCTAACACAACCTTGACGGGATTGGGGAAGTGGCTTTCCTGTTGCCAAAATGATGTATGGGGGATTATTTGCTGTCCACTTGCAGCCGAGATGGGGTGGATCTACTTGCAGCTGGGGATCCCTTACCCGTGCTGTATTGTTTGCCTCCCTCTGTGTCACTTTATTACATGGTGCCCCTATCACACGCTTGCACTGATGTCTATGATACATTTCCCACCCTCTGCATAAGGTCTCTTTTTGTTTATCTTTGTTCTTTCATTTCCTTGTTTCAGTTGGGTTATTGTTCTTTGGTTTTGTCATTCTGTTGGGAATGCTCTCAGACGACTGATGTAGCATTCTGTATTCCAAGAACGCTTTATTGGTACAGAGACCTGTTGGTGGGCACTCTCACCATGTGTATTATCCGGCACTAACAATTGTGAAGCAAGCACTGAGGAACCTGGTCGGACTCTGGAGGTGGTAGATCTCTGCTGGAGCATTGGCAATGCAGCACCCCTGTGGGTGTAACGTAATGTATAGCGGTTAATCAGTTTCTTTCACTTGATCGTTAATATGGATGCTGAAAGCTATATTTCAGTCCTGTATAGTTGTTGCCCTTGAATTATTTGCAATTTAGATTGTTTTGCTTCTATATACGGATTGTACTATAAAACCTGCAAAATGACAAAGATATTTTTAAAAAAACAACTTTCTAGCAATTTTCAGGCAACTATAAAAATGTCAAGATAACTCTGAAGATTGATGGACCTGCTGCAGAGAGATCTGAGTTTTGTCTAGTGGAAGTTTTGACTCCTCATAAAGTAGAGGAGGAGGTTAAAATGCCTGATGCAAAGAAGCTGGTAAACCATGCAGATCACAAATTGCATGCAATGGAAATAGGTCAGTGCATTACTGCTTCTGTCAGACAGCCCCTTTTGTTACATGCAGTTTATAAGTTTAAATCCTAATATAGAACAGTAAGCTATTAACTATCAAAGAGCTGCATTACCATTCATTGCAATGGCAGAAAACCTGTGACAGACCACCCGGGCGGAAGAGTAACATAGCTTTTGATTGTAAGAACTTAAGGGTGTTTTTGAACAGTAAATAAAAAATTAAAAAATTCAGCCTTAAATTTACAAAATCAGCATCAAGAGGAATAACCTTCAATCATGTTTTACTTGCGGATAAGTTTAAACAAACTAGAGAACAAGGCACAGTAGGGCAGCCTATTCAAGGGAGTTCCTCAAATACTAAAATAGATGCTTTGATCTTATTTTGCCTTAGAAAACAGTTCAAGAAATGCGTGCCTTCGCCAAAGTAGCTCACTCACCATGGGGTTTCCTTCAGTTTGCTTTGGCTTTCCTGCTGCCAATTTCCCCTTATGCTAAGGAAGCTCCATTAATGAGTAACAGTTCTTGTGTATTTAAAAGTCATCGACCCACTGCGCTTGTTAGTCACACCTGCAAGAGGACACGACAGGAATTTTAGGCACTTCTCTAAAGAGAACAGCAAAGGCCATTTTTTATTTACACACGCAATGTGCTTTAACTTGAATAGCAATGCAAAAAGAACAGGGAAATATGTTTTGATCGGTACCCTCTTTAGCCAGAGGGGTATTGGCAGACCGCAGACCTTTTATATTTCATCTTGTTCATGTAATTCAGATCCAAATACATGCTGCCTATCTTCTCCAGATGGAACTAAAGTGCCGTTTATAGAAATAAGGCCAAAATACCGAAAAACAGTAGATTAATCTGAACTAATACCGTAGTCAAAAAGGCAGAGACTGCTATACTGCAAGAACATTCAATTATTTGCACAGAAAGATTGCAAAGGTTAATCTCTAATGGGGAGAAGTCAATTACTCCCTTCTGTTCATCAGATAGTGTGAAGCAATAACTGCCCAATGCTGGTTAGCCAGTGACTTTAACGTATTCATCTTAATCACAGCTTGTGAAGGGGCTGCAATTAACATGAATACTTAAACAAAAGCACACAATCTGCCCCGCAGCCGCGCTTTACAAACAAAAGGGTACAGCTAGTCTAAAAACATGGCGCGTGCCTCCTGTTTGTTTTCCAACAAAAATAAAAATGGATAAAAGACTACATGATATACTCATGAAGAATGATTGGCTGAATGTAATTGGCAGATCTGACTCTTATTTCCCCGCTCAATTTACTCACAAAGCAATCACTGGATGCTCCATAACCGATTATCTCATTGTTTCATATGTTGCCTTTCATCTTATTTCCAGCATAGAAATTATTGACAGCTCTCTTAGTGACCATAGAGCCCTTTCTTTTACTTTAGAGTTTAGTACTGTTCATGTAGGGTCTTGGAAATTGTATAGGTTTAATTCTAAATTTCATAAGGTTAAAGGAGAAACCCACTGGTATTTAGCAAAGATTCAATAACTGAAAGGGTCCCTGGAAGCTCTGCTTAACAGGGGTTTCTGGAATTCGGAAATAATTCATTAATTTCCCTAGTTTATGAAACATATGGTACAGAGGGACTGGCATGTCTCTACAAATACAACCACTGTTATCTCCCACTACTCTGTACAATTGTATTTCTTATGTGTCTCCATTTATATAGTTTTAAAAATTACATATATATATATATATATATATATATTTATAATTCTTTTTAGTTTTTTAAAAATGAAAATGCACTGTCATTAACTTGCTAAAAACTTATATTTTATTTTTTAGTTATGGTTTCTCTATATTATTTCATTGAAGAAATTGTATTAATAAAGTGCCGTTCAATTTTTTTAATAGTAACGTCCGCCTTCAGTCATCACTACTTATTGGTTGTTGTAATCTTAGGGCAGTCAGAGAGGCATTTTTCCACTGACTCCACCTCCACCTCCTGTGGGAATTAGACTGAGATACAGTGGACAATTTTTGTCCATTTTACAGCAGGCATGGTCCATCACTCTTTGAGTCATTTGTTCGGAGAAATATATTTTTGAGCCTGTACAAAGACAAAAGCACTATATAGAGGAACATATTGCTAAACCTGTAACTCAGAGATAGGAAAGTACAGTAAAAATAGAAGAAACACTCCAGAATTCTTATTGCAATATATAGCATGTATTCCTAAATGTATGTTAATTTTATAATGTTTAGAAGCAAAAGGTTTCTCTAAATAACATATGCGCCCATTTGTTATGGAAGTATTACGTCAATTACATGGTCCCTAAACTTGAATAAAAACCAAGAAGAAGAGAAAGATTGGCAATAACATAAAAGTAGGCATATCACTGCCATAGATGCAGGCAGCACCTTTCTAGATCTGAACAAGAAAACTTAATGGTAAGCAACATTAGAAAATGAATATTGTGCAAAAGGCAGTGCTTAATTTGAGCCGGTGGTTTCCGGTGCTCGGCTCCGGCATATATTTGTCAACACCAGCACTTATGGCAGTCTGCCACATGGTGGCGCTATTTGTCTAATTTACGGATGATCACAATAGCAGTTGTTTATTATTACAATACATCTTAGAAATTACTAATACCTGCTGCGTCCAAGCTATTACTATAGCCTTGGAGGCCTGGAATATTCTGAATGGTCACACTTGTAGGAGTGTGATGGTTTGTAGTTGTGTTGGTGCTGTCATTGGCCTCGATGTCAAGAGCAATGGGTGGTGCAAGCTGAAGTGGCCTTCTGACAATGGCCCTGGCACTTACATTTTTTACAAATTAAGCGCTGGCAACAGGGCGTAGTTGTGATGATTTATAAATGAGCTGGTCGCCCAAAGATGATCTAGTGTATTTTGGGGGGTGGGGGGTGTATGGGCCTGTTTCAATGACATAGTAATGGAGTGGCACATACAAATGCAAGTTGTCTGACTGGTGTCGTCTCTAAGGCTGACTAAAGATTCAGCTAGTTAAACTAGCCCAGAAGTGGACACCTTCAAAAAACAACATAATTCATGCACTCAAAAGAAAATAAAATTGAATATTGGATGCTATGTTTTTTTACAGTGATAATACTTGAAGCCTATAGAATGTGTATACCGTAGAAGGGGGGCTGCTTTTGTTTAAGTATTCATGTTAATCACAGCTCGTGAAGGGGCTGTGATTAACATGAATACTTAAACAAAAGCACACAATATGCCCCGCACCGCGCTTTACTAACAAAAGAGTACAGCAACTTTGAAAACACAGCGTGTACTTTCAATTTATTCTGAAAGCACATGCCTGTTTTTAAACTTGCTGTACTCTTTTGTTAGTAAAGTGTGGCTGCGAGGCAGACTGTGTGCTTTTGTTTAAGTATTCATGTTAATCACAGCTTGTGAAGGGGCTGTGATTAACATGAATACTTAAACAAAAGCTCACAATCCGCCCGCACATCGCTTTACTAACAAAAGAGTACAGCAAGTGCCAACAGCCCCAAGCCCCAAGCCTTACCTGCACTCCCGACTCTTCCTCTGGCACACCGCATCCAGGAAGTGCCTGTTTTTCACGCTGCTTGCTTTTTAAAGCGGCGGCACGAACTCTCTCGCGGGATGTCCTGTGTGTGCGTGCTCCACACACGGCAGTGCGCGCTCGCGGGAAGAGAGGTGCGTGCGCGCATGCACCTTAAAGGGAGCAGTGTACGTAGGCGAAGATTTTGGTCCGGGATGGCGCAAGAGACAGTTTGGGCTGGAGGCAACTGTACTGCTGGATGCCCATTACGTTGACCGATGCCCCTGTGTTGATGATGGCTTTTACTTCGGATCTGGCAATCTTGACACATGTTGGCTGAGGCCTCCTGCAGCCCCTGGTATGTTCAACTGGCTCCTTTTGGTTCTTCTCGTTGTGATACGTTTGTGATGGACAGTTGGCACACCACTCTGGATGGCGGTCTCTGTCTTCTGGTGTCCTTCCCTCGGTTTTTCCTCCTGCAGACTGCCACGAAATGGTTGGCAATCCAGCAGTTGTCACAGGTCCGGCCTTGGGCACGACATTCACTGGCTGGGTGCTCGTCGCGCCCACAGTAGCCGCACTTTGTCTTAGACATTTGGGGCTTTTATTTTCTGTAGGTGCCATTCCTCGTCCATGTGCGGAGTGCGTCGGTTCATTCTACCTTGATGTTTGCCAGTCTTTCTGGGGCTCTAGTGAGGGCCTGGTCCATTTCGCTGGCCCATGCTGCGGACAGGTCATGGGTTCGCGCCAGTATCAGGATGTTTTCTAGACTGATTTCTGGCTGGCGTCGAATAAGGCCCCGGAGCACTTTGTCCCGACATCCTTGGATGATCTGTGCCCTGATCTCCTTTGGCTGGTCATCTGCTGTACAGGTGCTGGCCAGTTCGCACAGCTGGGTGTACAATGCTTCGATGGGCTCGCCTTCCCATTGTCGCACCTGGTGCAGCTTGAACCTTTCGAAATCCGGGTTGAGTTGTGGGTCAAAGTGAGCTTCAAGTGCTTGTACAGCGGTGTCGTAATCTGTGGCGATGCCTGTATTGGGTGGATGCTTAAATAGTTTGCAGATTTCATCCCTGGTGTAGTGAAGGAGTAATGACCTCTTGACGGCTCCGTCAGTCTCTCTTGATGTGACAAAATAGTTGTTCAGCCTTTTGATCCAGATTTTACCCCGTGGACGCGCTGTCGCTGGGTCTTCTAGCTCGCTGAAGGGGGCAGTACCCCTGTGAGGGCATGCTGTACTGGGGCTCTCTGCTGGTGCTGGGCTTGGTCTTCGTCAGCCATTTAGCTTTGTCTGTGGGGCTTCTCTGCTTTGTCTCCCTCTGGTTTTTTTTTTCCTTCTGTCCCCTTTACAGTTGATTGCTACAGCTTTCTTGTGTGGCTATTGCTTTCTCACTGTCTTCTTTTGCCTCTTTATTTACCTTTCTTTTCTCTCTATGTGCTCATATGCTCCTGAACTGTTCTCTGTGTTTGTGATTTTCCCTTTTGTTTTGCGGTGCTTATTTCAATATAATTTGTTTTTTTCTTTGTAGGCTTTCCTACTTATCCTGTGGAGGTGTCAGCTATCTGCTGATAGGGGGCAGCACGTTCGTTCGTGCTCTGGCAGGCTTTACTGAGCGGGCGGGGCTGGCAGGAAAGATATATCTTCCCCAGCACACCTGTGGCCCAGCAGGGGCCCGCGCACTCACCGCTTAATCGACTTCGGGCCTGTTCTGCCGGCTGGGGCAGCGTTGACATGAGGTGCTTCCGCTTGTGTGCTCATCGCACGGGGGCTCTCAGCGTCTTTCGTGGCGTAGGGAGTTGCCTGAGCTCGAAGGGGTCATCTGCACCAGCGGACCAGGGATGGTCTAATGGGGCGCGGGTTGCGACCCCCTCGTCGCCAGTATGGCAGTGTGATTGCGTAGGATAAGGCCTACAGTCTTGGGACGCATGAAGAACAACACACCAGAGAGGTAGGCAGATTGGGAGCTGAACCTCGTGCAGTTCCTTCCCTTTTATTCAACACCACGGGCCAAGCCCGGCCCGCGGATGACGTGCCAGACATATCCGGTTCCGGCACCGGATCACAGGACCGCTAACCTCTTACAGGGAGGAGAAGCTGTGGGCACGGGCAGCCTCCCACTCCCCAAGGATCAACGCAGACTGAATGACTGGGAGGAACTGATGAATGGATTACAACACTAGGATAGCACAACATGAGGAAATGTATCGCCTCTAGGCACCCCTTGACCAAAAGTGTGAGTGAGCAAACTTTTTACAAAAGGTACGCTGGCATTCTAGAAAACAATACAAATCATTTTAAATGCTTCACTGGGAGGTTTAAACACGCCCTCGCATGGGCCACATTATGTCCTGCAAAAGAACAGAGCTCCCCATAGTCTTCATCGCTGTTCTTACACGGTCATGCCTTCCCTGTTGAAGCAAAAGGGAGAGGATGGTGTCGTAACAGCAAGAGATGCTGACTGTGGAAACGGGGAACAAAGAAGGAGTCTCGGCATCCGCTCAACAACATCCTGTGATTCTGGACAAATCACTTAACCTCGCCGTGCCTAAAAAACATGAAAGTGTCCTTGTGTAATGTAACTGGTTCTCGTGTAAAGCGCGTCATTACCTTCGGGTTGAATTTGCGCAATCTAAAAAATGCTCAAAACCCCCAAAATGCAAATGCACACCTAGTCTGCCATTCAGCTGCAATAGTATTTTATGGGGCGTACATGGCCTGCAACACTACTTTCAGTAGGCAGCAGGCACAGTCGACACTCCGTCTCTTCCACTGTGCCAATGCAGGCTGCCCGGGGTCCACGAAGGAGACCCGCTAAGAGGGCGGCCGCCTTAGTGCCACAAGATGGCACAGGAGGGAGCCTCCCAGTGGTTGGGACCCTCAGGGGTCCGGTGTCCCGCGTCACTTCCGGGCAGAGGGGGCGAGGGGTGAGGTACATATACCTCTCACCGCCCACTGGGTGCCCTCTTTGCCCCTAAGATAACCCACCATGTTGGCATATTTGTAATGCTAATAAACCTGCAGCAGTTTTCTCCACAAAGAAGGTGTCTTGTCTGGTTATTTCTCTAGGAGATTGCTGTATGGGGGGATGGCGAGTGTTGCCGATATTGGCACTATGCTCTGGCTTCACCTCACCTCCTGTGTCTCTAGCTATCTCTCCCATCACACTTTAATAACTCCCCGGACACTTTAAAACATGTTACCGACCGAGTCTGTAAGTAAAAGCAAATATTTGAAACAACATTTTGGTTGACACTTTCCTGTTTGAAAGGTGCCCATTCAACCAGAGACTCGTGTTATAGCACCACAGACCGAAAGTAGAGCATTAAACACCCTTCAAGTTGTGTCGTCAGTTTGCTAATTGCACAATGTGTTAACGTTAGTCACGGGAGACTGCCAACCTCAGCCACCGAATCCCTAACTACCATATGTGTTAAAAACTGTTGAAACAAAAACCTCTCCTGTACCCCAAGAATCCAAATAACCATGTGCCTCCACTAATTCTATGTGAAACTGAATGCAAGAAAACAAGAATGTAGGTATTCAGCTACCAAAGAAAGCCAAAATTTCTAGTCAGAAACAGTTGACATGATTCACTGTATGGTACATAAACACGCCTCGTCTTCAGGATAATAATGCACGTCTCCATTATCTTCTTCCACACAATCCATACAAAGCAGTGAGGAGTATTTAGCTGGTGTATACTAACGACGTTTTTTTCCTTAACCAATCCCCAATGGGCGTGTATAAACATAAGAACATTTTCCATCAAAAGTCCATCTATTTCTCTTTGGAGTGGACTATGGCAGCTAGTCTGCTGCTGGGCTCTGGCTCAGGTGCTGCTGGACAAGGGCACTTTGGGCTGCTGGAGCACTAGGGCCTAAGAGACCGGGAACTGCCTGCATGCCTTTCAGCCTCCAGGGCCCGTCATGCGGGTCTGTAATTCAAGCGAGGACAGCTGCAGGAATCCTCTCCTTGTTTAGAACATAGCTGCAGACCAGGTAAGGGGCTCAGCCAGCGAGCCTCCGACGAGAATGAGGAAAGAGGTTTGTACTTTGCTCTCACATACCTCTCTATCTGCTAGAAAGGAAGGGGGGGAGGTTAGGCCCAGTGGCAGACATTTAAGATGCCCTTTGTCCAGAAAGCACATTAATATCCAGTGTCACTTGAGATCTCTGGGGCTGGAGGCTCTCCAGCTGCTTCATCCAAGAGGAAGACCAGAATTCCCAAGGTACCCAGGCGATTGGAGCGATTCTCCTTATTCCACATCTTCTTCAGACTATTCAGATAGGATTCACATTAATGAAGATTACCCGATTTGTCCAAGATTACACAATGTAGTCAAGTGAGAGAGTCAGTATTAAAACCCAGGGCTACTGGTGATAGAGCGAAATGTTCTTGTGAATTGTAGGGGTGCATCATAATCACTGATAGGCCGCACCCATATGTATTCAGACATATATTCGTTTATATTCCATTGTATACCCATGCATGTTTAGTAAAGAATTAGTAGTTCACTGAGACAAAGTGAACTCGGCAGTATAATGGTGCTAGGATAATGATGTAATGTAATGCTTATTGAATTGTGTGAACATAATGCATAGAGAAATTAGTTCGTATGCGTAATGTAATTGCAGTAGTTTAAACGTGCACCATATTAAAGTTGCACATGTAATTCATTGTTTGCATATGAATCGTAATGAAAATGCTTATAGGGAAAAGTAAGATGTGTGTTTAAAAAGTCATATGTAAAGGCCTGACTACATATATGCTTAGGAAAGGCCTGGTTTATTCTTATGTTAGCTTATTTTGTAGGTCGAGAAAAGTTTCTCTTGGTAAGGCTCTCTGGGTACAAACAGTAGATTTAATTTGCACAAGTATCTTTTGTTGCAGGTGCAAGGACACATGTCTCGTTAGTAAGACTAACTCTTTGTTTTCGAAAGCTAGAGAGAGGGGAGGCATGGTACGGGAGTGAAAAGGAATGTAGGGATGATACTTTCGGCGGAGAAGGTGCCTGGGACTCAAGGTCAACGCAACCGTCCAGGATGAAGTCACCGTTTCAGTGGAAAAGCACAAGAAAGAAGACCTGGCCAAGGAGGCGTGACAAAGGCGTGTACAATTGTATTGGGGTTTTGTATTAGGGATAGTGCCCTGAGGGAGGAGGCCAGAGAAGAGGTAGGGGAGACCTGAGAGAAGGACAGAGCTGAGCTTAGGTACTATGTGATTGCACTTCTTAGGAAGTCTTCACAGCTGACACCTTTTATTCTTTCTTGCCTGGGAAAATCGTTATGCAGGGATGCCACTTAGCGTTAGTGTAGGGACAGCAATTGATTTTAAGCTTGTTTAGGCCAATGAAGAGCAACTTAGAAATAGGAGCAATCATAGTCTGGTTGGTCCTCCTAGAACTTTCTATTCTTCTTATCCTGAGTCGGATGAGATTCTTGCGTAGATTATTATTTGTATTAGTGCCCATCTATTTCTTTAACCTCGTGTTGAGGTGCTTGCACGTTCAGTTATTCTTGGCGATAATAAATTCTCAAACTTGAATTCGGAGTCAGTGGTCCTTTCAGACAAAATGAATGCTGATGTCTAACCTGATGAGATTCTCTCCTTTACACTATTCAACAGGTAAAAGATCTTGGCGACCAGAAGGTTCTTATAGATAATTAGATAAGAATCAGCGTTATCAGTTGGTAGCAGAGTAGGATGGTTACCTTTGATGGTAAGGGGAGATCTAGAGCAAGATAGGAGACTAAGTTGCCCCATAGAGCTCGAGTGACGCAGATCCAGAGGACCGCGGGAGAAGGATGTCGGAGGTCGTGGAAAACTGACGGAGAGTGACGGTGCGGCGGAAGTAGCAGTTCGTAGTAGAGTGAGTATGAAAAGAGTGATGTTTGGTAGATTGCGGTGTTTTATTGTTGTGTGATGTCTTGCGGAGTTGGAACGAGAGTTGTGTGATTGAGAAACGGACCGTGAGCGCGCGCGGGACCGGGAGATTTATTGTGGTGTAGAATACACCCAGAGTTGAGAACGTTGACCAGAGTTGTGGGGGTCACGAGACGTCATTGACAGACCCACTGAAGATAGGGAACACATGAGTGAGTGTGTGAATAACCAACGCAGGTCGTAGGTTATTGTGTGCAGAACATTGAGTGATTGAATCCTATCGAGTGTGTTAAAGGCGATTGTCCGGTCGTTTCGCGGACAGACGATTGCCAGATTGAGGTCAACAAGCTCAAGAGGCTGATCGGTCACTAGTAAGACCGACGGTCAGAGAGGTAATTGTTCGGTAGGACGGACATTATTTCAGAGTATGACTGGGACAGATGCGAGCGAGAACAAGTGAATTAGAAAGGAGGGGAACTGCTGCGAGCGGAGGAAAAGTGACGTCAGAACAGTGTCGCGCTGCGATAGGCCGGTTGGTGTGAGCCGCGCTGGGATTGGTGGATTGGAATCAGGAAGTAAAAGCGGACATTTTGAGTGCAAATACAAAGTTGATTCATCATGAAATGTTTTAAAGCTTTAAGGGAACTTTGTAGAGGCGATAGACATGTGGTTGTTCGGGAGGGAGAGGAAGCTCCTCCCGAGGATACACCAGCACATTATATGGCAAAGAATGTAGGATTGCATACCATAATTTGGCTTGAGAATTGGCATAAAATGACAGAAGCAGAAGGAGAATTGTCGTTCCTCGATATGGTACTTTCAGGTTAGAGGTGCTGTACCAGCTCAAGAGTGTAATGGCTTCATTACGACCACTACCTAGACCAACACAGTTTGAGGCACTACATGCGTGGATAAGGGCAGCGTATGATAGGAAGAAGGACAGATGCCAAGAAAGGGTGAAGAAATCGGTCAGGGCATTTCAAGATGCAAGGTGGGATGCCTTGGAGAAAAGGTGGAGAGCAGACACGATCGAAGGAGATAAGTTATACCCACTGCTGATACAAAATGGAAAGATTACAAGAATCGATGAGGACGACAGTGATCTAGATGACAGTTTGTTGGATAGGATGTTGGCGGAGAGGCCACCACCATTTAACCCAGATTCAGAAGAGGGAAAGACGACCCCAGCAGTGGCAATAGTTGATGAGAGCCAGAACCAGACTAGCATGAGAGTAGTGGGAAGAATTTCCACAGGAACGGAGGGGCTACGGCGTCTATGATAACACAGCCTCCTGCGGGGAACACAAGATTACCGGACTCCTTGACAGTACCGGTTACCATTGGCCCTATAGTACCGGTATATGACCCAGACCGAGTGAGAGAAGGGAGCTCCGTACCGATGAGAAGGGAAGAAGGAAACAGTGAGAGTGGGAATGGGTTTGGAGTAAGGGTGGTTCATTTCCCAAGACCAATGGAGACAAGTACGCCGTTACCGGCTACTGCGGACTCTTCATGTGGGCGAGAAGAGGAGAGACCGGAAAGACCGAGGTCTTTACGGGAATCTAAGTCAGCTTTGAGGGAGTGGACACCAACAGTAACGAACCAAGAGGATAGGATGCAAAGAGATAGGGCACAAAATGTCTCGGAAGACAGACCAGGTTCCAGGAATATAGAAGGGAATAGGTCACAAGGACAGAATAGTGACTGTGATGAGCGGGACGGCTCAGGTTGTCGAGATGTACTGAGGAGTGCAGTACAGGCAAGGTTGCTAGACGTAGTGAGGCTGAAAGCAGAGGTAGACGAAATGATCAGTGGGGGTCTGCCTTTAGAAAGGATAGAAATTTATGGATCAGATGAGCTGCTGTTTGTAGCAAAAGATGTGACTCGAAAAGCTAGAATGGCACATGATAGATTGAAGGAATTGGCCAAAAGATATGAGGTGGACCTGAACAAAACTAAAGCGTTGCAGGGACCACATAGATTGCATTACAGTGATCAGGAGTTGGAGGAGAAAAGAATCACAGGATTAAAGACGCACACCAGAGACCTGATCATAGGAATGAGAATATGGATTTTGTTGGACAAATGGGAAGAAAGGTGGTCCAAAAAGAAACCAGTAAAGAGAGCAGAAGGAGAAACGCCGCCGCCAGGAGGGGGGCGACGGGTGTTGGGAATTTTCCTTTACGGAAAGTACAGAATGGAGGGTACGTGCATGTGCCGTGGAATAGAGGTGATTTGGCTGCATTTACAAATGATTTTCCTCGGCTGAGGGAAAAACCGGTGGAGTGGTACAAGCAGGTTGAGCGGTTTGTGAAGATTTCCAAAGTATTGTGGATTGATTTGAACACTTTGTTTGACATAGTGGTACCAGGAGATTTGTGGACAGCATGTAAAGTCGCTATTGAGTGGCCGACTTCGGAACCGAAAAGAGAGGCGGTTACAAATGGTCCATCACCTGATGTCATGAAAAAGTATGAGCAGGTGATTACGTGGTTGAAGTCGAAGATTTCACCTCAGGATATAGATTGGGTTAAGATAGATCGGACTGTACAGGAACCCAAGGAAACGGTGCATGAATATTATGAAAGACTTCTGCAAGTTTTTAAACAGTATAGTGGGTTAGATGTTTTGGACCCTAAGGATATGGGACAGTTTGTCTCAAAGTTTGTAACGGGTCTGAGAGGGGAAATCAGCCTCATGATACAGCACCATTTGATCTGCTGGCAGAACAAGCCACTAGATGAAATTTTGCGGTATGCGAGATACTGTAGTGATGAGGTGGAATCAAAACATCGAAAGCTAAAAGACAAATTAATGCTTGTCCAGATGCAGACAGCACAGAGTCAGCCTAGTGGAGGGACCTTGGGGAGAAAGCAAGGAAATTTCCAGGGAAACCAGAATGGGCAGGTACAGGGAAAGGGAAAACCAGTAGACCCCAAGACAGGAGTGGACGTGGCCACATTGAAGAAGACCACTGCGTGTCATCTTTGTCGCCAGGTCGGACATTGGAAACGCGAGTGTCCTTTGAACCCAGCTAATCAGGTACAGGAAGAGGAAGAGGGGGCTCAGGCACCCGCGCAAGAGGTAGTTAACACAATAACGAGACCTAGGATGATGAAAGGGGGGGGTTTACAATTCTCACGCTCAGATTCCCCAAGCTCCAAGGATTTCACAAGGAACACGAACGTACCAACAGATGCCCCTGTTCGAACGTTATGATGAGGATAGCTCAGACCCTTTATCCTGACGGTGCCTGAGGGGGAGGAAGACTGCACACTTGGAGCGGTCTTGGAGGTAGACCAGAGGGGACCTTTGTGGAGGCAGAGATTGAGGGCAATCCTGCAACACTTTTGGTTGATACTGGAGCTACCCGGTCTACTGTAAGATCTGCAGTAGTCCCTAACCTACCCCTCTCGGGACAATCAATCCAGGTTGTTGGAGTAGCGAACAAGAAAATAAGCAGCCCATTGACAGAACCGATCTTAGTAAAGATAGGTACTTTCCAAACTAGACATCAGTTTGTAGTGTGTGATACGAGTCCAGTTTGTCTTTTGGGAAGAGATCTGTTGTGCAAGTTGAACTGCACGATTTATTGCACACCACGGGGAGTGGAGGTCCAGACGATAGATGACGATGCGGACTTTAAAATTACCAATCAGCTTCTGTGTATAGATCTGTACCCAATGGTGACTGTGGAAGAACTTCCACATGATCTGAGAGACGCAGTGTCGCCTGTGGTGTGGGATTTCGCGGGCGATGAAATAGGTTTAATCAGAGGGGTTGAACCAGTGCGGATTGAGGTGAAACAGAATGTTGATTTCCCAAGAACACCTCAATACAACCTGTCGACAGAAACGATTGCAGGAATAAAACCTGTGATCGAGACTTTCATTGAGAAGGGTATTTTAAAAGAGATCAGAGGTAGTCCCTGTAATTCACCCATAATGGGACTACAGAAACCGAGCGGGAAGTACAGGATCGTGCAAGACCTGCGAAAGGTCAACACGATAGTTGTCCCTTGTTGTCCAGTGGTACCGAATCCTTCAGTAATACTGTTCCAGATCCCATGTGAAGCCGAGTGGTTTACGGTTATCGATTTGTGTCAATCCTTCTTTTCGATACCGCTCCACGAGGAAAGCCAATTTCTTTTTGCGTTCAGGCTAGAAAATCGAGTGTTAACATGGTGTCGTATCCCTCAAGGGTATACAGAAAGCCCATCGATCTTTAACCAGATCCTGAAGAAGAACCTTGAGAGTCTTGTGTTGCCACAGAACTCAGTTCTCGTGCAATACATAGATGACTTGCTAATTGCCGCAGAAACAGAAGATGCTTGCAGAATTGACACTGTAGCATTGTTGAACCACTTAGCAGAGAACGGACATAAGGTGTCCCCTAACAAGCTGCAGTACTGTTTGAAAGAAGTACAGTACTTGGGACACAGATTGGAAAAAGGCAAGAGGAAGGTGTCACCAGATCGAATTGAGGCAATAATGAGCATGGCAGTACCCACGACACAGAGAGAAGTTAGGATGTTTCTGGGAATGGTTGGCTATTGTCGACAGTGGATTCCTAGTTTCTCCTTGAGAGCAAAGCCTCTGCAGAGGCTTACGCACAAGGACGTGAGTGATCCGGTACCATGGGACGAGGAGTGCTTGATATCATTCCTGAAACTGAGAGAGGATTTGTGCAGAGCTCCGGCACTGGGAATGCCTGATTACAACAAGACCTTTTCATTGTTTTGTTACGAGAGGGAAGGATGTGCATTAGCAGTGTTAGCTCAGAACCATGGAGGTGTCCGTAGACCAGTTGCATACTTTTCAGCTACTCTAGATCCGGTAGCTTCTGCGTTGCCCGGATGTCTAAGATCCGTTGCTGCAACAGGTGTCAGCATTGAAAGATGTGAAAGCATTGTAATGGGACATCCATTGACTGTACATGTGCCACATTCGGTTGAGTTATTAATGACCAGGACCAAGACCCAGCACCTAACGAACAATAGGTTAACGAGGTACGAGCAAGTCATACTTGCCGCAGAGAATGTGACTCTGAAAAGGTGCTCTGTCTTGAACCCTGCAACATTGATGCCTACACCGAATACAGATGATGAAGATTGTGCGGACCATGATTGTCTCGATGTGACCGAACTTTGCACCAAACCGAGACCTGACATTGTCGATGAGCCATTGGCTGACCCAGATGAAATTTTCTTTGTCGATGGTTCATGCTTAAGAGACAGTGTGGGGCAATTGAGAGCAGCGTTTGCTGTATGTACTATTTCAGGAGTGGTCGACGCTGCTTGCCTAGAAGGAGTACGCTCCGCGCAGGTAGCTGAGATCATTGCCTTGACCCGTGCCTGTTTGGCCGCTGATCGAATTCGAATCACGATTTACACAGACAGCCAATATGGCTTTGGCGTGGTGCATGACTTCGGGCAGTTATGGTCTCAGAGGGGATTTTTGACATCATCTGGCTCACCCATTCATAATGGAGAATATGTAAGACAATTGTTAGAAGCATTACAGCATCCTAAGGAAATTGCTGTTGTAAAGTGTTCAGCCCATGGGAAGGGGGAGGACTTTGTATCCTTGGGTAATAACTACGCGGACGAGGTAGCCCGCTTCTGCGCAGAACAAGGATGCATATTCACAGGAAGAGAGATAGAAGAGAGCCAAGAGGGAACCGATCTCAGCATAATGTTGACCATGGCAGACACTTGGGAAGAGCTTAAGCGATTGCAGGATGAAGTTTCTAACCAGGAGAGAGAGGGATGGATCAAAGCTGGGTGTGAGAAAGGAGACGTGGATGTTTGGGTATCAAACGATGGGAGAGCTGTGTTGCCGGAGGAATTGCTGAGTCCGATGGCAAGATTGATACATGGACAGGCACACCTTGGTAGAGACGCAATGATGAGAGTGTTCAGACAGACGTGGTATAACCCACGGTTCCGAGCAATGGCTGAGACGGTATGTCAGAGGTGTGTTACGTGTCAACAGATGAATGCTGGAAAGAAAACTGTAGTTACATTGAGTCATATTGGAAGGTCAGGAGGGCCCTTCAATAGATTACAGTTGGATTTCGTGGAGATGCCTAGGTGCAATGGCTTGAGGTACATTCTAGTGATAGTATGTGTATTCTCACGGTGGGTGGAGGCTTACCCCACACGCAGGTGTGACACTCTGACAGTGGCTAAATTATTGTTGAGGGAGCTTATCCCTAGATTCGGGATCCCGACCTCTTTGGAATCAGATAGAGGAGGGCACTTCCATAGCGAAATCATGAAGTTACTTTGTGCAGCATTGAACATTGACCAGAGACTCCACTGTAGCTACAGACCGGAGGCTTCTGGGATGGTGGAACAAGTTAATGGAACTTTGAAAGCCCGGATGGCAAAAATGTGTTCTTCGACATCCCTGAAATGGCCCGACGCCTTGCCACTGGTGCTCATGAGCATGCGAAGTGTCCCAGACAGAAAGACCGGGTTGTCCCCCATGAAATATTAATGGGGAGGGCAATGAGACTGCCAGCAGTACCAGCTACAGCCTTGATAAGCATCACTGATGATTTGATTCTCGATTACTGTAAAGGACTCTCTGATGTGGTCCGTTCTGTATCCCAGCAGGTGCAAGCAGCTGTGGTTCCAGCCTCGAGTGATCTGTGCCACGACTTGTGTCCCGGTGACTGGGTGCTCGTCCGGAAGCACGTGAGGAAGAGTTGTTTGGATGCCCGTTGGCGTGGTCCGTATCAGGTGATTCTGATCACGAACACAGCAGTAAAGTGTGGAGGATTGCCGAACTGGGTGCATGCTTCCCATACCCGCAGAGTTCCAGCACCCTTGGAAGAAACAGCTCCTTTCGTAAATGAAAACCCAGCGGATGTGGCAGGGCCACATGAGAGGACAAGTCAAGCTGTAAGGGTCGCTGACACAGCTGGTGGTGCACTAGAGCAAGCAGAAGGGGGTTTCCACAGTTCGAACCCTGACTCAGACACCGAAGAAGGAGATGGTGCAGTGGGCGGAGAAGAGTCAAATTCAAAAGAAAGAGGAAGTAGTGCACTGGGTATAGAAGGGGAAGGCAGACAAACGAACAGACGTGCAGAAAGTTGGCCTGAGAGACAGAGGCGACTGAACTTGAGGTTAGCACCTGAAAGAGACCTTGCTCCAGTGTCTGAAGTATCTGAAACGGAAGCAAGTGACGAAGACCAAGCACAAGACAGTCGGCGAAGGTCAAAGAGAACAAGAGTGCCTTGTCGCAGATACTCTACCCCTGAGTGGACTTACACTGTGTTTGATGCAGGGGGTGGTGAGTACGGGAAGACTGAGGTCAGTGGAAGTGGTCTGTCGGAGCCCGAATGTGGTGGTGAAGGTGGTGCTGCGGATGCCAGGGCTCGAGATAGAGGGAACACTGACACTCACGGTTCCGAATCCCCCGCTTCTGAGTGAAGTCCGAAACTTGCTTTTGCATCGACTCGAATTCCCGCCTTTTGGAGTTGAGCCGTTTTCACATGAAGTGCTGATTTTGCGTCTTGAACTTTTGTATCACGTTCTGGTCTTGCTCAATGAGGATCTCATTGTGGATCAGTTATGAACTGTAAATAAAAGTCTAAAAGAAGAAGATAACCTAGGTCCGAGTGGAAGAAGAATAAACTTAGGGACTTTCCACAAGAAGAGGAACGAAAAACTAGGGAAGTCTTTTTCTGGACTGTGTAAATAAGTTGTGATCGGAAAGGGAAAGCCCGGAAATTTCATGGTTGCTCGAGCTGGTTAAGCAAGTCACAAATAAAGGACAGAGGCTTTTCTGAGTTCTTTGCGATAACCAAGACTTTTTGAGAACTTTCGAAATCATGGAACCGGGAAATCCCAATCGTAGAGCAAAGTGGATTATAGGCATTCTTATAAGTAGTGTGATAATTTCTATAATCATAGTAGTTGTAGTCTCATATACTGGTTCGCACGAGTCAGAAGTAGAGGCAGTGACAGGGACACCAACACCTATCACACCTAGTCAGAAGGGGGTAGACAGGGCAGCTGATAGAGCTATGTTATTAGAAGAAAGTCGTAGATTACATGTAGATTTGTCTAAGGGTGATTTTAAGCTTAATGCGTATGCTAAATTGTTGTATGAGTATGTTGACGTGATGGATGCGAAAGATTGTTATGTGTGTATGCAGTTGCCTACTTCGGTGGATGAGGGTATTAGGTATCATCATCTTCCACTGACTTATGGTATTTCATGTAGTCTTTTGCTTAGTTTGTTTTATGAGAGAGAGCAGTTCGAGTATTTCTTTTCCAATTTCGACGCAGTGCTTCCTGAAGTCCCAGCTTACAAGCATTTGAATAAGTATGACTATTATAAGACCGAGGACAGACTGAGGAAGTACTTCATACCGAGTTTGGAATTGGATACAGCATTTGCACACAGACACAATCTGACTTGTTTGATGTCGGATGTAGAGAGAAAGTTTGTAGATCAGGTTGAAGATAGGTATAGAAAGCTGACTGAATCCCGAGATTTAGGGCATCACAGGACAGATTGGACAGAGGAAGAACGGTTGCATAAGACGAGGGGAAGCTATGGTCCTATAGCGTTGGATAAGGAGCAGAGGGGTAAGTTGTGTATAAGGCGTTATCAGACTTACTACGAAAAGGTTCCAGTGGGACAGAGTACTTGTGATCACGTTTTCACCATGGCAGATGTGGCAAAAGATTTTCTCCAAGGTCCTGTACAAGTGATACCTACGGTGTATTACGTATGTGGGAAGAATGCTTATGTGAGGTTGCCTGCAAATTGGTATGGAACTTGTTATTTGTCAATAATATTTCCAAAGATTTACCATACAGAAGACTTAAATCTTCTGGAGGGTGGAGAGCATTCAAGAACGAAAAGAGCTGCAAGTGCAGGAATCGTTGTGGGGGATATCTTTGGAGCCATGATACCTAGTCTAGGAGTAGTCTTGAATGATGTGAAGATCCGGAGGTTAGCGACTGTGGTGGATGAATTTTCGATGAACACAGCAAAGTCGTTGGTGTTGGTGGAAGGAGAGATGTTGTCGATAAGGGGTATGGTTTTGCAGAATCGCCTTGCGTTAGATGTCCTATTGGCAAAAGAGGGCGGAGTCTGTAAAATGCTGAAGGTTCAAGAGTGCTGCACTTATATACCAGACCGTAGCAAGGATCTGGAGAAATATATAAGTAACATCACTATGATCCACACAAAGATAGCGGATTTGACCGAAGAAGGGGCCTGGGAAAAGGTCGGAAAGGGTTTTGGTCAAGTGGGAGGTTGGTTTGCGAACCTAGGAAAGGGATTCCTTGGGTACTTCCTGAGACCACTCCTTATTTTGGTGGTTTGTGTGGCTGGCTTGTGGATTATGATCAAGGCCTACAAGTGGTATCGAGCAGGCAGAGTTAAGAGAGCTTTGAGGGAAAATGATATGAGATTGGCAAGATTGCAGGACAATCAGTATCAAAGGCTCAAGAGCATGGAGAAATTCAGATCAGGGAAGATGGGAACAAGTTCTGTTTAGGTCGGTTCCTTCTCCGAGGGAGTAGAATGAGATGTGATGACAGGAGTCATCAAAGGGGGGAACTGATAGAGCGAAATGTTCTTGTGAATTGTAGGGGTGCATCATAATCACTGATAGGCCGCACCCATATGTATTCAGACATATATTCGTTTATATTCCATTGTATACCCATGCATGTTTAGTAAAGAATGAGTAGTTCACTGAGACAAAGTGAACTCGGCAGTATAATGGTGCTAGGATAATGATGTAATGTAATGCTTATTGAATTGTGTGAACATAATGCATAGAGAAATTAGTTCGTATGCGTAATGTAATTGCAGTAGTTTAAACGTGCACCATATTAAAGTTGCACATGTAATTCATTGTTTGCATATGAATCGTAATGAAAATGCTTATAGGGAAAAGTAAGATGTGTGTTTAAAAAGTCATATGTAAAGGCCTGACTACATATATGCTTAGGAAAGGCCTGGTTTATTCTTATGTTAGCTTATTTTGTAGGTCGAGAAAAGTTTCTCTTGGTAAGGCTCTCTGGGTACAAACGGT
Source organism: Calotriton arnoldi (assembly GCA_963921515.1). Taxonomy (NCBI): domain Eukaryota; kingdom Metazoa; phylum Chordata; class Amphibia; order Caudata; family Salamandridae; genus Calotriton; species Calotriton arnoldi. The sequence continues at coordinate 1,934,518 of CAWUFW010002547.1, read as the reverse complement.
AGATTTAATTTGCACAGTAGAAGGTTTCTGTTGAAAGTATCTTTTGTTGCAGGTGCAAGGACACATGTCTCGTTAGTAAGACTAACTCTTTGTTTTCGAAAGCTAGAGAGAGGGGAGGCATGGTACGGGGAGTGAAAAGGAATGTAGGGATGATACTTTCGGCGGAGAAGGTGCCTGGGACTCAAGGTCAACGCAACCGTCCAGGATGAAGTCACCGTTTCAGTGGAAAAGCACAAGAAAGAAGACCTGGCCAAGGAGGCGTGACAAAGGCGTGTACAATTGTATTGGGGTTTTGTATTAGGGATAGTGCCCTGAGGGAGGAGGCCAGAGAAGAGGTAGGGGAGACCTGAGAGAAGGACAGAGCTGAGCTTAGGTACTATGTGATTGCACTTCTTAGGAAGTCTTCACAGCTGACACCTTTTATTCTTTCTTGCCTGGGAAAATCGTTATGCAGGGATGCCACTTAGCGTTAGTGTAGGGACAGCAATTGATTTTAAGCTTGTTTAGGCCAATGAAGAGCAACTTAGAAATAGGAGCAATCATAGTCTGGTTGGTCCTCCTAGAACTTTCTATTCTTCTTATCCTGAGTCGGATGAGATTCTTGCGTAGATTATTATTTGTATTAGTGCCCATCTATTTCTTTAACCTCGTGTTGAGGTGCTTGCACGTTCAGTTATTCTTGGCGATAATAAATTCTCAAACTTGAATTCGGAGTCAGTGGTCCTTTCAGACAAAATGAATGCTGATGTCTAACCTGATGAGATTCTCTCCTTTACACTATTCAACAGGTAAAAAGATCTTGGCGACCAGAAGGTTCTTATAGATAATTAGATAAGAATCAGCGTTATCACTGGTTCCACAGTCAACAATTTAAGCGCCAGATCTTTTCTAAGAAATAAATCATATATTTGTTTAGTAAGTCATTTCTTGTAAAGGCTGTTTATTTCCAAAATTTGGATTTTTTCATTCGGTCTCATGAGACCAGCAAGCAACAAATAGAACTCCAAAAACTAAAATGGCAAACTTGATAAATCTTAATTTTACCAATAAAACATAGAGAATGTAGCCTAACGGCTAGGGCGGTCGATCTCTAATCTGGGGAACCGGATTCGAGTTTCGGCAATGACGCTCAATATACTGTGATTCTGGGCAAATCACTTAATCTCCCCGTGCCTACGTGTCCTTGTGTAACGCAACTGGTGCTCATGTAAAGCGCTCTGATACCATTGGGTCAAGTTTGCGCTATGTAACAAAAAATACTATGAAAATTAAAAACTATCCTTATAGCACGGATGGGCAATGTTGACATAACGTATAGCCCATTCTTCAATAGCATCCTCTCTCATCTTGGTATAATGTGCTACACCAACAAGGCCATATCCATGATAGTCAACAGTTGCTTGAGGGGGAGAAAATAATTAGCATCTGGACTAAATCTGAACATGACCAACTGTGCGTGCCTGGCAAAGCACCCCAGCATGGGAGCTGGCGATGCCCAGCAGTGGGCACAAGAGAAAACAAACATGGAGAAGAGAAAAGGAGCACGTCTGTGTGCTTTCAAGGTATCAGCCAGCTGGAACATGATTTCCTATGCCACATTCTTATTAAAGTGGGAAGGGTATGCCCAGACGTGGGTCCCGTGCTCACTACACCACTGGATTCAAGCTAGCCTGGCTGAAGAAGGGTGATGCCCTGAAACCGGTCCCAGGATGCTTTTTTCCGGTCCAGGGAGGCCCTGGCTTGGCAGTTCGGGCTGGACTGTTCCCACAAGGAACAGGGTCAAGACTGATTTGCATATGGCTGGGTCCAAACTGGGGTGGTGTGGTGAGCAAAAGAATGATGGATTTAACCCAGATCTTTGTGACTGGGGGTGAATGTTTGCATTGTCCAGCATTCCGTCCATCAATTGTTTCTTTTGCATTTGTCGCCCTAAGTGGGAAGGGTATGCCCAGACGTGGGTCCCGTGCTCACTACACCACTGGATTCAAGCTAGCCTGGCTGAAGAAGGGTGATGCCCTGAAACCGGTCCCAGGATGCTTGTTTCCGGTCCAGGGAGGACCTGGCTTGGCAGTTCGGGCTGGACTGTTCCCACAAGGAACAGGGTCAAGACTGATTTGCATATGGCTGGGTCCAAACTGGGGTGGTGTGGTGAGCAAAAGAATGATGGATTTAACCCAGATCTTTGTGACTGGGGGTGAATGTTTGCATTGTCCAGCATTCCGTCCATCAATTGTTTCTTTTGCATTTGTCGCCCTAAGTGGGAAGGGTATGCCCAGACGTGGGTCCCGTGCTCACTACACCACTGGATTCAAGCTAGCCTGGCTGAAGAAGGGTGATGCCCTGAAACCGGTCCCAGGATGCTTGTTTCCGGTCCAGGGAGGACCTGGCTTGGCAGTTCGGGCTGGACTGTTCCCACAAGGAACAGGGTCAAGACTGATTTGCATATGGCTGGGTCCAAACTGGGGTGGTGTGGTGAGCAAAAGAATGATGGATTTAACCCAGATCTTTGTGACTGGGGGTGAATGTTTGCATTGTCCAGCATTCCGTCCATCAATTGTTTCTTTTGCATTTGTCGCCCTAAGTGGGAAGGGTATGCCCAGACGTGGGTCCCGTGCTCACTACACCACTGGATTCAAGCTAGCCTGGCTGAAGAAGGGTGATGCCCTGAAACCGGTCCCAGGATGCTTGTTTCCGGTCCAGGGAGGACCTGGCTTGGCAGTTCGGGCTGGACTGTTCCCACAAGGAACAGGGTCAAGACTGATTTGCATATGGCTGGGTCCAAACTGGGGTGGTGTGGTGAGCAAAAGAATGATGGATTTAACCCAGATCTTTGTGACTGGGGGTGAATGTTTGCATTGTCCAGCATTCCGTCCATCAATTGTTTCTTTTGCATTTGTCGCCCTAAGTGGGAAGGGTATGCCCAGACGTGGGTCCCGTGCTCACTACACCACTGGATTCAAGCTAGCCTGGCTGAAGAAGGGTGATGCCCTGAAACCGGTCCCAGGATGCTTGTTTCCGGTCCAGGGAGGACCTGGCTTGGCAGTTCGGTCTGGACTGTTCCCACAAGGAACAGGGTCAAGACTGATTTGCATATGGCTGGGTCCAAACTGGGGTGGTGTGGTGAGCAAAAGAATGATGGATTTAACCCAGATCTTTGTGACTGGGGGTGAATGTTTGCATTGTCGAGCATTCCGTCCATCAATTGTTTCTTTTGCACATTCTTATTAAAAGCGAACAGTAGTTGTTTGTTTGGAGTTTGTTATAGGGAGGGTGCATCGGTCACTAGATGCGATTCAGGGCCTGATCGTGCGATTTCATGGCAAGCCACTGTATCCTTACGATAGCTTTTCTGGAACATTGGCGGGATAATGGTTGGGCGCGAATCAGTGAGTTGTCTTACAGTTAAAGAGTTGGCAGGTCGGAAGGGGTTAGTAAGTCAGCTGGTGGATCAACTCCCAATAGCCCTTCACACTCAGTAATAAGGTTGTCTATTCTATTCATAACACAATTATCGGTCATATCTGCTTTTTTTGCTATTTTCCTGACCTTTCTCCCTTTATCTGTCTCACCAGCATGTCCACTTGTCCTCCCTGCGCCCTCCCTAATTTTCCTTTTGCCCATTATGAGACCAGACTAAATAGTTAGCCAATGAAAAAAGAACGAAAATATCCTATGCCAAACAAGGGATAGCAAGCTTCAAAACATTACAACACTTCCACTAGTTCGGACAGCTTTGTAAATCCCTGGGGCAAGTAGGTCGTGACTAGATAGCAAAGCCCAATATTCTACACGACACACAGTACCTTTAAAGTCTTCTGGTTTATGTCCCAGACGGCAGATGAAAGATGAAAGAGGTCTGGCCCTGCCCTGCCTCTTCCTGGCAATGACGGGCAAGGACGGGCCCGCCCTTGGCACGGGCTTTGCCCGGGCGCGGCCCGCGCGCGTCCCGCGCCGCGGGGGGGAGAGGCAGCGCTTTAAGCGCGATGTCGAGCGCCTCCCCCTCACAAGCGGCAGGTGTGTGTGGCGCTCAGACCTCTGAGGCTTGTTGTCCCCTCAGCAGATGGTGGGCACTGTGGGGCAAGAAGAACAGCAGTGGCAGGCAGATCCTGGGACACCGGTCCCACCAGGGCAAGAAGACAGGCACCTTCACCGCCGCTGCAGTGGCAAAGCAACACGGATAGCGTCCCGCGCCGCGGGGGGAGAGGCAGCGCTTTAAGAGCGATGTCGAGTGCCTCCCCCTCACAAGCGGCAGGTGTGTGTGGCGCTCAGACCTCTGGGGCTTGTAGTCCCCTCAGCAGATGGTGGGCGCTGTGGGGCAAGAAGAACAGCAGTGGCAGGCAGACCCTGGGACACCGGTCCCACCAGGGCAAGAAGACAGGCACCTTCACCGCCGCTGCAGTGGCAAAGCAACAAGGATAGCTTACGGTAATGCTTTGTCTCTCAGAAGGAGGAAACCTGCTGGCAAAAATAGGTTTCAATTTCCAGATTTATCAACTTCTTAATTGAGTTGCTGCTAATAAAGGAGTATCATTATGAGTAAAAAAAAAGCACACGGAAAAGTCCACAGTATGTGTCAGGGGCGGAACTAGACTCCCAGCCATGGCTGGCCTTAACACTGGTGACGCACGGTGCAACAGTTTTTTTCGGCGCCCTCTACCCCATTTCCTCCTTCTCCATGAATTCCCTCACTACCACTCGCCAACAATGCACCTCATCTCTCTATATCCCCTTTCTGACAAACATTTCATTTTTTTATAGGGCTACCCGTAGTTTACTCACACTCAGTTCTGTGATCTGCATGGTACACTTTCTTTGTAGAAGGCACAGTACCCGTCTGCGCTGTGTGGGTGACAGGATTGCCCATGTGAGTGCACGGTGAGTCATACAACAGTGTGAGAGTAGGGTGAGAGGAGTGACTGCAGGGTGAGTGAGGTGACCATATGAATTTGGGTGCAGATGTAAGTGCAGAGTGGAACGAATGAATGTATGGTTATTGATGGGCTTGTTTGAGTGAGATTGCAGAGTAAGCAGTGAGGGGGACAGGTGAGTGAAGTGTCACATGAGTGCAGGGTGAATAGTGTGCTCGTGTGACGGCAGGGTAAGCTACAGAGTGAAGAGCGCAAGCGCATTATGAGTGCAGAGTGATCACTGTGATTGCAGAGTGAGCAGTATGCTCATGTGACCGCAGGGTAAGTGGAGGGAGAACGGTGTGACTTCATGGCGAGTGGCATAAGTGCAGTGTGGTCACTGTGAAAGCAGGGTGAGCGGGTGAATGGTGTGAGTGCATGGTGATCAGTGTGAGTACATTATGATTGCTGTGAGTGCAGGGTGAGTGTGAAAGTGAAGGACAAGAATGAGGAGTGAGTTGTCTCAATGCAGGGAGCATTTGAAGTAACTCAGCATGTTATTGATGGCTGGCGTTGGGTTTCAGATATATGTTTGTTAAACTATTGCTATTATGGCATTATTCAGGGTCCTGGGATTGAGGGTGGAGGAAATAAATATTGTGCTCAACCTGCAACAAACTTCCAGTCTTATGATTAGGGTTGCCAGCTCATTATATTAATGTCCCAGACAGTACAAAAATAAGCAGTCACCTAAAGACTATTTTCACCATTTATATGTGCATACTTGGAACATCAAATATAAATAGAAAGCCTTTTTAATTGTGTTCTAGGACTGCCTGAATGATCCATGGCTGATAATTAAAGAGAACTATGACAGAAAAGTCACACTACAAATGAATACATACTATTTTATTTCTAACCCTACTTAGTGTCAAAACAAGTCATTTATGGGCTCTTTGAATAACAAATGGATAGAATTTTTCTTTTGGTAACCCTACTATATTCCTTCCCATGAAATGCTTTCTCACACTACGGCAGCAAATGTAAAATATAATTGTAAGGAATAGGCAGAGTGGGGGCCAGGGGGTACTGGAACCAGAAAAAAAAAAAACTAAGCCTCGGTAACCAGTTTACAAAAGGTATGCAAATATTCAAATGGTCTTTAAAGACCTGTGAAAAACTCTGGCGTGCCGGAGATAAGACTCCAGACACTGCCCAGCCGAGCCCACAACAGCTGAAGCTGCAGCAACCCAGGCTAATACACACGACGGGGGGAGCTGAAGTCCTATTAGCCCTATGGGCATTGCATGCCTAGTATGTGTGCATTTAAGAACATTCAGTTAAACGTTCACTGACTGCCTCCGCAGCAACGCTTCAGTCACCACCTCTACCCCGCTAACTAAAGGGCGTGCTAAAGAGGTGCACGCAGGCACAGTTTCACAACGAGAGACCTTATGCCTAACAGCTAGGAAGAATTGAGCAGAACAGTTCCATGTAAGTGCCAAGGCTTCTAGCAAAGTGCTATAAAGGGGTGTCTGGCATGACCACTGACAACCTGCAATATTTAATTTTATCGACCATCCCAATATCGGAATAATTAATAATGACAAGAAAACTTTGATTTTAAATAGAGGCTGTGTTAATTTCGCAGCTCAAATGCATTTTAAAAAACAAATGTCGCTGTAAACTAACCCCTTAATACCACCCGCTATGAGTCTGTCGTGATGCGACTCGAATGAATGAACCCAAGGAGACCCACAAAATAGAAGGCACAGCAACCTCTTTAGTGCCAACAATGAATAAGATTTCATTAGGGCACTTTACAATGTTAAAATGGTCAGAACACTGGTGCACCCCAATGATCGCATACTATAGTTACCTCGAACCTTTAGACACACCCACTGAGCTATCTCCCTGTGAGCCAAACCAAGACCCATAGTACACACACAGATCTCAGTGCGGGACAAATCAACCTCATGACCCGTCCAGTGGGGGCTGCAGCTGGAACCTTGTGGTCCTAGGCAGCACCAGGCGTTTACTCGGTGAGTGGTTTCACTAAAACTTGGTTTTACACACACACACACACATATATATGTATATATATATATCCAATTCCTTCGCTTCTTCTCACAGATTCGGGACACAAACGAGCACGGACCTCTGGATGGGTGCAAAATTATTTTATTTGTTGCAGTCTGCCATTACGCGTTTCAGCCCGTCCGGGCCTTGATCACATGACATATATATATCTGCACACACTCATACATATATGTGTGTATATACATACACATACATATATATACACACACATATATGTGTGTATATGCACACACACACATATATGTATATACACACACACATATATATACACATACACAAACATACATATATCTGCAGTACGGCTCACCAACTCAAATGTGGCCATCCTAAAACTTAGTCCTGCTGCTTGCAGAGGGAACACTTAGCGGCACAGGTCACTGGGTTTCTATTTGACGTGACACTCAAAGGAGTACAACAGACTGGCTAAGAATATCATGAGCAACCTGAGACTCGTGATACACTCCTGTCCACCTAAGGCCCTCTAATGCCACATAACCCTTAGATAGCTTAAAATGGCTTATGCAGATACCCGGGCAGAGGCGGAATGACCCTGTGGAGGAAATCCGAGCATGGTGAGTGGTACTTAGTTAAAGGATGTCAGAAGGCATAGTCGCAGACAGGACGGTGTCTCTGAGAAGACCATAGGCCTCTGGCAGATCCACTGACAGGCTTAAGTGCTGTGTTACACCAAACAAATGATGGACGGAATGCTGACAATGCAAACATTCTCCCCCAGTCAAAAGATCTGGGTTAAATCCATCGTTCTTTTGCCCACTACGCCACCCCAGTTTGGACCCAGCCATATGCAAATCAGTCTTGACCCTGTGCCCCATGGTAACAGTCCAGACCGAACTGCCAGGCCAGGTCCTCCTTGGACCGGAAACAAGCATCCTGGGACCGGTTTCAGGGTATGTCACCCTTCTTCAGCAAGGCTAGCTTGAATCCAGTGGCATAGTGAGCAAGGGACCCACGTCTGGGCATACCCATCCCACTTAGGGCGAAAAGTGTTACAGCAAACAAATGATGGACGGAAAGCTGACAATGCAAACATTCTCCCCCAGTCAAAAGATCTGGGTTAAATCCATCGTTCTTTTGCCCACTACGCCACCCCAGTTTGGACCTAGCCATATGCAAATCAGTCTTGACCCTGTGCCCCATGGGAACAGTCCAGACCGAACTGCCAGGCCAGGTCCTCCCTGGACCGGAAACAAGCATCCTGGGACCGGTTTCAGGGTATGTCACCCTTCTTCAGCCAGGCTAGCTTGAATCCAGTGGCACAGTGAGCAAGGGACCCACGTCTGGGCATACCAATCCCACTTAGGGCGAAAAGTGTTACAGCAAACAAATGATGGACGGAATGCTGACAATGCAAACATTCTCCCCCAGTCAAAAGATCTGGGTTAAATCCATCGTTCTTTTGCCTACTACGCCACCCCAGTTTGGACCCAGCCATATGCAAATCAGTCTTGACCCTGTGCCCCATGGGAACAGTCCAGACTGAACTGCCAGGCCAAGTCCTCCCTGGACCGGAAACAAGCATCCTGGGACCGGTTTCAGGGTATGTCACCCTTCTTCAGCCAGGCTAGCTTGAATCCAGTGGCACAGTGAGCAAGGGACCCACGTCTGGGCATACCCATCCCACTTAGGGCGAAAAGTGTTACAGCAAACAAATGATGGACGGAATGCTGACAATGCAAACATTCTCCCCCAGTCAAAAGATCCATAGCTGCCAAGTTCCACAGTTCCATAAAAGATGAGCTGCTCCAGTCCAGGTTTTTTTTCTTGGGATTCTGGGTCTTAATAGTCCTGGTTATATAATGGAATAAACACCACTACAAGCCCCAGAAGTCTTAATTAAAACTACTGTAGGAGCTCTTCACGCATGGTTCTGGGAAACGTTGCAGGCCTGCAGACCCAAAAGGACAACTGTTCGAAGGCCAGTACCTTCTTAAGAATCTGACCGGTGGGGCTCACAGACAGTACGGAACTTCTCCATAGGCAGGTGCCTTTGAAAGTCCATTCAGAGATTGACGTCAGAAGGGCACCATGTTCTCAGGCACATCAGCATAATTTGCAACAATATCACGGTATCTGGAAATTTTTGAGACTGTAACACAGTTTTCCATATAGAACGTATTGATTTATAAGGACTTTAGAAATGGCATGCATGGGTTTCCACTTATAGCTCCTGGATTTGGGTATATCAAAATTGGGGAGAACTTCACAGTGGTGAAATGTATTCCACCACATTCTGTAAAGACTTTATCCAGTTTTGGATATGTAAATATATGTAAAATTGGTCTCATTACATTTTTTAGCCCTGAAGAACTCGCGGGGCACTCCCCTGACGACGAAACACGGGTTGACTGGGCGCCGAAAGTAATGAAAATAAAGTCGAATGCCAGGAATAAATTGTTGTGTTACTATTGCTTACAGAAATATTGTACAAATAAGCGTGTGCTCAGGATTTGCTTTATCTTTGAAAGTTCATTTAGGTTGGGTCAGAGTCAGTATCACATTCCATTTCTGACAGACCAGTGCCTCTGTTAAGGGCACAAGTGTTGAGCAGAGTCAGTGCAAAGGTTTACCCACCAAGAGGTAGGCACCTCTGAAAAGGTCAGTATGGCTGGGGAAAAATATGTATCCTTAGCTATTACCTAAAATGCTAGTGCCTGGGAAATAGCAAAGTTATGACACTCCACTGCTTGGCCTCTCAGCATAAATTGCCAATTACAATGCACTGAGCTGCTTTTGCAGTGAGCACTGCACACTTTAGGCACATATGCAACTGGGTTGATATTGCAAACTTGATCATACACACAATATAGATCAGATCTGCAAATAAACAAGACTGGCACATTAAGATACCACCAGACGTTTCAACTCACTTTTTAAAGTCTTGCCTTTGACAAAGCTTGAGCCGTTACACAAAAAAACAACAAAAAAATCATGCATAATATACATACATGTAGGATCTTTTGGTCAATGGTCTTAATTCACTGGTCTGTAGAACTGTATATCACACATTGCTTCTGCCCACTGTCACCACATACAGCATGTGCCAATGTGTCCACACACTCAAGCCACTGGCTCCCCTCTGCATGCGTGATGGCATTTTGTTTGTGCACAATGTAATCCTCGATAGAGTAAATTGTGCATTTCATTGCCAGGAGTCGTTGGGCACCGTTTTTTTTTTTACATTTTAAATGTTTTTATTTTTTTTGCAACTACTGGCAGCTCCCTGCACACTGCTACCAGGCCTCTTGCTTGTCTTTTATTATCATTGTACTGTTTGAAAATATATTTCTGCCATCCTGGAATGGTAAACCAATGTTAAAGTACTCAAAAAACATTCCAAGAAGGCCACCCTCATGCATGCATGCGAGTGCATAGGCGACCCTATTTGAATTATTTTGGTTTTTGCCATAAAGTATTAAAAAAGATGGCTGCCTGTGTGTGTGTATGAGTCTGGGCACATGGGAGGTTATCATAACATCATATAAACTAATCACAAAAGATAGCTTATTATGTTACTGGCTATTTGTCCAGAGCATCATTCACCAATTACTTGGCTGCATTCCTGAGCCACATTTGGAGTGGATGTGTGACTTGGAGGGTGTGGGTAATCTTAATGGAGGTGTTCCAAGTGGGCAGAAGGGGAATGGACTTTGCGACATTTCAACACGACCCTTGTGAGTCATGAAAACCTACTCAGAAAACGGTTTGATTACAAATGCACGTCCACAACTTTTGACTTTGCCAATGTCTGTTTAAGAGACATTTTGTTTTCCTGCTGCTTTCACGCCTTCCACTTAGGTGATCTCTTATTTACCTCTCTATCTTCTTCCTTTTGAAGAGCGTGTATTTACAAAAATTCCACATCCGTTTCAATGGCATCACTAAGTATCTGCTGTTTTATCTTCAGAGAGCAGACAAGGCTCACTATAAAGTGCCTATGAAGCAGACAGGATAATTCATTCAATCAATCGATAATTCATTCAATATTATATTAAAAAGATTCCAGTCTCCGCTCTGACTTAAAGTTGCTGTGCTTAAAATGTGTGTGCACGTTTTTTAGGTCGAGCCTGGGCAGCGCATGCGCTGCCGCAAGGCATGCAGTAGTGGAGCATGGACTTGACGCTCTGCCCACTCTTCGCCCATATTTTTAATTGGCTTGTGTTTTTGTTTTCCTAAACGCCGTCTTGTGATTGATTACTAGGCTTGTTAGTCCCTCCTTGGTACCGCCTTGTCTGCATTTGTTACCTCCCATAACTACTGGACCTTTTACTTGTCTTTTTTGCATGGTCTGCTTTGTCTTGGCTGTGATCACTATTTTATTAAATGATTTGACTCTATTCCACCCACTAACTCGCAGCATGCCGCCCACTTTTATTTTATGTACTATTGGCGGGTGCTCGTTTTTTTATTTCTTTATCTTTGTAACGTGGTCCGCTTTAAGTATAGGTTGCGCTTACTTATTTCTTTTTTTTGTTTGTTTACTAGTGCCCATGCGGCGCTTTCACATTCATGAAGTTCACGCGCCTTTCTTTAGACAAGCTGCGTCTAAGAAAGGTGCGCGGCCAGCATTAAATTGAAAGCTCGGCATGGCTGCTTTTACCAAAAAAAAAAAAACCATCTGTTTGTCAACTTGACAAACAGATGCTTTTTTTTGGTCAAAGCCCCCATGCCGCGGTTTCACTTTAATGTCGGCCGACCCCTTTCTTTAGACACCGCTAGTCTAAAGAAAGGGGCGTGGCCTTCATAACTGTGAAAGCGCCGCATGGGCGCTAGTGATGCAATAGGTCTCGCATTTGCGATAGTTTAAGCTATTGCATTGTCAATTGCTTAAACTTTTGTCAATGCGAGACCTACTGCATTGCAAATGCTTGTTAATACTGCAACCCCTAATAGTGTCAGTATGGTTTGGCTTATCTGGGCGTCAAGCAGACACTCCAACACCACAAAATATTCATAATTCACCTTTGTTATCAGCAATATGCCATGATAATGCACATTCAGTTCATGGTTATAATTTGAAACAAAACTAAAAAGGAAAACACTGCAAAGTCACACATCATGACCCTTAAACATTCTACATACACGGTATATTATTATGCAATACGTAGAATTGGTATTAGAGCTTAAAGTACAAAAGTGGTACCCCCCCAAGACTTCTCCATTCCTTAATGTGAGAGCAAAGGCCGAGGGAAATCCAGTGGTAACCAGACTGCCTTCATCATAGTGAAACAGTGTCCCTTGCTGGGCAGGTATTATGATCTATTTCATGCCTCTGACTCCAGGCAGTGGGAACCTTCACCTCAGAAATCACAAACCAAGCTCAAATAGGAATTACTTTTGCTTCATCTCCAGAGATGCTAGCATTGCCCTTCCCACAACCCGCTACAGAACTAAAAAACGCAAAATTTGATTTAAAAAAATTAAAAACTCCTAAAAATGTAATACATGTATTAAAAAACATAAACAATACTCATACAAAAAAACATCACAAAACATTTAAAATATATACTAAAATACATAACACTAATTAAAAAATCAATATTTTAAACAACTATATTTTTGCAAATGATATTAAAGACTTCCATAGTTTTAAAATCGGTATGTCTTACCTAAAAGTCGATATTCTTGCTGTCGATATTTCTGTGTAACGATATTTAAAACTTGATATATGTGTAAGTCGACATTTCCAACTCGATATTTTGACTGAATACCGCACAGAGCACATGAAGTGCACTTTACTAGGGACTTATAAGTAAATTAAATATGACAGTTGGGGATGAACCAATATTACCATGTTTAGGGGTGAGAGCACTTTAGCACTGATTAGCAGTGGTAAAGTGCAGAGAGTCCTAAAGCCAGCAATAATAAGGTCAATAAAATGGAGAGAGGCAGTCAAAACATCTGTACTGGGGTGAATGTATGACATTGTTCAGCATTACGTCAATCAGTTTTTCTTTTTGCATTTGTCACCCTAAGTGGGAAGGGTATGCCCCGAAGTGGGTCGCATGCTCACCATGCCACTGGAGTCAAGCTAGGCTGATGAGGAGTGATACCCCGAAACCGGCCCCAGGATGCTTGTTTCTGGTCTAGGGAGGACCTAGAATGGCAGTTCGGGCTGCACTGTTCCCATGGGGAGCAGGGTCAAGACTGATTTGCATATGGCTGCGTCTAAACTGGAATGGCATGGTGTGCAAAGAAACAATGGATTTAGGCCCAGATCTCTGTACTGGGGGGGTGAATGTCTGACATTGTTCAGCATTTTGCCCATCAATTGTTCTTTTTTCAACTTTCTAAAAGCAGCATTTTCAGAATTGTGATTAAAAAATTGACTTCACCATTAAATTGGGCTTTTAATTTCAATTCTTTAGACATCAAACTCAACCTGTCACCAGCTCCCAATTAAAAGTTAGCATGTTTTAAATGTAATAAGATAATCCAATGTTATCTTATGGGAGAGGTAGGACTTGCAGTTGTGAAGAACACATTTAGGAATTTTTTAATACCAGGACATGTAAACTTAAAGTACATGTCCAACTTTTGAAAAACACAGAATCCTGCCCTCTTGGCTGTTCAGGGCCTACCCAAGGAGTGACTTATAGGTATTAAAAAGAAAGCATTAGGCCTGGCAAGAGGTTTATTTGGCTGGGTCGAAATAGCAGTTTAAAACTGCCTATAAAGTGTGCAATGGCAGACCTGTTTAAGAAGGCTACTTAAGTGGGTGGCACAGTAAGTGCTGCATGCCCCCAATAGCACTTAGAATCACTTTGGAGTCCTGGGTTTCACAGATGCAGATCCACTCCTTCTCACTCAGACAAGAGGGCAGCAGGCAGCAGGCAGCAGGTCAGCACAGCAGTCCTTCAGAGCAGAAGTCCAGCAGGGTGGCAGTCCTTTCAGGCAGCACAGCAGTCCTTTGTCCTGGCAGAATATCTACAAGTCCAGGAGGGTGCTGAAGAGTTGGTGTCTGAGGTCCAATACTTATACCCAGTTCTGCCTATGAAGTGGCAAAAGTTTCTGGAGGTTTCCCTTTGAAGGGCACAGGTGTCAGTCCAAGTAAGAGCCCAATCAAGATATGGTGTCTGAGCTGCAGCTCCAAAAACACCGATCGCATGATGGTGCCGTAACAAATTGACCTGTACCTGTTTAGAAACACCGATCATTAGACATTGGTTGCCAATACACATTGGCTTGCTCTTTTTTAAATTCTTGAGAAATTGCCCCCGCAGAGTTTACAGGTGCATAAACTGCCAATACTGCTAGGTGGTAGAGTTTAATATGTGTACTATAGCAATAAGAGCATTATATGGAATCTATCGTGCTTCAGAGGTTACCATGAAATATTGGTGCTACAAAAATGCTGCTCATCCTGATGATGACTCTTATATAAGTAATTTAACAGGGTCGAAACATTCACAAAGATACTAGTGGACTGTTTTTTTAAATATATGGGACATCATACTCTGATACAGAGTGATGTTAAGGAAAATTGCATCCATATCAGGCAGAAGTCATGTGCTTTGTGTATATCACTTGCACACTTTGGTTTATCCATTTCACTATCGCTGCTCCATTTGTACTGTGATACAATGTGTTCTCAAAGATGTTTTTCATCTTGATGTCCTTTAATAAATTAAACACATCGGATTTGATTCTTGTTCAAACCAATCTATTGTTGTTTATGATTGCCCAGGAAGATGTGGCTTACATTTCCCCCTAAGGGGCCACCGTTTTTCTTTATCTGTTATCTTTCCCTGGTCCCAAGGTTAATGTGCTGCCCCCCTTTTATTTATTGTAGTCAGCACAGCAGGGTAGCAGTCCTTCAGAGCAGCAGTCCAGCAGAGTGGCAGTCAGCAGCGGCCGGTGCAGGTAAGCGCGGTGGGGCAGGCGGGTTGGGGGGATGTCGACAGACGACGCATTAGGATTTATTTATTTTTCCTATTCCGCTCCCATTTTATACATGTAAGTCTCCCTTAAGGTAGGCCCTATATAACCCACAGGGAAGGGTGCAGTGCATTTAAAAGGCAGGACATGTACTTTTAAATTGTACACATCTTGGGGGCCGATTACGATCTCGTTTGGAAACTGTTCTGACCGAATCGGTTTCGGAATCGTTTCCAAACGAATCGGGTTCTGCGAGTCCGACCAACCGATTACGATGCATCTGGATGCTTCTGGATACGATTCGGTTGGACTCCCATTGACTTACATGGGAGCCTGTGTTCCGAACGAGAACACATGCTCCCATTGAAAAAAGGGGTTGTTGGGGAAAACATGCACCCTTTGATGGGCTCTTCTAGTGCCTGCCACAGTGTGCATGGTTGTAGAGAGGGGTCCCATGAGTACCCCTTTTGTGGCCAGACTGGAAGCCTCAGGGTGAAGGGGGGCCTGCTATGGGCCCTCGAAGTTAGATTCCAACAGCCGTTTTGTGTCGGGCAAACCGATTCGGAACGGATGTCTAAATCGGTCATCGTAATCGCTCGTTCGGAAACCGTGTCCGTAGAGCTCTACGAATCGGCTCTGAACGACTCAGTCTGTCCAAATCCCGTTTGGAACCGATTCAGACAGCCCGAACGGTTTCCTTGAATCATAATCAGTCGTCCGGAAAGGTGTCCGATTTAGTCGGAAACATAGGTTCCAAATCGGATTCACCAAATCCGAATCCCGTTTGGAGCCTTTCTGGATGGCATCGTATTCGACCCCTTGGTAGTGAAAAACTTCCAATTCTGTTTTTCACTATTGCAAGGTCTATCTCTTACATTATTACACCTTTTAAGTGTAATTCCCAATTACGAAGAGATAGATTTTTCATTTTTGTTGTCACTGGATTCACAATTTAAAATCACAACTTATGGTAAATTACAGTTTAGCAAATGGCACTTTTAGAAAGTTGAATGGAAAAACTAGGGCAAAAGTCTTAGACAGAAAGTGCACTACTACAAAAACACTAAGAGTGTCTAATACATAATATTCTCAGCTAAACTAGTTCATAACCATAAACAAAGCTTTAACAAAATCAAAAGCAACACTTCATTTAGTCACAGTATCCCAATAAATGTCCTTGACATCGTCACTCTGTTGCTTCGTCTTTGTTTGTTTAGTCAAATGTAGAAATTTCAACAAAAGTTCATTGTCTTTCAAATGTCAATCATAAGTGACAAGCGTGGGTAACACAAATCCCAATGCATTTCGGGTGTAAAAACCACCCTTCTTCAGGGGAATCTACAAACAAATCATAATGGCAATAAGTATACATCATGTATCATTTTATAACAACATTCAACATTACCGAGTGGCCCTTTCTCCTGTGAGGTGGATATTCGCTGTGAAAAATTCTTATGTTGTGAGCCCAACTCAAACTTGTGGTAAAGTATCATGAGAAAGAAATCAAACTCCACACCGTCTCAATGTGACATATGGAGGGGAGGTTCGTCCCTGTCCCAGATGCTCCCACCCAGACGCGGACTTTGGCCATATGGTTTGGGATTGTGGAGTCCTGCGGCCCTTTTGGGAGGTGGTACTTGGTAAGCTGGCAGCAGTGCTGGGCAGAGAATTATCTTGCACACTACAGACGTGCATTTTGGGGCTTTTTCCCATGCCGCCGAAGCGCAAAGTGGGGAATAGGCTAATAGATCTGGCGTTGGGGTTGGCAAAACGCTGCATTGCTATGGAATGGAAATCGAATAGGGGGCTGCAGTTTGAGACCTGGCACAGGGATATGATTATATGGGCTGGGGCGGAAGGTAGAGCGCTCAGCTGGGAGGAAGCTAAAGTATGAGGAAACTCCCCATTGCGGGCCAGTGGAGGGAAGTACTGGCGACAAGGGAGATCCCTGACAGGCGGGTGGCGGATGAGCCGGGTTCAGATTTAGATTCAGGCCCGGGTCAACACCCCGTAGCGAATTAGACTGCACTACCTAACACAACCTTGACGGGATTGGGGAAGTGGCTTTCCTGTTGCCAAAATGATGTATGGGGGATTATTTGCTGTCCACTTGCAGCCGAGATGGGGTGGATCTACTTGCAGCTGGGGATCCCTTACCCGTGCTGTATTGTTTGCCTCCCTCTGTGTCACTTTATTACATGGTGCCCCTATCACACGCTTGCACTGATGTCTATGATACATTTCCCACCCTCTGCACAAGGTCTCTTTTTGTTTATCTTTGTTCTTTCATTTCCTTGTTTCAGTTGGGTTATTGTTCTTTGGTTTTGTCATTCTGTTGGGAATGCTCTCAGACGACTGATGTAGCATTCTGTATTCCAAGAACGCTTTATTGGTACAGAGACCTGTTGGTGGGCACTCTCACCATGTGTATTATCCAGCACTAACAATTGTGAAGCAAGCACTGAGGAACCTGGTCGGACTCTGGAGGTGGTAGATCTCTGCTGGAGCATTGGCTATGCAGCACCCCTGTGGGTGTAACGTAATATATAGCGATTAATCAGTTTCTTTCACTTGATCATTTATATGGATGCTGAAAGCTGTATTTCAGTCCTGTATAGTTGATGCCCTTGAATTATTTGCAATTTAGATTGTTTTGCTTCTATATACGGATTGTACTATAAAACCTGCAAAATGATATTTAAAAAAAAAAGACTTTCTAGCAATTTTCAGGCAACTATAAAAATGTCAAGATAACTCTGAAGATTGATGGACCTGCTGCAGAGAGATCTGAGTTTTGTCTAGTGGAAGTTTTGACTCATCGTAAAGTAGAGGAGGAGGTTAAAATGCCTGATGCAAAGAAGCTGGTAAACCATGCAGATCACAAATTGCATGCAATGGAAATAGGTCATGCATTACTGCTTCTGTCAGACAGCCCCTTTTGTTACATGCAGTTTATAAGTTTAAATCCTAATATAGAACAGTAAGCTATTAACTATCAAAGAGCTGCATTACCATTCATTGCAATGGCAGAAAACCTGTGACAGACCACCCGGGCGGAAGAGTAACATAGCTTTTGATTGTAAGAACTTAAGGGTGTTTTTGAACAGTAAATAAAAAATAAAAAAATTCAGCCTTAACTTTACAAAATCAGCATCAAGAGGAATAACCTTCAATCATGTTTTACTTGCGAATAAGTTTAAACAAACCACAGAACAAGGCACAGTAGGGCGGCCTATTCAAGGGAGTTCCTCAAATACTAAAATAGATGCTTTAATCTTATTTTGCCTTAGAAAACAGTTCAAGAAATGCGTGCCTTCGCCAAAGTAGCTCACTCACCATGGGGTTTCCTTCAGTTTGCTGTGGCTTTCCTGCTGCCAATTTCCCCTTATGCTAAGGAAGCTCCACTAATGAGTAACAGTTCTTGTGTATTTAAAAGTCATCGACCCACTGCGCTTGTTAGTCACACCTGCAAGAGGACACAACAGGAATTTTAGGCACTTCTCTAAAGAGAACAGCAAAGGCCATTTTTTATTTACACACGCAATGTGCTTTAACTTGAATAGCAATGCAAAAAGAACAGGGAAATATGTTTTGATCTGTACCCTCTTTAGCCGGAGGGGTATTGGCAGACCGCAGACCTTTTATATTTCATCTTGTTCATGTAATTCAGATCCAAATACATGCTGCCTATCTTCTCCAGATGGAACTAAAGTGCTGTTTATAGAAATAAGGCCAAAATACCAAAAAACAGTAGATTAATCTGAACTAATACCGTAGTCAAAAAGGCAGAGACTGCTATACTGCAAGAACATTCAATTATTTGCACAGAAAGATTGCAAAGGTTAATCTCTAATGGGGAGAAGTCAATTACTCCCTTCTGTTCATCAGATAGTGTGAAGCAATAACTGCCCAATGCTGTTTAGCCAGTGACTGTAACGTATTCATTTTAATCACAGCTTGTGAAGGGGCTGCAATTAACATGAATACTTAAACAAAAGCACACAATCTGCCCCGCAGCCGCGCTTTACTAACAAAAGGGTACAGCAAGTCTAAAAACATGGCGCGTGCCTCCTGTTTGTTTTCCAACAAAAATAAAAATGGATAAAGACTACATGATATACTCATGAAGAATGATTGGCTGAATGTAATTGGCAGATCTGACTCTTATTTCCCCGCTCAATTTACTCACAAAGCAATCACTGGATGCTCCATAACCGATTATCTCATTGTTTCATATGTTGCCTTTCATCTTATTTCCAGCATAGAAATTATTGACAGCTCTCTTAGTGACCATAGAGCCCTTTCTTTTACTTTAGAGTTTAGTACTGTTCATGTAGGGACTTGGAAATTGTATAGGTTTCATTCTAAATTTCATAAGGTTAAAGGAGAAACCCACTGGTATTTAGCAAAGATTCAATAACTGAAAGGGTCCCTGGAAGCTCTGCTTAACAGGGGTTTCTGGAATTTGGAAATAATTCATTAATTTCCCTAGTTTATGAAACATATGGTACAGAAGGACTGGCATGTCTCTACAAATACAACCACTGTTATCTCCCACTACTCTGTACAATTGTATTTCTTATGTGTCTCCATTTATATAGTTTTTAAAAATTACCTCAATATATATATATATATATATATATATATATATATATATATATATATATATATATATATATATATATATATAATTCTTTTTAGTTTTTTTTAAATGAAAATGCACTGTCATTAACTTGCTAAAAACGTATATTTTATTTTTTAGTTATGGTTTCTCTATATTATTTCATTGAAGAAATTGTATTAATAAAGTGCCATTCAATTATTTTTAATAGTAACTTCTGCCTTCAGTCATCACTACTGATTGGTTGTTGTAATCTTAGGGCAGTCAGAGAGGCATTTTTCCACTGACTCCACCTCCTGCGTGAATTAGACTGAGATACAGTGGACGATTTTTGTCTATTTAACAGCAGGCATGGTCCATCACTCTTTGGGTCATTTGTTTGGAGAAATATATTTTTGAGCATGTACAAAGACAAAAGCACTATATAGAGGAAAATATTGCTAAACCTGTAACTCAGAGATAGGAAAGTACAGTAAAAATAGAAGAAACACTCCAGAAACCTTATTGCAATATATAGCATGTATTCCTAAATGTATGTTAATTTTATAATGTTTAGAAGCAAAAGGTTTCTCTAAATAACATATGCGCCTCTTTGTTATGGAAGTATTAACGAAATTACATGGTCCCTAAGCTTGATTAAAAACCAAGAAGAAGAGAAAGATCGGCAATAACATAAAAGTAGGCGTATCACTGCCATAAATGCAGGCAGCACCTTTCTAGATGTGAACAAGATAACATTAGAAAACGAATATTGCGCAAAAGGCAGTGCTTAATTTGAGCCTGTGGTTTCCGGTGCTCGGCTCCGGCACATATTTGTCAACACCAGCACTTATGGCAGTCTGCCACATGGTGGCGCTATTTGTCTAATTTACGGATGATCACAATAGCAGTTGTTTATTATTACAATATATCTTAGAAATTACTAATACCTGCTGCGTCCAAGCTAGTACTATAGCCTTGGAGGCCTGGAATATTCTGAATAGTCACACTCGTAGGAGTGTGATGGTTTGTAGTTGTGTTGGTGCTGTCATTGGCCTCAATGTCAAGAGCAATGGGTGGTGCAAGCTGCAGTGGCCTTCTGACGATGGCCCTGGCACTTAACTTTTTTACAAATTAAGCGCTGGCAACAGGGCGTAGTTGTGATGATTTATAAATGAGCTGGTCGCCCAAAGATGATCTAGTGTATTTTGGGGGATGGGGGGTGTATGGGCCTGCTTTAATCACATAGTAATGGAGTGCTGCCTTGTACCCTAGAGTGGCACATACAAATGCAAGTTGTCTGACTGGTGTCGTCTCTAAGGCTGACTAAAGATTCAGCTAGTTAAACTAGCCCAGAAGTGGACACCTTCAAAAAACAACATAATTAATGCACTCAAAGAAAATAAAATCGAATATTGGATGCTATGTTTTTTTACAGTGATAATACTTGAAGCCTATAGAATGTGTATACCGTAGAAGGGGGGCTGCTTTTGTTAATCACAGCTCGTGAAGGGGCTGCGATTAACATGAATACTTAAACAAAAGCTCACAATCTGCCCCGCACATCGCTTTACTAACAAAAGAGTACAGCAAGTGCCAACAGCCCCAAGCCCCAAGCCTTACCTGCACTCCCGACTCTTCCTCTGGCACACCGCATCCAGCGGCCTGTTTTTCGCGCCGCTCGCTTTTTAAAGCGCCGGCGCGAACTCCCTCACGGGATGTCCTGTGTGTGTGTGCGCTCCACACACGGCAGTGCGCGCTCCACACACGGCAGTGCACGCTCGCGGGAAGAGAGGTGTGCGCGCGATTGCACCTTAAAGGGAGCAGTGTCCGTAGGCGAAGATTCCGGTCCGGGATGGCGCGAGAGGCAGTTTGGGCTGGAGGCGGCAGTACTGCTGGATGCCCATTACATTGACCAATGCCCCTGTGTTGATGATGGCTTTTACTTCAGATCTGGCAATCTTGACACATGTTGGCTGAGGCCTCCTGCAGCCCCTGGTATGTTCGACTGGCTCCTTTTGGTTCTTCTCGTTGTGATACGTTTGTGATGGACAGTTGGCGCACCGCTCTGGATGGCGGTCTCTGGCTTCTGGTGTCCTTCCCTCGGTTTTTCCTCCTGCAGACTGCCGCGAAATGGTTGGCAGTCCAGCAGTTGGCACAGGTCCGGCCTTGGGCAGGACATTCACTGGCTGGGTGCTCGTCGCGCCCACAGTAGGCGCACTTTGTCTTAGACGTTTGGGGCTTTTGTTTTCTGTAGGTGTCATTCCTCATCCATGGGCTAAGTGTGTCGGTTCATTGTACCTAGACGTTTGCCGGTCTATCTGGGGCTCTAGTGAGGGCCTGGTCCATTTCGCTGGCCCATGCTGCAGACAGGTCATGGGTTCGCGCCAGTATCAGGATGTTTTCTAGACTGATTTCTGGCTGGCATCAAATAAGGCCCCGGAGCACTTTGTCCTGACATCCTTGGATGATCTGTGCCCTGATCTCCTTTGGCTGGTCATCTGCTGTAAAGGTGCTGGCCAGTTCGCGCAGCTGGGCGTAGAATGCTTCGATGGACTCGCCTTCCCATTGTCGCACCTGGTGCAGTTTGAACCTTTCGAAATCCGGGTTGAGTTGTGGGTCAAAGTCAGCATCATATGCTTGTACAGCGGCGTTGTAATCTGTGGAGATGCCTGTATTGGGTGGATGCTTAACTTAAATAGTTTGCAGATTTCACCCCTGGTGTAGTGAAGGAGTAATGACCTCTTGACGGCTCCGTCAGTCTCTCTTGATGTGACAAAATAGTTGTTCAGCCTTTTGATCCAGATTTTACACCGTGGAGGCGCTGTCGCTGGGTCTTCTAGCTTGCTGAAGGGGGGCAATACCCCTGTGAGGGCATGCTGTACTGGGGCTCTCTGCTGGTGCTGGGCTTGGACTTCGTCAGCCATTTAGCTTTGTCTGTCGGGCTTCTCTGCTTTGTCTCCCTCAGGTTTTTTTTTCCTTCTGTCCCCTTTACAGTTGATTGCTACAGCTTTCTTGTGTGGCTATTGCTTTCTCACGGTCTTCTTTTGCCTCTTTATTTAGAATAGAATAGAATAGAATAGAATGATTTTTATAGAGCGCATGGCTACCCGGAAGCATCCCAGCGCTAGGAATCACTAAGGGAGGACCAGTCCTCTAAGGAAAGAGCCAGGTCTTAAGCTGTTTACGGAAGGCTAAATAGTTACATTGACTGCGAAGCTGCAGTGGGAGGCCATTCCACAGCTTGGAGGCATTATAAGAGAAGCGTCTGCCTCCACTTCTGGCCTTCTTGACCCTTGGTACCACTGCAAGGTGTAATTCATCCGAGCGGAGGTTTCTCATGGCTTTATAGGGGCGGATCAATGATTCGATAATACGAGGACCATTTCCTCTCAGGGATTTATGGGCGACGCACAAGGACTTAAAAACAATTCTTTCCTTCACTGGCAGCCAGTGGAGCCTCTGTAGTGCCGGTTTTGCAGAGCTGTGTTTCCGGGTGCCCATCAGGAGCCTAGCTGTAGAATTCTGCACAGTTTGCAGTTTGGATATAACATTTTTGGGGGCTCCAAGATAAAGAGCATTTACCTTTCTTTTCTCGCTATGTGCTCATATGCTCCTGAACTGTTCCCTGTGTTTATGATTTTCCCTTTTGTTTTGCGGTGCTTATTTCAATATAATTTGTTTTTTTCTTTGTAGGCTTTCCTACTTATCCTGTGGAGGTGTCAGCTATCTGCTGATAGGGGGCAGCACGTTCGTTCGTGCTCCGGCAGGCTTTACTGAGCGGGCAGGGCTGGCAGGAAAGATATATCTTCCCCAGCACACCTGTGGCCCGCGCACTCACCGCTTAATCGACTTCGGGCCTGTTCTGCCGGCTGGGACAGCGTTGACATGAGGTGCTTCCGCTTGTGTGCTCATCGCACGGGGGCTATCAGCGTCTTTCGTGGCGTAAGGAGTTGCCTGAGCTCGGAGGGGTCATCTGCACCAGCGGAACAGGGATGGTTTAACGGGGCGCGGGTTGCGACCCCCTCGTCGCCAGTGTGGCAGTGTGATTGCGTAGGATAAGGCCTACAGTCTTGGGACGCATGAATAACAACACACCAGACAGGTAGACAGATTGGGAGCTGAACCTCGTGCAGTTCCTTCCCTTTTATTCAACACCACGGGCCACGCCCGGCCCGCGGATGACTTGTCAGTCATATCCGGTTCCGGCACTGGATCACAGGACCGCTAACCTCTTACAGTGAGGAGAAGCTGGAGGCACGGGCAGCCTCTTACTCCCCAAGGATCAACGCAGACTGAATGACTGGGAGGAACTGATGAATGGATTACAACACTAGGATAGCACAACATAAGGAAATGTATCGCCTCTAGGCACCCCTTGACCGAAAGTGTGAGTGCGCAAACTTTTTAGAAAAGGTACGCTGGCATTCTAGAAAACAATACGAATCATTTTAAATGCCTCACTGGGAGGTTTAAACACGCCCTCGCAAAAGAACAGAGCTCCCCATAGTCTTCATCGCTGTTCTTACACGGTCATGCCTTCCCTGTCGAAGCAAAAGGCAGAGAATGGTGTTGTAACAGTAAGAGCTGCTGACTGTGGAAACGGGGAACAAAGAAGGAGTCTCGGCATCCGCTCAACAACATCCTGTGATTCTGGACAAATCACTTAACCTCGCCGTGCCTAAAAAACATGAAAGTGTCCTTGTGTAATGTAACTGGTTCTTGTGTAAAGCACGTCATTACCTTCGGGTTGAATTTGCGCAATCTAAAAAATGCTCAAAACCCCCAAAATGCAAATGCACACCTAGTCTGCCATTCAGCTGCAATAGTATTTTATGGGGCGTACGTGGCCTGCAACACTACTTTCAGTAGGCAGCAGGCACAGTCGACACTCCGTCTCTTCCACTGTGCCAATGCAGGCTGCCCGGGGTCCACGAAGGAGACCCGCTAAGAGGGCGGCCGCCATAGTGCCACAAGATGGCACAGGAGGGAGCCTCCCAGTGGTTGGGACCCTCAGGGGTCCGGTGTCCCGCGTCACTTACGGGCAGAGGGGGCGGGGTGAGGTACATATACCTCTCACCGCCCACTGGACGCCCTCTTTGCCACTACGGATAGCCCGTAAGATAACCCACCATGTTGGCATATTTGTAATGCTAATAAACCTGCAGCAGTTTTCTCTAGGAGATTGCTGTATGGGGGGATGGCGAGTGTTGCCGATATTGGCACTATGCTCTGGCTTCACCTCACCTCCTAAATGTCTCTAGCTATCTCTCCCATCACACTTTAATAACTCCCCGGACACTTTAAAACATGCTACCGACCGAGTCTGTAAGTGAAAGCAAATATTTGAAACAACATTTTGGTTGACACTTTCCTGTTTGAAAGGTGCCCATTCAACCAGAGACTCGTGTTATAGCACCACAGACCGAAAGTAGAGCATTAAACACCCTTCAAGTTGTGTCGTCAGTTTGCTAATTGCACAATGTGTTAACGTTAGTCACGGGAGACTGCCAACCTCAGCCACCGAATCCCTAACTACCATATGTGTTAAAAACTGTTGAAACAAAAACCTCTCCTGTACCCCAAGAATCCAAATAACCATGTGCCTCCACTAATTCTATGTGAAACTGAATGCAAGAAAACAAGAACGTAGGTTTTCAGCTACCAAAGGAAGCCAAAATTTCTAGTCAGAAACAGTTGACAAGATTCACTGTATGGTACATAAACATGCCTCGTCTTCAGGATAATAATGCATGTCTCCATTATCTTCTTCCACACAATCCATACAAAGCAGTGAGGAGTATTTAGCTGGTGTATACTAACAACGTTTTTTTCCTTAACCAATCCCCAAAGGGCGTGTATAAACATAAGGACATTTTCCATCAAAAGTCCATCTATTTCTCTTTGGAGTGGACTATGGCGGCTAGTCAGCTGCTGGGCTCTGGCTCAGGTGCTGCTGGACAAGGGGCACATTGGGCTGCTGGAGCACTAGGGCCTAAGAGACCGGGATCTGCCTGCATGCCTTTCAGCCTCCAGGGCCAGTCATGCGGGTCTGTACTTCAAGCGAGGACAGCTGCAGGAATCCTCTCCTTGTTTAGAACATAGCTGCAGACCAGGTAAGGGGCTCGGCCAGCGAGCCTCCGACGAGAATGAGGAAAGAGGTATGTACTTTGCTCTCACATACCTCTCTATCTGCTAGAAAGGAAGGGGGGGAGGTTAGGCCCAGTGGCAGACATTTAAGATGCCCTTCGTCCAGAAAGCACATTAATATCAAGTGTCACTTGAGATCTCTGGGGCTGGAGGCTCTCCAGCTGCTTAATCGAAGAGGAAAACAAGAATTCCCAAGGTACCCAGGCGATTGGAGCGATTCTCCTTATTCCACATCTTCTTCAGACTATTCAGATAGGATTCACATTAATGAAGATTACCCGATTTGTCCAAGATTACACAATGTAGTCAAGTGAGAGAGTCGGTATTAAAACCCAAGGCTACTGGTTCCACAGTCAACAATTTAAGCGCCAGAACTTTTCTAAGAAATCGATCATATATTTGTTTAGTAAGTCATTTCTTGTAAAGGCTGTTTATTTCCAAAATTTGGATCTTTTCATTCAGTCTTATGAGACCAGCAAGCAACAAATAGAACTAAAAAAACTAAAATGGCAATCTTGATACATCTTAATTTTACCAATAGAACATAGAGGATGTAGCCTAACAGCTAGGGCGGTCGATCTCTAATCTGGGGAACCGGATTCGAGTCTCGGCAATGACGCTCAACATACTGTGATTCTGGGCAAATCACTTAATCTCCCCGTGCCTACGTGTCCTTGTGTAACGCAACTGGTGCTCATGTAAAGCGCTCTGATACCATCGGGTCAAGTTCGCGCCATATAACAAAAAATACTATGAAAATTAAAAACTATCCTTATAGCACTGATGGGCAATGTTGACATAACGTATAGCCCATTCTTCAATAGCATCCTCTCTCATCTTGGTATAATGTGCCACACCAACAAAGCCATATCCATGATAGTCAACAGCTGCTTGAGGGGGGAGAAAATAATTAACAGCTGGACTAAATCTGAACATGACCAACTGTGCGTGCCTAGCAAAGCACCCCAGCATGGGAGCTGGCGATGCCCAGCAGTGGGCACAAGAGAAAACAAACACAGAGAAGAGAAAAAGGAGCACGCCTGTGTGCTTTCAAGGTATAAGCCAGCTGGAACATGATTTCCTATGCCACATTCTTATTAAAAGCGAACAGTTTGTTTGGAGTTTGTTATAGTTTACAGTAATGCTTTGTCTCTCAGGAGGAGGAAACCCGCTGGCAGAAATAGGTTTCAATTTCCAGATTTATCAACTTCTTAATTGAGTTGCTGCTAATAAAGGAGTATTATTATGAGTAAAAAAAAGCACACGGAAAAATCCACAGTATGTGTCAGGGGCGGAATTTGACTCCCAGCCATGGCTGGCCTTAACACTGGTGACGCACGGTGCAACAGTTTTTTTCGGCACCCCGTACCCCATTTCCTCCTTCTCCATGAATTCCCTCACTACCACTCGCCAACAATGCACCTCATCTCTCTGTATCCCCTTTCTGATAAACATTTCATTTTTTTATAGGGCTACCCGTAGTTTACTCACACTCAGTTCTGTGATCTGCATGGCACACGTTCTTTGTAGCAGGCACATTATCCGTCTGCGCTGTGTGGTTGACAGGAGTGCCCATGTGAGTGCACGGTGAGATATACAACAGTGTGAGAGTAGGGTGAGAGGAGTGACTGCAGGGTGAGTGAGGTGACCATATGAATTTGGGTGCAGGTGTAAGTGCAGAGTGGGACGAATGAATGTATGGTTATTGATGGGCTTGAGTGAGATTGCAGAGTAAGCAGTGAGGGGGACAGGTGAGTGAAGTGTCACATGAGTGCAGGGTGAATAGTGTGGTTGTGTGACTGCAGGGTGAGGTACAGAGTGAAGAGCGAAAGCGCATTATGAGTGCAGAGTGATCACTGTGATTGCAGAGTGAGCAGTGTGCTCATGAGACCGCAGGGTACGTGGAGGGAGAACGGTGTGAGTTCATGGCGAGTGGCATAAGTGCAGTGTGGTCACTGTGAATGCAGGGTGAACGTGTGAATGGTGTGAGTGCATGGTGATCAGTGTGAGTACATTGTGATTGCTGTGAGTGCAGGGTGAGTGTGAAAGTGAAGGACAAGAATGAGGAGTGAGTTGTCTGAATGCAGGGAGCATTCCCAGATATTTGAAGTAACTCAGCATGTTATTGATGGCTGGCGTAGGGTTTCAGATATATGTTAAACTATTGCTATTATGAAATTATTCAGGGTCCTGGGATTGAGGGTGGAGGAAATAAATATTGTGCTCAACCTGCAACAAACTTTCAGTCTTATGATTAGGGTTGCCAGCTCATTATATTGATGTCCCAGACTGTACAAAAATAAGCAGTCACCTAAAGCCTATTTTCAGCACTTATATGTGCATACTTGGAACATCAAATATAATTAGAAAACCTTTTTAATTGTGTTCTAGGACTGCCTGAATGATCCATGACTGATAATTAAAGAGAACTAAGACAGAAAAATCACATTACAAATGAATACATACTATTTTATTTCTAACCCTACTTAGTGTCAAAACAAGTCCTTTACGGGCTCTTTGAATAACAAATGGATAGAATTTTTCTTTTGGTAACCCTACTATATTCCTTTCCATGAAATGCTTTCTCACACTACGGCAGCAAATGTAAAATACAATTGTAAGGAATAGCCAGTGTGGGGGCCCAGGGGGTACTGGAACCAGAAAAAAAAAACTAAGCCTCGGTAACCAGTTTACAAAGGTATGTAATTATGCAAATGGTCTTTAAAGACCTGTGAAAAACTCTGGCGTGCCGGAGATAAGACTCCAGACACTGCCCAGCCGAGCCCACAACAGCTGGAGCTGCAGCAGCCCGGGCTGAGACACACGACGGGGGGAGCTGAAGTCCTAATAGCCCTATGGGCGTTGCATGCCTGGTATGTGTGCATTTAAGAACATTCAGTTAAACCTTCACTGACTGCCTCAGCAGCAACGCTTCAGTCACCACCTCTACCCCGCTAACTCAAGGGCGTGCTAAAGAGGTGCACGCAGGCACAGTTTCACAATGAGAGACCTTATGCCTAACAGCTAGGAAGAATTGAGCAGAACAGTTTGATGTAAGTGCCAACGCTTCTAACAAAGTGCTATAAAGGGGTGTCTGGCATGACCACTGATGACCTGCAATATTTAATTTTATCGACCATCCCAATATCGGAATAATTAATAATGACAAGAAAACTTTGATTTTAAATAGGGGCTGTGTTAATTTCGCAGCTCAAATGCATTTTAAAAAACAAATGTGGCTGTAAACTAACCCCTTACTACCACCCACTATGAGTCTGTCATGATGCGACTCGAATGAATAAACCCAAGGCAACCCACAAAATAGAAGGCACACTATGTGCCAACTACGAATAAGATTTCATTAGGGCACTTTACAATGTTAAAATGGTCAGAACACTGGCGCACCCCAATGATCGCATAATATAGTTACCTCGAACCTTTGGCCACACCCACTGAGCTATCTCCCTGTGAGCGCAAACCAAGACCCATAGTACACACACAGATCTCAGTGTGGGACAAATCAACCTCATGACCCATCCAGTGGGGGCTGCAGCTGGAACCTTGTGGTCCTAGGCAGCACCAGGCGTTTACTCGGTGAGTGGTTTCACTAGAACGTGGTTTTACACACACACACACACACATATATATGTATATATATATATATATATATATATATATCCAATTCCTTCGCTTCTTCTCACAGATTCGGGACACAAACGAGCACGGACCTCTGGATGGGTGCAAAATTATTTTATTTGTTGCAGTCTGCCATTACGCGTTTCAGCCCGTCCGGGCCTTGATCACATGACATATATATGCACACACTCATACATATATGTGTGTATATACATACACATATATACACACACATATATGTGTGTATATGCACACACATACATGTATAAATATATACACACACACATATATATATACACACACACAAACATACATATATCTGCAGTATGGCTCACCAACTCAAATGTGGCCATCCTAAAACTTAGTCCTGCTGCTTGCAGAGGGAACACTTAGCGGCACGGGTCACTGGGTTTCTATTTGACGTGACACTCAAAGGAGTACAACAGACTGGCTAAGAATATCATGAGCAACCTGAGACTCGTGATACACTCCTGTCCACCTAAGGCCCTCTAATGCCACATAACCCTTAGATAGCTTAAAATGGCTTATGCAGATACCCGGGCAGAGGCGGAATGACCCTGTGGAGGAAATCCGAGCAAGGTGAGTGGTACTTAGATAAAGGACGTCAGAAGGGAGAGTCGCAGACAGGACGGTGTGTCTGAGAAGACCATAGGCCTCTGGCAGAGTCACTGACGGGCTTAAGTGCTATGGCACAGCCGATCCATAGCTGCCAAGTTCCACTGTTCCATAAAAGATGAGCTGCTGATTGGCATGGCCTAGCGAGCGAAGATGGCGGTCGCACCTTGAGTGTGCTCCCGGACCCCTCCGCAATCCGCTCGCCATCCACCTGTAGTAGCAGCCAACTAGCGCTGGGACTCTGCGCCACCCACTCCCGCCGTCTACCTGCCGGGGGCTCTGGCTGTGGGGACCCCGAAAACTAGCGCCTCGCCGCACTTACCCGGGTGCCGGGTCGGCGATCGCTCTCGCCAGGGCGGCCTCCTCCTGATCACGCCAGCTGCCTGTTGCCGGCCTCTGGGCGGCCCGGACTCCTGTGGTGTGGTCGCCGCCTCCCTCTCCGTGCGGTCTCCGGCTGATCCCGGCCCGCTGCTGCCGTGTTCGGCGCCTTGCCCGGGCACTCATCGGACCCTCGCCTGCGGCGGCGCCTGGCTCCTCCTCCCGTGATATCGGCCGTCTTGCCCGGCGGCACGGGCCCCGAGGCGGGGGATTGGATGTCGGCTGGGCCTGGCTGCGGGGGAGCTGTGAGGCGGTTTGCTTTCCCCCCACCCCCGACCTGGAGGATCGGCTCAAAACTGCGCGTTTTCGCAGCGCCCAGCACAGAGGATCCTGAAACATCACCCCGGCCCCCCCACGGCGCGGCCGTGTTATTGGCCGCCATATCGGACGGCGGAGGGGCCTGGGCCCTAAACGCTGCATTGGTGGCCGTGTGGGGTGAGAGTCTGCCCCCCCGGCACTGCTCCTTCTGACTGTCTGCTCCCTTCTTGCTGGGACTGCGGCCCTGAGTGACCCTGGGACCCGGGCTCGCATCATCGGGGCGGCGAGGTGGTGGTGCCCTGGTTGCCCCCTGGGCCCCGATGGCTTCTATTGATCCTGTGGGCGGTCGTCGACCCTGAGGCTCTCCGAGGGCGCGCTGAAGAAGCCTGCACGTGACCTGGACTTTCCTGGGGCCCGGGGGCCTGGCTAGCTGCCGGTGGAGGGAGTGCTGTCGCGACCTGCTTGGAGGTAAGGAGTGGGGGGCCGGGGAGCCCGGGTTAGGGTGAGGATTCGGCCGTCGGTCGGGCGGCGGGAGAGGTGCGGGGGGGCCTGGGACTGGCACGGCTCCTCTCCCCCCTCCCCCTCCTCCCTTTCCCCCCCCGCTCCGGACGCCCCTTCTGGGCCTGGGACAGAGAGGTAGTCATCCTGAGCAGTGAGGGTGCCCCCCCCCTCGCTGGTCCTTGGGTGCGGCCGGAGCTGCTCGGCCGCCGCTTCGGGCGGCGGTGACCCCCTTAGAGGTGCCCTCGAGCCGGACGGGGTGGTCCGACGGCTCCCCGGGGACCCCAGACGTATTCTCATGTGGTGGTGCATGCACGGTCGCCTACTCCTTCCTTGGGCCTGCCGCTGGATGCCGCTGCACCCCCAGGACCTCCTGCCCACACTGGATCCCTGGCCCTGCTGAGGACTTGGACCACTCTGTGCCTCCCTACTTCGGCCGCACCCTCCGAGCGGCGGCGGTCTGCTCGGTGCCGGGCCTGGACGTCTGCTGTTTGTCTCTGCTGCCCTCAGGCTCATCTGTTTTGCCGGCTGGCCTGCCTGGCGCCGCGTCCCGGCCGTGGGGGCCCCCCTTCCTCTTCCCTTCCGCTGATAGCGGACTTTCGACTGATAAGGGCTCGCCTTGGGCCCTCCGCTGCCGCGGCCTGCTCACACCAGCTGGACCACCTCTGGGTGAGGTCTCCTGATCCTTGCGGGCGCTGCCAACGGCCCTGAGACGTGGGGCCTATCCAGGACCTTCCCGAAAGCCTGCCAGCCCCGGGGGGGCGGACCTGCGCGCCCGGGCCAGAGTATCGACGGTCTGGGCGTTGGGGACTACACCTTCGGTGCGATGGGCAGGTCCCGCGTCCTGCAGACCCCCAACCCTCCCACCCAAACCAAGATGGACCAGTACACCACGAGCGACCGGGACCCTGGAGGAGGGGTGTCCAACACTCCCGCCCCCGCCGGAGGTGATCTCTCCACTATCCTTCAGGCGATAAGCGCCTCGCAGGCCTCAGTTGAAAACAGGATCGGCGAGGTGAGGGTTGATATGGCCCTTATCCGCCAAGACCTGCGCAACGCCACGGCTAGGATTACGGAGGCGGAATCGCGCATCTCCACGGCCGAGGACGACATAGGCCAACTCAAAACCCAGGTGGCTCGTCTCCAGACCCAGGCCTCGGAGCTCCACAGGCGGGCTGAAGATGCCGAAAACCGGTCAAGGAGAAATAACCTTCGCCTCATAGGATTTCCCGAGGGGGCTGAACAAGGACACGCAGACACGTTCGTGGAGACCTGGGTCCGATCATGGATGCCCAAAGAGTCCCTCTCTCCCTGGTTCGAGGTTGAACGGGCACACCGCTCCCTGGCTCCCCGCCCTCTTTCCGGGGCCCCTGCCCGACCCATTATCCTGAGGATCTTCAACTTTCGAGACAGGGACGCTATCCTTACGGCTGCCAGAGCGAAGGGTCCACTAACATTTCAAAATAACAGGATCATGGTCTTCCCAGACTATACCAGGGAGGTGCAGGCCCAATGTCGAACCTACGAAGAAGTTAAGCAGAAGCTCCGTGCCTTGGGTCTCCGCTATGGGCTCCTCTTCCCGGCCCGGCTCCGAGTTGTTTTTCAGGACAAGGCAATATTCTTTGATAGTCCCCAGGCGGCTTGGACCTGGCTCATGGAGGAGCGGCCCCTTTCGGGCTGGTTGGTCTCCTCCCCTGCCCGGCGAGACCCTGCGCAGCCTCATCCGACCCAGCCTCGACCCCAGAGATGCCGAACTAGGTCCCGCAGGAAGGGCGACCGAGGTGGTGGAACATCCCGATCACCGGGCGTGGGGCCCCATCGGCCCCCTCCTCGCGCTCCATCCCGGGGTTCTGCATCTCCCACCTTGACCGGCTCCCTGACCAACTTGAGCCGTATCCCGGTCCACTCCGAGGCACTGCGCCCCGCCGTGTCTGACTCGGACTTGTCACGAAGCCCTGCGCTCCATGGAACTGGCGACGACGAGGGGGAATGAGTTGGGCCCGAGGCTGGGGGCCTGCGCTATGGCTCCCACATTGCTTTAGCAACTGAGGTCCCTACCATAGCCGCATGTCAGGAGCGGTCAATCTCCGCCACCTCCATGCTCAGCTACCTGGTTATCGTACTAGATACCGGACATATTTGTCTTCATCTGTTGCATAAGTTGTCTTACATGTAATTGCTGCAGTTAACGAATTTCTGATCCGCATAGATGGAGGGGTCCATCTTCACCACGTTTAGGTTCTGCTAATCGTTTTAGCTTAGCATCCAGACTCACTAGTGTGTTGTTGTTTTAAGGGGGTTCCTCCTAAGGGCGACAGATGCTTCATGTTCAGAAGTGTAGGGTGGGGGGTGTTGGGGGGTGCAGGGGGGAGGGTAGACCGTTGTCTCCCACTTGTTTATTGTTTTTAGCCGCCTACGGGCCGCTGTTTTATGTTTTTCTTGGTAGCCTGCGATGCACACATGCCTCTGATAACGACTTGAGACCCAAGAGACCACACAAATTCCACTCCCGAGACCTGGTTGAGGGACATTGTTACATCTGGGAACCAGGCCCCTTACCACACGCGCTGCTCCCTCCACGTTCTACCCACCCAGATGGCGTCTACCTTAGCTAGGCCCCTCCACATATTGTCGTGGAATGTCAACGGCCTGCTAGATCGCATAAAACGAACTGCTGTCCTACGTAGCGCCCAGCGACACGCGCCCGATATCCTTTTCCTACAAGAAACACACCTCATGGGCACGCACTGCACCTTCCTCGCCCGTTATGGGTTCGACAGGGTCTGGCACTCTGGTTTTACACTGGGTTCTCGGGGGGTGGCCAGACTGCTTCGGAAAGGGCTTCCCTTCACTCTGACACGGGCAGATACAGACACTCAGGGCCGGTATGTGGCCTTGAGTGGCAAGATCGAAGGGCATCCTTTTAATCTCTTGAGCGCTTACATTCCCCCCACCACTACGTCCTCTACCCTTCGGCGGCTTACGCTCGTCATCTCCACCTTTTCTTTGGGCCTGACGGTCATGGGAGGCGACTTCAATGCCGTCATGCAACCGACCCGTGACGCATCAGGTACCCCGTCGACATCCCGCCTCGCATCAGCCAGGCGACTGTCTGACTGGTCCTCCGCTCTGGGGCTCTACGATGCCTGGAGGGTGTGGAACCCCCGCCGGGAACAATACACTCATACTTCAGCGGCCCACCATACTCACTCTCGTATCGACCTGCTCCTGTTGCCAGCCACCAACTGTTCGCTGATTTCTGGGGCTACCATCTTGCCCCGAGGCATCTCGGACCATTCTCCTGTCTCCCTCCGCCTTGGGAATTCCCCGGATGGCGTTCGCACGGCTTGGCGGATGAATGCCTGGTTTTTGCAGGATACGGACTTCAATGAATCCCTTGGGCAGGAACTGCGGCACTACTTCTCGACTAACGAGGGATCGGTATCCTCACTGGGTACACTATGGGAGGCCGGCAAGGCCACTATACGTGGGACGGCTAGAGGTCTGGTCCATGCGAAACGTGCGGCCGAGGCTGCCCGCCTTACACAGCTGGAGGCCAGGGCTGCACGGTTGGAGGCCGCCCAGGCCCACGCGGACAGCCTTGACTCTGCCCAACAGCTTACGCTGCTCCGTGAGGAGATCTGTCAGATCTCATTGGAGGCCGCTAAATCGCTCTGGCGCTCCTCCGTGGCGCGTGTTTATGGGTGGGGTGACAAAAAGGGCAAATTGCTCCACAATCTAATTTCTTACCCCAAAGCCAACCGCATTATTGCCGAAATCCGGGATGAGGCGGGCGTTCACCACGCTACCTCTCCGGCTATCGCCAACGCCTTTGCGGGTTACTATGCAGCCCTTTATGCGGCACGACCTCCCGAAACCTCCCTCGCTACTTTGTTGTCCGAAACTGGGACCCAACTGCCTCGGCTCCCCCAAGCGGTCTCGGCCACTCTGGACCTCTCCTTCACCGCGGAGGAGATACATGGGGCCATTTCACTCCTGCACTCCGGTAAGACGCCAGGCCCAGATGGCTACCCGCAAGAATACTACGCGACCTATCGTGATGTGTTGGTCCCGCATTTAGTGAATCTGTTCAAACATGTAACAGACACTGGGTGCTTTCCCCCAGAAACTGATGTAGCCACTATTGTGGTTCTCCCAAAGACACAACCGCCCTCTCTCGCCTGCACAGACTACTGGCCCATTTCCCTCATCAATACAGAGATAAAAAATGTTGCCACTGCCTTAGCCCAGCGACTCCGGCCCCACCTGCAAGAGTTGGTCCATTTGGACCAATGCGGTTTTATGCTGGCCCGCGGCACCCGGCATTGCATAAGCCGTCTCCATCTGGCCCTTGCCCACCGTCACCATCTTACCCCGTATTTGGCGTTGCTCTTCATAGACTTTGAAAAAGCATTTGACACGGTGGATTGGAGCTACCTCGGGGACGTGTTGGAGGTGCTGGGGTTCGGTCTCCCGTTTCAGCGCCATATCCGTGTCTTGTATCTAGTCCTAGGGCGAGGGTCTTAATCAATGGTGTGCTCTCAGAGGCGTTCCCCATTCAAAGGGGCACTCGCCAGGGGTGTCCGCTTTCACCGCTTTTATTTGCGCTCGCGATGGAGCCCCTAGCTTCTCTCATACGGCAGGACCCCCTCATCCGCGGCTGGGAATGGGATCCCTACCAGGTCGACAAGATCGCCCTTTATGCCGACGACGTCCTCCTCTTCCTAGCGGATCCCGAGAGCTCTGGCCCACGTTGCTTAGACGCCCTCTCCGCTTTTGAACGGATTTCGGGTCTTCGGCTCAACCCGGCAAAGTCCACTCTGGTCCCCCTTCACCCGTCCCGCGCATGCTTTGAGTGGCAAACGACAATTCCCCTGCGCCGGCAATCATTCAAGTACTTGGGGGTGTGGGTCGCTCTACTTCCTGAGCTTGAATGGGCCCTGAATATTACACCCCTGGTAACCAAGGCTAAGACGGACCTCAGGAGATGGCAATCCCTGCCTCTCAACCCTCTTGGCAGAAGTGCCCTCTTTAAAATGATGGTCCTCCCCCGTTTTTTATACATCTTACAAAATATTACTTTTCACCTCCCGGGGAGTTGGTTCAGCGAATTTGACAGTACCCTCACCCGGTTTTTATGGGGGGGCAGCAGATCGTGTATGTCCCTGACACACTGCCGCATCCCTCCCTATGACGGGGGCATGGGGGTGACCAACCTTCACCTTTACTATTTAGCCACGAGACTCATCGTGATCCACGACTGGTTCGCGGGCGGCTGGTCTGACCCGGCGTACCAGGTGGAGCTCCGAGCGCTGGACTTCCCACAACTCCAGGCCTACTTGTACGGGGCCCCCATACCGCAGGCCCTCCCCCCCATCACCTGGACGGTGCTCATGGCCTGGCGCACAGCCTTGCGACAAACTAATTGGGACCGGAAACTCACTAGACAGACGCCCCTGTGGAGCGGAACTTGGCTGAGAGAGGCATCTTCCCTCCGGGACTTCCACAGGTGGGACCACATTGGGATCTCGCTACTTGGCGATATCTGGGACGGGGACCACATCAGATCCTTTACAGACCTACAGCAGCGCTACTCCCTCCACTCCTCTCAATTTTATAAATATTTACAGCTGAGGCACGCCCTCCGAGTTCATATTCCATCTCCCACCTCCCTCCCTGAATTCAGTCCCCTTGAGGCCCAGGTGGTGATGGGGAACCTGGGTAAAGGGGGGGTGTCGCGGATTTACCGTTCACTTGTAAACAACAGTTCCTCATCCCTAGATACGTTACGTGCCCGCTGGGAGGCTTGGCTGGGTCCTCTGGAGGATGGGGATTGGAGGGATGCCCTTATGGCCCCCAAGGAATTGACGACCTCCTCCAAATTACGCCTAGTCCAACTCTACTACCTCCATACGGCCTACCTTACGCCTGCGCGCCTCTACAGCGCTCGCATGCGGCCATCCCCGACCTGCACGCACTGCACCCATGCCCCTGCGGACTTCTACCACATGATCTGGCAATGCCCGAGCCTTGCGTCATTTTGGGCGGGGGTGGAATTGGAGCTCACACCGACCTTGGGGTGGACGGTTCCTCACGACCCACTACGTCTGATCCTGGGGGTATTTCATGGCCTTGATGGATCCCGGGCTGATAAACGCTTCCTGGGAACAGCAGTGGCAGTAGCAAAGCGTGACATAGCGGCACTGTGGTCTCAGGCCAAGCCCCCTACTGTACGGAAATGGAGGCGGGGGGTGGACTGGTGTGGAGCCCAAGAGGAACCCCTCTTCGAGGCCCGGGGCTGCCCCGAGCTTTTCGGTAAGATATGGGGTAAGTGGTTCAATCTTGTACCCTAAAGGGAGCGTATGTTTCGTGTACAGATATAATTACAGGCAATTGTCTTTATTCATCCTAAAGATTGATTTACAAATATCTGACGTCTCTTGTTTAAATGTATTCTATTTCAATAATGTGCTTGTTCTTGCTGCCAATGTGTTTTCTGCTGGTCCTTTAAAAACAATAAAATTGATTATCAAAAAAAAAAAGATGAGCTGCTCCAGTCCAGGTTTTTTTTTCTTGGGATTCTGGGTATTAATAGTCCTGGTTATATAATGGAATAAACAACACTACAAGCCCCATAAGTCAAAATAAAAACTACTGTAGGAGCTCTGCACGCCTGGTCCTGGGAAACGTTGCAGGCCTGCAGACCCAAAAGGACAACTGTTCGAACGCCAGTACCTTTTTACGAATCTGACCAGTGGGGCTCACAGACAGTCCGGAACTTCTCCATAGGCCGGTGCCTTTGAAAGTCCATTCAGATATTGATGTCAGAAGGGCACCATGTTCTCAGGCACATCAGCATAATTTGCAACGATATCACGGTATCTGGAGATTTTTGAGACTGTAACACATTTTTCCATATAGAACGTATTGATTTATAAGGACTTTAGAAATGGCATGCATAGGTTTCCACTTATAGCACCTGGATTTGTGTATATCAAAATTGGAGAGAACATCACAGTGGTGAAATGTATTCCACCACATTCTGTAAAGACTTTATCCAGTGTTGGATATGTAAATATATGTAAAATTGGTCTCATTACATTTTTTAGCAATGAAGAAGTCGCGGGGCACTCCCCTGACGACAAAACACGTGTTGGCTGGGCGCCGAAAGTAATGAAAATTAAGTTGAAGGCCAGGAATAAATTGTTGTGTTACTATTACTTACTGGAATATTGTACAAATAAGCGTGTGCTCAGGATTTGCTTTATCTTTGAAAGTTCATTCAGGTTGGGTCAGAGTCAGTATCACATTCTATTTCTGACAGACCAGTGCCTCTGTTAAGGGCACAAGTGCTGAGCAGAGTCAGTGCAAAGGTTTACCCACCAAGAGGTAGGCACCTCTGAAAAGGTCAGTATGGCTGGGGAAAAATATGTAACCTTAGCTATTACCCAAAAAGCTAGTGCCTGGGAAATAGCAAAGTTATGACACTCCACTGCTTGGCCTCTCACAATGCACTGAGCTGCTTTTGCAGTGAGCACTGCACTCTTTAGGCACAAATGCAACTGGGTTGATATTGAAAACTTGATCATACACACAATATAGATCAGACCTGTCAATAAATAAGACTGGCACATGAAGATACCACCAGACTTTTCAACTCCACTTTTTAAAGTCTTGCCTTTGACAAAGCTTGAGCCGTCTCACAAAAAAACAACAAAACAATCATGCATAATATACATACATGTAAGAGCTTTTGGTCAACGGTCTTAATTCACTGGTCTGTTGAACTGTATATCACACATTGCTTCTGCCCACTGTCACCACATACAGCATGTGCCAATGTGTCCACACACTCAAGCCACTGGCTCCCCTCTGCATGCGTGATGGCATTTTGTTTGTGCACAATGTAATCCTCGATAGAGTAAATTGTGCATTTCATTGCCAGGAATCGTTGGGCACCGTTTTGTTTTTTACATTTTAAATGTTTTTATTTTTTTTGCTACTACTGGCAGCTCCCTGCACACTGCTACCAGGCCTCTTGCTTGTCTTGATGTGCTTAGCATCCACACATGTTTTTTATTACCATTGTACAGTTCCAAAATATATTTCTGCCATCTTGGAATGGTAAACCAATGTTAAAGTACTCAAAAAACATTCCAAGAAGGCCACCCTCATGCATGCATGCGAGTGCATAGGCGACCCTATTTGAATTATTTTGGTTTTTGCCATAAAGTATTAAAAAAAAGATGGCTGCCTGTGTGTGTGTATGAGTCTGGGCACATGGGAGGTTATCATAACATCATATAAACTAATCACAAAAGATAGCTTATTATGTTACTGGTTATTTGTCCAGAGCATCATTCACCAATTACTTGGCTGCATTCCTGAGCCACATTTGGAGTGGATGTGTGACTTGGAGGGTGTGGGTAATCTTAATGGAGGTGTTCCAAGTGGGCAGAAGGGGAATGGACTTTGCGACATTTCAACACAACCCTTGTGAGTCATGAAAACCTACTCAGAAAACGGTTTGATTTCAAATGCACGGCCACAACTTTTGACGTTGCCAAAGTCTGTTTAAGAGACATTTTTTTTTCCTGCTGCTTTCACGCCTT
The DNA here is from genome assembly GCA_963921515.1 of Calotriton arnoldi. Lineage (NCBI taxonomy): Eukaryota > Metazoa > Chordata > Amphibia > Caudata > Salamandridae > Calotriton > Calotriton arnoldi. The sequence goes on along the minus strand of CAWUFW010002547.1, from coordinate 1,894,907 downwards.
CCACTTAGGTGATCTCTTATTTACCTCTCTATCTTCTTCCTTTTGAAGAGCGTGTCTTAACAAACATTCCACACCCGTTTCAATGGCATCACTAAGTCCTGCTGTTTTATCTCCAGAGAGCAGACAAGGCTCACTATAAAGTGCCTATAAAGAAGACAGGATAATTCATTCAATCAATCGATAATTCATTCAATATTATATTAAAAAGATTCCAGTCTCCGCTCTGACTTAAAGTTGCTGTGCTTAAAGTGTGTGTGCACGTTTTTAGGTCGAGCCTGGGCAGGGCATGCGCTGCCGCAAGGCATGCAGTAGTGGAGCATGGACTTCACGCTCTGCCCACTCTTCGCCCATATTTTTAATTGGCTTGTGTTATTGTTTTCCTAAACGCCGTCTTGTGATTCATTACTAGGCTTGTTAGTCCCTCCTTGGTACCGTCTTGTCTGCATTTGTTACCTCCCATAACTATGGGACCTTTTACTTGTCTTTTTGCATGGTCTGCTTTGTCTTGGCTGTGAGCACTATTTTATTAAATGATTTGACTCTATTCCACCCACTAACTCGCAGCATGCCGCCCGCTTTTATTTTATGTACTATTGGCGGGCGCATGTTTTTTTTATTTCTTTATCTTAGTAACGTTGTCCCCTTTAAGTATAGGTTGCGCTTACTTATTTCTTTTGTTTGTTTACTAGCGCCCATGCGGCGCTTTCACATTCATGAAGTTCACGCGCCTTTCTTTAGACAAGCCGCGTCTAAGAAAGGTGCGCGGCCAACATTAAATTGAAAGCTCGGCATGGCTGCTTTTACCACAAAAAAACAAAACATCTGTTTGTCAACTTGACAAACAGATGCTTTTTTTTGGTCAAAGCCCCCATGCCGCGGTTTCACTTTAATGTCGGCCGACCCCTTTCTTTAGACGCCGCTTGTCTAAAGAAAGGGGCTTGGCCTTCATAACTGTGAAAGCGCCGCATGGGCGCTAGTGATGCAATAGGTCTCGCATTTGCGATAGTTTAAGCTATTGCATTGTCAATAGCTTAAACTTTTGTCAATGCGAGACCTATTGCATTGCAAATGCTTGTTAATACTGCAACCCCTAATAGTGTCAGTATGGTTTGGCTTATCTGGGCATCAAGCAGACACTCCAACACTATAAAATATTCATAATTCACCTTTGTTATCAGCAATATGCCATGATAATGCACATTCAGTTCATGGTTATAATTTGAAACAAAACTAAAAAGGAAAACACTGCAAAGTCACACATCATGACCCTTAAACATTCTACATACACGGTATATTATTATGCAATACGTAGGATTCGTTTTAGAGCTTAAAGTACAATAGTGGTACCCCCTCCCCCCCAAGACTTTTCCATTCCTTAATGTGAGAGCAAAGGCCGAGGAAAATCCAGTGGTAACCAGAGTGCCTTCATCATAGTGAAACAGTGTCCCTCGCTGGGCAGGTATTATGATCTATTTCATGCCTCTGACTCCAGGCAGTGGGAACCTTCACCTCAGAAATCACAAACCCAGCTCAAATAGGAATTACTTTTGCTTCATCTCCAGAGATGCTAGCAATGCCCTTCCCACAACCTGCTACAGAACTAAAAACCACAAAATTTGATTACAAAAAATTAAAAACTCCTAAAAATCTAACACATGTATTAAAAAACATAAACAATACTTATACAAAAAAATACATCACATACATTTAAAATATATACTAAAATACATAACACTAATTAAAAAATCGATATTTTAAACAACTATATTTTTGCAAACGATATTAATGACTTCCATAGTTTTAAAATCGGTATTTCTTACCTTAAAGTCGATATTCTTGACCACGATATTCTTCCTGTCGATATTTCTGTGTCACGATATTTAAAACTCGATATATGTGTAAGTCGACATTTCCAACTCGATATTTTTACTGAATACCGCCCAGAGCACATGTAGTGCACTTTACTAGGGACTTATAAGTAAATTAAATATGACAGTTGGGGATGAACCAATATTACCATGTTTAGGGGTGAGAGCACTTTAGCACTGATTAGCAGTGGTAAAGTGCAGAGAGTCCTAAAGCCAGCAAAAATAAGGTCAATAAAATGGAGAGAGGCAGGCAAAACATCTGTACTGGGGTGAATGTATGACATTGTTCAGCATTACGTCAATCAGTATTTCTTTTTGTATTTGTCACCCTAAGTGGGAAGGGTATGCCCCGAAGTGGGTCCCGTGCTCATCATGCAGCTGGAGTCAAGCTAGGCTGATGAGGAGTGATACCCCGAAACCGGCCCCAGGATGCTTGTTTCTGGTCCAGGGAGGACCTAGAATGGAAGTTCGGGCTGCACTGTTCCCATGGGGAGCAGGGTCAAGACTGATTTGCATATGGCTGCGTCTAAACTGGAATGGCATGGTGTGCAAAGAAACAATGGATTTAGGCCCAGATCTCTGTACTGGGGGGTGAATGTCTGACATTGTTCAGCATTTTGCCCATCAATTTTTCTTTTTTCGACTTTCTAAAAGCGGCATTTTCAGAATTGTGATTAAAGATTTGACTTCACCATTAAATTGGGCTTTTACTTTAAATTCTTTAGACATCAAACTCAACATGTCTACCTGCTGCCAATTAAAAGTTAGCATGTTTTAAATGTAATAAGATAATCCAATGTTATCCTATGGGAGAGGTAGGCCTTGCAGTTGTGATGAACACATTTAGGAGTTTTTTACTACCAGGACATGTAAAACTTAAAGTACATGTCCAACTTTTGAAAAACACAGAATTGTGTGTCTTTTTCTTCCTCGCCCTAAGTGCGCCGGATATGCCCAGACGTGGGTCCCGGGCTCACTGTGCCACTGGAATCAAGCTATCCTGGCTGAAGAGGGGTGAAACCCCGAAACCGGTCCTAGGATGCTTGTTTCCGGTCCAGGGAGGACCTGGCTTGGCAGTTCGGGCTGGACTGTTCCCATGAGGCACAGGGTCAAGACTGATTTGCATATGGCCAGGTCTAAACTGGGGTGGCATGGTGAGCAAAAGAATGATGGATTTATCCCAGATCTCTTGACTGGGGGTGAATGTTTTGATTTGTTCTGCATTCCGTCCATCAATTGTGTGTCTTTTGCTTCCTCGCCCTAAGTGCGCCGGGTATGCCCAGATGTGGGTCCCGGGCTCACTGTGCCACTGGAATCAAGCTATCCTGGCTGAAAAGGGGTGAAACCCCGAAACCGGTCCTAGGATGCTTGTTTCCGGTCCAGGGAGGACCTGGCTTGGCAGTTCGGGCTGGACTGTTCCCATGAGGCACAGGGTCAAGACTAATTTGCATATGGCCAGGTCTAAACTGGGGTGGCATGGTGAGCAAAAGAATGATGGATTTAACCCAGATCTCTTGACTGGGGGTGAATGTTTTGATTTGTTCTGCATTCCGTCCATCAATTGTGTGTCTTTTCCTACCCTAGGAGTGACTTATATGTATTAAAAAGATAGAATTAGGCCTGGCAAGAGGTTTATTTGGCTGGGTCGAAATAGCAGTTTAAAACTGCCTATAAAGTGTGCAATGGCAGACCTGTTTAAGAAGGCTACTTAAGTGAGTGGCACAGTAAGTGCTGCATGCCCCCAATAGCTCTTAGAATCACGTTGGAGTCCTGGGTTTCACAGATGCAGATCCACTCCTTCTCACTCAGACAAGAGGGCAGCAGGCAGCAGGTCAGCACAGCAGGGTGGCAGTCCTTTCAGGCAGCACAGCAGTCCTTCGTCCTGGCAGAATATCTACAAGTCCAGGAGTGTGCTGAAGAGTTGGTGTCTGAGGTCCAATACTTATACCCAGTTCTGCCTATGAAGTGGCAAAAGTTTCTAGAGGTTTCCCTTTGAAGGGCACAGGTGTCAGTCCAAGTAAGAGCCCAATCAAGATATGGTGTCTGAGCTGCAGCTCCAAAACCACCGATCGCATGATGGTGCCGTAACAAATTGACCTGTACCTTTCTAGAAGCACAGATCATTAGACAGTGGTTGCCAATACAAATTGGCTTTCTCTTTTTTAAATTCTTGAGAAATTGCCCCCGCAGAGTTTACAGGTGCATAAACCACCAATACTGCTAGGTGGTGGAGTTTAATATGTGTACTATAGCAATAAGAGCATTATATGGAATCTATCATGCTTCAGAGGTTACCATGAAATATTGGTGCTACAAAAATGCTGCTCATCCTGATGATGACTCTTATATAAGTAATTTAACAGGGTCGAAACATTCACAAAGATACTAGTGGACTGTTTTTTTAAATATATGGGACATCATACTCTGATACAGAGTGATGTTAAGGAAAATTGCATCCATATCAGGCAGAAGTCATATGCTTTGTGTATATCACTTGCACACTTTGGTTTATCCATGTCTCTATCGCTGCTCCGTTTGTAATGTGATACAATGTGTTCTCAAAGATGTTTTTCATCTTGATGTCCTTTAATAAATTTAACACATCGAATTTGATTCTTGTTCAAACCAATCTATTGTTGTTTATGATTGCCCAGGAAGATGAGGCTTACACTTCCCCCTAAGGGGCCAATGTTTTTCTTTATCTATTATCTTTCCCTGGTCCCAAGGTTAATGTGCCTCCCCCCTTTTATTTATTGTAGTCAGCACAGCAGGGTAGCAGTCCTTCAGAGCAGCAGTCCAGCAGAGTGGCAGTCAGCAGCGGCCGGTGCAGGTAAGCGCGGTGGGGCGGGCGGGTTGGGGGGATGTCGACAGATGACGCATTAGGATTTATTTATTTAATTTTCCCTATTCCGCTCCCATTTCATATATGTAAGTCTCCCTTAAGGTAGGCCCCATATAACCCACAGGGCAGGGTGCAGTGCATTTAAAAGGCAGGACATGTACTTTTAAATTGTACACATCTTGGGGGCCGATTACGATCTTGTTTGGAAACTTTTCTGACCGAATCGGTTTCGGAATCATTTCCAAACAAACCGGGTTCTGCGAGTCCGACCGACCGATTACGATGCATCTGGATGCTTCTGGATACGATTCGGTTGGACTCCCATTGACTTCAATGGGAGCCTGTGTTCCGAACGAGAACACAGGCTCCCATTGAAAAAAGGGGTTATTGGGGAAAACCATGCACCCTTTGACGGGCACTTCATGGTGCCTGCCACAGTGTGCATGGTTGTAGAGAGGAGTCCCATGAGTACCCCTTTCGTGGCCAAACCGGAAGCCTCAGGGTGAAGGGGGACCTGCTACGGGCCCTCGAAGTTAGATTCCGACAGCCGTTTCGTGTCGGGCAAACCGATTCGGAACGGCTGTCTGAATCGGTCATCGTAATCGCTCGTTCGGAAACCGTGTCCGTAGAGCTGTACGAATCGGCTCTGAACGACTCAGTCTGTCCGAATCCCGTTTGGAGCCGATTCGGACAGCCCAAACGGTTTCCTTGCATCGTAATCGGTCGTCCGGAAAGGTGTCCGATTCAGTCGGAAACATAGGTTCCAAATCGGAAACATAGGTTCCAAATCGGATTCACCAAATCCGAATCCCATTTGGAGCCTTTCTGGATGTTATCGTAATCGACCCCTTGGTAGTGAAAAACTCTCAATTCTGTTTTTCACTATTGCAAGGTCTATCTCTTACATTATTACACCTTTTAAGTGTAATTCCCAATTACGAAGAGATAGATTTTTCATTTTTGTTGTCACTGGATTCACAATTTAAAATCACAACTTATGGTAAATTACAGTTTAGCAAATGGCACTTTTAGAAAGTTGAAGGGAAAAACTAGGGCAAAAGTCTTAGACAGAAAGTGCACTACTACAAAAACACTAAGGGGCCGATTCCGATTCAGGCCGCAAATCACTCCGACCGAGCCGGACCCGGAGAGATTTCCGACCGAATCGGACTCTAGCAGCCCGACCGAACGAGTACGATGCGTACGCATGCAATCGGACTTGATTCGGTCGGACTCCCATTGAAGTCAATGGGAGCCGGTCGTACAACGCGTACGCGTGCTCCCATTGACTCAATGGGTGCGAGGCGAACAAGGGCCCCCCCTACAGCGGCTACGCGTCGATGCGACTCGCGCCGTACATGCACAGGTAGGGGGGACCCATGGGTCCCCCCTGTGTGCGACTCGTGCGGCTACACGTACAGGGGGGTCCGACACGGACCCCCAAAGTCCGGCTCTGACTGCCCTTTTGAGCCGGACGGCGCGAGTCGGTCGGACTGCTCGAGGCGCGCATCGTACTTGCCCGGCCGGGGAACGTCTCCATTGCACGGTGCGAGTCGTGTCCATGCGAGTCGGTCGGAGCGGTTCGGACCCGCGAACGAGTCGGTCGGCGATTTCACGTGCGCTCGCATCGTACTCGCTCGCTCGGACGCACGTTCAAATCGGTCGGGAAAGAGGGCTCCGAATCGGATCCGGTTAAGCCGAATCCGATTCGGTGCCCTACCGGCCGAGATCGGAATCGGCCCCTAAGAGAGTCTAATACATAATATTCTCAGCTAAACTAGTTCATAACCATAAACAAAGCTTTAACAAAATCAAAAGCAACGCTTCATTTAGTCACAGTATCCCAATAAATGTCCTTGACACCGTCACTCTGTTGCTTCGTCGTCGTTTGTTTATTCAAACGTAGAAATTTCAACAAAAGTTCATTGTCTTTCAAATGTCAATCATCAGTGACAAGCGTGGGTAATACAAATCCCAATGCATTTCGGGTGTAAAAACCACCCTTCTTCAGGGGAATCTACAAACAAATCATAATGGCAATAAGTATACATCATGTATCATTTTATAACAACATTCAACATTACCGAGTGGCCCTTTCTCCTGTGAGGTGGATATTCGCTGTGAAAAATTCTTATGTTGTGAGACCAACTCAAACTTGTGGTAAAGTATCATGAGAAAGAAATCAATCATGCGAGAAGTAAAAAAGTGGGAGATTATAGTTCAAGAAATCCGGCTGCGCTATATGTGTAGATGCTGCATCACTCTATTAACGTGATCAACCACGAGCAGACAATCCACAAGACTATCAAATAAAACTCTCTAAAGACCAGTGCACGTGGCCCTGTATGCTGACTGTACTCTCATGCAATTGTGTGAACCGGCATGCGTCCCCATGCTACAGATCACAACAAGAACGATGTTCATAAATACCTCCACGCCAAACACTGCCAACTGTAGTCTGACTGAAGTCACAGAGTACTGTATTATCTCTGCTCTGGCGTCAAAGAGGAGTCAAGCCAATAGTACTGGTGCTAATTTTCGAATCTTAATTCTTCATGGACACGTCTGAGTCCCCAAGCTCACAGGGTCGACTTACGCTGTAGCGCTGAAAGTAATTCAATGCTTCTTAGACTCAAAGCAATACCATGAATGTAAGATCCAAAGCTCAGACGGAAAGTAGGCAAAAAACCTAAAAACAATACGACTCACCTAATTTCAAATGCGCCGTACTTTCCAATGGTGAATCGGCTTTTATTTTGTCAACGTCAGCCCCAATAGCTTCTCGCTAAACTCCCCAATTGTACTCGTGCTGGGAACACAAGCAAAATTCTCCCGGACAGCCGGACTGCCGCCCGCTGTGAATTAACCGAGATAACAGCAATTGTAGTATATCCTAAACTGCGTGAAACCCCCCGCAGCCTAGTGTCAGCTTACTCACCCGGTTACTCCTACGCGTGACACAAGTGTCTACCGATTAATCAAAGTGCAGGATTAGCTTTCCCCTCAGCGCCTCGTCTTTACTGCGGTAACAACTGCAACCATGTCCGCGAATGTTCAAGTCCGAACATCACTGATTCTAAAAACCTCCGATTGCCGCCCGTGCGAGCAGAACATGCCCCTACTAAGTGATAGAACTAGAAAGGAGACAGGGAACAGATCCAGAAAATGGGGAACACACCAAAATGTCTGCCAGAGTGTAGGCTTTCAGTGCGATGTACTATGCATTGTGTGTGAATTACAAGTTATCAAATGCTTACTTATACAAAAAACAAAAACAAAAAACAATTTGTGATCGATACCCTCAAATAAGTACAACTGGCACATGTGCGAACTCTAATCATGTTCATCACTTTCTCTGTAATATATAAACCTACTATTTGGACATGAAGTTCAAGAGGTACATAAACAGTATATCACTCACTGCTATCATTCTAGGCAATGCTATACATTATGATGACAATCAGTGCTGCTTGCTAGTGAATCTCAACTAGTAGCATCTGCTAATTTAAACAATGTGCCACCCACTATCATCACTCCTAGAAATGCTGTACAATGTAATAACAATCAAACTTGCATGCTAGTAGATCTCAACATATAACATCTGTTGCTATAACCAGTCTGTGAGCAATGTGCAGCCCACTGTTAACATTCTTAGGAGTGCTATACATCATGATGACTATCAGACTTACATACCAGTGAACATTAACCTGTATCATTTGTTAACATATCAAATAATTGGGCACAACTTTCCTAGAAAGTCACTAACTGTGATATGTTATGTTTGACAGTATGTGGATTCCCTGATATAACACCCCATGTCCTATTTAAAGAAATACAGTGAAAAGTGAGATCGCATTACACTAAAAGAAAACACCTGTCAACATTCATGATGACTGCACCGTGCTAGTGTATACCTAAGGTAAAAAAAAGGAACTGAAAAGAGTGTGCATGATCCTACAGAAAACATGATAATTCAAGCTTATCATTGAGACCCTTAGGCATAAGAGTGTCCAAGAACCGAATCCAAAAGCTTTCCCGTTGGGTCAGGAATTTTGAGGTGTCCCGATCATTTCTGATCTTAACCACTTCCAAGACTGTGAACCTCAGTTGAGCAATAGTATGGTGATTCTCAACCCAGTGGCTAGCTAGAGATGAGCTGGTAGTCCTAGTCCTAATCCTGCTCTTATGCTCAGTGATAAGTGTCCATAAAGACCTCTCCATCTTGCCAACGTAATACAGTCCACATGGACACCTGATTGCGTATATCACATTTTGTTCATTGCAGTTAGCTGTAAAACGCAGACTAATGACTTTTCCTGACCAAGGGTGGGAAATGTTAGAGCCAGTCAGTACATTGTTACAATGAGAACAATTGTAACATCTTTGCATTTCTTTGTGTTCCACTGTCTTGTCTATATCGCCTTTCATCAGAATCTCTCTGAGATTGCGTGATCTTTTATATGCAAAGATGGGGGCATCACAAAAAAGGTTGCCAAAGTCAGGCTCAGATTGTAATAGGTCCCAGCGGTTCAAGATCACCTGCTTGATCGCTGCTGACTGTGTGGAGTACGTTGAAACAAAAACCTCTCTTTTAGCAGCTGCCTTAACATGCTCTTTCAGTAAATCTGCTCTTGATATCGCCTGTGTTCTTCTTTCTGCGCTCTCCACAACCTCTGTGGGATACCCACAGTCAACGAAGTCTTTCCTGAATCCTTCCAGAGCCTTGGTGTACTGCATACTATCCGAAGTGATCCTTTTCACTCTGAGAAACTGAGGAAAAGGAAGATGTTTCTTCAGGGATGTGGGGTGAAAACTGCTGTATAGAAGCGTGTTGTTGCGATCAGTGGATTTCTTAAATACTGTGGTGGTTACTTTGGTGCCTTCCATCTCTATTCTGACATCCAAATACGAAATACTACGTTGATCCATAGTGTGAGTGAACTGAATCCTCGGATTCCTGCTGTTCAGCAGATTCAACTTAGCCTCTTTTAGAAAGTTGGCATTTACTTGCTTTAGCCATTTGGTGCCTGCTGCATGTCAGGGGTGGGTGACAGCAGGCTTCCTGCATTCCCTCTACACAGCCACTCACAAAGGAAGAGTAGGTGTGACTGAGTGGCCATCTGCATTTATTGGGCTATCCTGAGCAGGATGGGAGGGGGGGAGCTGATACTCACACCTGAAAGGGCTGAGTCCAGTCCCCACTGAAAGGGTTGCATACCTCCCTCCCCCGTACTGAATCTAGAGCCAGGACAGGAAATGTGGCCCTCTATGCACTTCAAAGCTTTCCTTGAAGTCACACATGACACAACAACCTCAGTGCACATCTGGACCTATGACCACACTGCCAGGGAGAAGAGAATCTGCTGTGCTTCTTAATAGACTGCCACTCTGCTGGAACTGCTGTTTGCTGAACTTGCCATCGTATATTGCACAGCTGCTCTCTCTATGCCTGGGAGAGAAGGACTGGATCAGCATCACTTTAACCCAGAGTGGCTCCAATGACTTGCTGGGTTGCTTCCTGCTGCCTAAGTCTCAGGGACACAAAAGACTTAGAACTCTCCTTATCCATTCTTTGGGCTCATTTGCTTGTGAGTCTGTCCTGCTAAATGGTGCCACAACAGTCCTGGACCCATGGAAGTGGATCTAGGGGTTTGCTCCAGTGGAACCAATGCATCCTCAGCTGTGATAGCAGAATCAATGTACCAACGCAGTTGCGAGAATTGGACTGGCACACCCCACTCGGACCCGCCACATCGCACTCAGAACCGCTGCTCCCGAGCCAATGCATTGCCACCACCGCATGGAGAAGAGCAACGCATCGCTTCTATCGCTTCTACAGCATGGAGAAACCTGGTGCATCACCTTCATAACTGATGCTTCACTCAGGGAGCCATCACATCGCCACCGTTGTATAGAGATATCTGGCATATCACTCCAGCTGCATGAAGATCACCTACAATCGCTCGGATGCACCCCGCATATTCGTTGCCACAAATCTAGGGCTAACGCACTTTTGTTCAGCGGGCCTAAATGGGTCCCTGTATGCGGCCCACGCTCCATCAAGGTCGGCCTGAACTCTTGCCTTTGTTCCAGTCCGGTGCGACCTATTAACCCTTTAGGCTCTATTTGCTTCTAAGCACTATTTTCACATTTAATCTTTAAATGAATTCATATCTCGACTTCTACGCGTTAGATTTTTGACGTTTTGGTCATGTTTTATTTATTAAATTAAGCTCTATTTTTGTAAACTGATGCGGATACTGTTTGTGTGGTGTTTTCACGGTTTTACTGTTTAAGTGTTGCACAAATAATTTACACATTGCCTTAGTTAAGCCTGAATGCTGCATGCCAAGCTACCACAGAGTGAGTGCAGGATAATGTAGGTTGTGTAGTGACTTACCCTGACTAAGATTGTGGTTCCTGCTTGGGCAGGGTGAATACCTCTGCCAACCAGAAACCCAATTTCTAACATTGGTGTTCAGCTGTGAGGATAGGACTTGTGCAGTACCATATAGCAACTTGGTGTACACCACCCAGCCACATCCAAAACCATTTTGAATTTTTTTTTAAATCTCCCTGATTTGCATTTTATACTTTTTTCCTCAAAACATCATGTCTCTGGCTGGTTCTGCAACAAGAACTATGCAGTTTGAGTTGGCCAAGCTGGAAGAGTATACAGTGGCTCAGTTGAAAAACTTCTGCAAGGAGATGGGGTTCCTGCCAAGAGTGCCACCAAGAAGTTGGAATTTCAAAAGGCGCTGAGGGACTGGGCAACAGCCCTCTCCAAGGAGAGTGATTGTGCAGGAAAGTCTGGAAATGGCCCTTCAGAGGAATTACCTGTAGTGGTTGAGGGAGAAATCCCTGAATTAGAGCTTCCTAAGAGAGCAGAAAGCAGTGACTGCTCCTGTGGTCTATTCCCTGAGGAACTGGCTGAGATGAGGGAGGAGAGGGAATTCAAACTACAGGTGGCAAATGTAGAGATAGAACCTGAGGAGAAGAAAGAAGCCTGAGGTTGAAAGAGCCTTTGCAGAGAAGAAACTACTTCTGGCTCACAAACTGAGTCTAAAAGAGCTGGAACTCAAGACCAGGCAGGAGTATCTCAACAGTGATGATGGCAGCATACATGCAGTACCTGAAGGAGACAAGAGGTTTCTATTGCACAACACTTCATTCCACTGCCAAAGTTTCCACTTTTGAATTATTAAGATGACATAAACCTTCTTCTAAAATTTGCCCAGTCTGATGTCCAAATGGGTTAAGCAAAGAGTATTGCATGACATTGATAGTTAAATCAGGAAAATTGTAGAGGTAATATTAACCAAACAGAAGGATATATCTTATACTAGGAGAAGAGCACAAAGTGGTTGTCATTGTACAGATCAAAAGTCCAATTCACATTGAAAAAGGGGACATTACATTTGGTCAGCCTGTGAAAATTGACAGAGTGTGCAAGAATGCTGTTAGAGTCAATGGACTAAATTGGTGGAATGTGGAGGATGTGGCTAAAGCAAAGAATCTTGGTCTGATGCTTGAAAATAGAAAGGATGACAAAGGAATTCCTAGGAGGGTCTTTCAAAAGAGTGAGAATGGTGACTGGTTTTCTGGTTGTCGCAGAATTACTTGTGAATTGAACTTGCTCATCAACTTGTGGTAATTTATTATTCCAGTTTTCTTTATTCATTATTTGAAAAGCATATGTCTTTCAAATCGTAGTTTTATTTGCAATTATTTGGTTCCAATTTTTTATATGTGATTAAATTAACATTACATACTTTTCAACAGTTAATTATATTAAGTATTTTATTATTATGTAACAATATTTTGATTGCTATCATATCTTAGGTTAATTTGTTTTGACTGTGTATATATCTGTTACATTGTGAAAATCTGCTGAAGGGAAAATATGTGATGTCACAATTGTTGTTGACATAACATTTCTTTGGCAGAATGTTACCATGGGCTTTTGAATAGAGAGAAGTCAGTTTGGTATCAGGCTGTTATTTGTGAAGTCTGTGTTGCGGTCTCTGTCTCATCTTATGAGAGTAAATTATCTTCAAGACGTTAGGCTCCTGACTTACCAAGCAGTTTACGATTGTTTTCATTTTTTTCTATATGTGTATAAAGATTGAGAATAGATAGTTTGTAACATCTTCCTGTCCTCTAGGCTTTTGCCTGTTTCTTTGTTTTGGACCTGATACAAGAGGGGATGTGTTGGTCAACTTTTGCAAACTCGACATCATCCGTTGCATTTTCAGGTATGTTCAGTTTTAAGACATGCTGGTTTGATGGTTAGGGGATCGACACTATGATTTATTTTTTTCTTATTTTGTATTTTTTGTTGTTGTAGGAGTATCCAGTGAACTCTAAAGGCAATGCCCATTTTGGGTGGTAGAGGCATAGCAACATATTTCTAATGTTCCTTCTTTTTATAGATTGCCAAGGGGGATTTACATTTGTGGCCTTGTGTATTAATAGGCTCAAGGTCACAACTGTATCATTCAGTTTTAATCTGTTACTCATGGTCTCATTGTTGCTGTGCTTGGTTGGTTGGGGTCTGTACATGGGCCTAGATGTTGTGCCAAATGTGAGTTACTAGGTTTCTCCTACACAGGGCTGTGCTTGCAAAGTCTTTTGTATGTTCTCTTCTGACCAGAATAGCGTACCTGCACAAACATTGACAGAAAAATGTTTGCTTTTGCAAAACAGAAAAAACAATCAGAGTTGCGACCAGGCCTCAGCCATGGATCAGTCTTCAAGGGGAATCCCCAGCTGGCCCAATTATTCCTGACAGGGCAGCAATCATGATTATCAAAAACAATGACTCCTGTGGACTAATGGCAAGAAAATCTCAATAAAATAACGCACTATGGCAATGTAATGGGTTATTGTGATGTCAAAAAGAGAAGGAGTCGAACACACCTTAGATTAGTATTTCATTCATAATTCTTGTTTATATAGTTCTTTGAAGCAAAATTACATTCATGACATTTAACAATCAATTGATTGTAGTGAGTGGTGTCCCAGTGAAAAAAAGGAACCTAAACAAATAAACCTAAATAATTTGTGACATATTCGTGACATATATACAAGGTTTCCTATATTTCATGAAAGCGACCATTGAAAGATATATGTTATATAAACCATGCTTTTATACAATGATAAGTGCTGTCTTGTAATGATTCGCTTTGAAAAAACTATCGACGGCGTTTCGACCCTGTGTGCAATGTAGGGTCTCTTCAGGACCTAAGATAGTAGGGACACCTGCGAGAAGAGGAAGGATAATGTCAGTATGTGCTTGTAATGGAGCAGCTGTGCTCGTGGAAAAAGGATGTAGGCAATCAGTATAGTACCTGAAGGAAGGGTTTGCGCAGCCTCGTGTGGAATTTATGGCACCGTGAGTAAAGTGAAAAGGAAGGATACTCACATGGGACCCGGCCGGGCACTGTTCATGTGAGAAATAGAAGCGTGTTAATATCAGTCTTTTAAGTAGAGAACATATGACTCTACTACATAGGTGCACTATGATAAGAGACTTACCCCATGTGAGGGTAGCTGTCAGCTGGCAAAATTCGGTTAGCACAATAGGAGGATTCCGCAGGTATGGAATAGAAGGGCACGGTGAGTGTGCAGATCAAGCACGAGCTATATAGAAAAAATACAGTTATTGTCGGTGTCTATTGGCCAAACAGCGTTAGAGCGCTTAGGAAGTCTACAATTGTACAGGCTTACCCGATAGGGTTTTTAAGTAGAAGTAGCAGGCTTCTTCCATGTGTTATGGCTCTTGATAATTATTTAAGACGGCTATGCGCCTCTTTGTGTCGCCAGTTGATAAGTAATGGGGGGTCTGAAACCAAATAAAGTAAGAGTATATTTAGTATTGAGGTCTAATCTTAACCAAGGCGCTCTATGCGTGTATTGGACAGCCAAACTAATGCTGGCCTGCTTACCTTACTCAAGAATCAGTATGTTCGTGCCTGCATCAAGGATATCTGTGGAGCAGAACAGCGTCTGCCTTGGTTCAATGACACCGAGCCTGTGAAAGGCTTGAGGTATATAGCTTCTCTCTTCCCGCCGTAAAATGACAGTGCAGTTTTGACAGACCCTAAAAATGGAGCCGCAGCTGTAGATCTAATCTGCTGCTCTGTGATCTATCATGGAAATGGACAGCAGACCGTCATGAGTCTGGCTTCCAAAGAGGGTGTAATCTCCTGGGTGACGCATGGCGAATATAATGGCCTATCCTAATTGGTGTAAAGCAGGGGATTTTTATCATGATGGGTCTTGGGTGTTGACATATCAGAAATGTTCTTGCGCATGAAAAACAACTGACAGGGAACGCGAGTAGACGGTATGCCTGTGATCTCAGTAATTAAGGATGCTGGCTTGTACCTGTGTTTTTAACCGTGTAGTAATTTTATTCAATACATTGTGTATTCAAATAAAGTCAAATTCAATCTCTTGGTGTACTCTTACAGTTACAATCATTGCATTTTTGTCGAACACTTAGTGTTTACATATGCGAGCAATTTTCTTACTGGATACATTGTGTATTTAATTCAAAACACAAACAATTCCTGCTGTGTACCTAGTAAGCATACTATGTCGATCACATTAGTGATTTCATCTGCTATAGGACACATAGATGTGGCAGGATGTGGGTATGCATAGTACACTGACAATATGTTGCATTTGTCATATTTAAATTATTTTGCCATACCACCCTTTTCATTGTTATGGATTAACTTGTTATGGATTGGTATGGATGTATAGTACTGTGACAATATGTTGCATCTGTCAGATCTAAATTGTTTACCACATCACCCTTTATTTTGGTATAGATAACACAGTTTTAAAGACAATAATAATATGTTCACAGGTAATTTAAAACGATTTTTCACATAGTGACTGACAATTATGGAAGTCTTAATAGGTAATCTGTAAGCGTATTTAACAGTAGATACAGGCTGTGATGTTCATTGTTTGGAGTGGTGACACTTCCTCGCCACTCCTCTGTGGAGCTACTCTTCAGCTAACTAGTGCGTTCCTTTTTTCAACCCATTGGTGTCAGTTACTTAGTGTGGTAACAAAACCACGCCACTCCTGTGCGGAGTTTAATCCTTTAGCTATTGAGTTGGTACGTTCTATCCAACGATATTCTAGTCATTGGAGAATCTGCGAGAGGTCTCCTCCTCTTTCCGGAATTGAAGTTTTGTCTATGACTTGCCATCTTATGTCATCTGCTGTGTGTTTTTTTTCGATAAAATGGCTCACCAATGGGGCGTTGGCTACTGAGTGTCTAATGCGGCTCCGGTGTTGCCCAATTCTTGCTTTTATCGGTTGCTGTGTCTGACCAATGTAGGGCAACTGACAGGGACATGTTATGCAATACACAACGTTCCTTGTGTTGCAGTTTGCAAAGAAATCCAATGTGTGTTTAACATTTGCGTGTTCAAATGTTTTTGTGTTGCAAGTAAAAGCACATGATACACCGTTGCCGCACCTGAAATGTCCTTTAACCTCTGGTAGGCCCCATGTAGACAGCACTGATCTGGTAGTCTGCGATGGACTTTCCGTGGAGGACCTGACTAAGTGGTCTTTCACGTTCTTGCCACGCTTGAAGGCGAACATGTGCACCTCAATGGATGAGTCAATATTCTTTATAATGTGCCAGTTTTTTGTTATAAATTTGCGTACTTGATTGGTATGAATACCAAATGTAGTCACGCAAATTAGCCTCTCAACTGGGGTTTTTCTTTAGCGACTAGCACTTCTTCCCTGGGACAGAACCAGGCACGTTTGAGGGATTTCCTAACCAACCTATTGGGGTAGCCTCTAGACACTAATTTGGTTTTAAGGGTTTCTGCCTCTTTCATGTAATCCTCCTTTTTCGTGCAATTTCTGCGCAAGCGCAGAAATTGCCCGAACGGTAGACCATCTCTCAGTGCCCGTGGGTGGTAGCTCTTATAGGAAAGTAATGTATTTCTTTCTGTTGGTTTCCTATGGAGAGAGGTGTACAAACACCCATTTTCATGTTGTATATTTAAGTCCAGAAAAGCTATACTGGATTTGTCAATAGTGGAAGTAAAAGTGAGGTGTGTTTGAATACTGTTCACATATGTTACAAAATCATTGAATTCTATTTCACTCCCTGACCAAATGAGAAAAATGTCATCTATGTACCGCTTCCAACATGTAATGTTGGAGCGGTACATGTTCGTGGCATTTAGGGCGAATTTCTGTTCTACATGGTCCATGTATATATTTGCCAGATTTGGCGCAAAAATTGCTCCCATACTAGTACCAGAACACTGCTGATAGTAGTTGCCTTCTGACACAAAATAGTTAGATCCTAGGGCAATTTCTAGAAGGGAAATAATGAATGTAGTAGGTACTAAGGTTGGTCTTGGTCTGGTGTCTAATAGATTTTTTATCACCTCAATGCTGTCATTTTGTGGTATGTTAGTATAGAGAGACGAGATGTCGAGAGTGGCTAGCCAATCCGTCTCAATATTATATGGTTTATTCTCGACTAAGTTGATCATATACATGGAATCTTTTACATATGTTTCCTGTAAGAGGACAAAATCCCTGATAAAAAAATCTATATATTTGCCAATAGGTTCCAAAATGGACCCACAGCCTGATAGTATCGGGCGGCCAGGGGGGTTCGTGGTACTTTTGTGAATTTTAGGGATGGTATATAGAACTGGGGATCTCGGGTTTTCTGCATTAAGAAATTCAAATTCTTTCTTGCTTACAAAACCTTCTTCTTTCCCTTCTGTAGTGAGTCTCAAAATTTTCTCTTTGATGTCCGATAGTGGGTTAGTATCCAACTTTCTATAGTGTTTAACCTCACCTATTTGTTTCCTGATCTCTGTGTCATAGTCTCCCCGATCTTGGACAACAATTCCGCCTCCTTTGTCTGCTGGTTTTAGTATAATAGATTTGTCATTTTTCAGCCCCTCTAGGGCTTTGCGTTCCTCTAGGCTGATGTTGTATGGAATGTAACGACTATTGTTTTTCATGTTGTCCACTCCCGAAAGAACTATTTTTTCAAACGTTATGAGTTCTGATGGCATCATAGCATTAGTGGGGTAGAAAGTTGAGGGTGGTTTAAGTCCTGTGACAGAGAATGGTATATTGTCAGTCTTATCCATAAAGAACAATTTAAGCCGTATCTTACGGAAAAACTGGTATAGTTCAATTTTCAAATTGAAAAAATTAGTACGTTCTGTTATCACAAATGGTAGTCCCTTACTTAGTAAAGAGATTTCAGAGGAAGATAACAGGTGCTTTGACAGGTTGAAAATCGGGATACTCTCTGTATTGATGCTCACATGATCTAATATGGTTGTGGCCCCCATTGGTAATGTTTGTTCCAAGTTTGTCTCTCTCCTGAGTATTGGTACCAAGTTTTGGCTTTTCTCTTCCCGCCCCGGTCTAAAAAAGGCTGCCCTGGGTGATTGTCAGGCCGACTTGGTCCTGGTTGAGCGTCAGAATCGTCTGAGCCACCTGATGACTCTGAGAAAGTGATTGGCTGATTTCTCCTGAATCTACCCCACGTGTTTTGTCTGTTTTGTGTGCCTACCATGCTGTAATAGTCTTCCCTTAAATAGGGATAGGCCCTTTCTTTTGTGAAGTTTTTTATATCTTTCGTCACTTTGTCTGCCTTTTTCTTCAACTCAAAGGAGTTGAAATCCTCTATCGATTTATTGAGTTTATCTAAGAATATTTTGGCCTCTGCAATTCCGTCACCACCTAGTAGTTCTTTCTCTAACTCTTCAATTTCTTTTAGTTCCGCTTTTGCGTGTTCTATGGCTGTTTCTACACCTAACACCATCCAGTGGCGTGAACAGGTCGTAGAAATGTGGCTAAAGCCCCCTTTGAATTTGGGATCCTCTCGGAATATGCCTGGGACGTTTCTGACCTGTAACCCTTGTGGGATAATTCCTGCCTTCAAATACTCTGTCAGCATCCGAGCATGAAGTTCGGTTCTGACATGCTTTTTCTTCGCTTTCTCCAATTTTTCAAGCAATTGCTGTCGTGGACTCACAGTACTTCTAGATTGGTTAGAGAACAAGGATGGTCCACTTATTATTTTTGCGATATATTCATCGGTGTATAGGGGAGCTTCTCTTTCTGACATCATAACCCAGGGAGCTACAATTAAACCCTATGATCACATAGGGTGTATGGGAAATCCTGATTACAAGATATTTCCCTTGCGGTGCAGCCACCGCTTTAAGAGTCGAGAAAAACAACAAGGGAACCCTACTCACTTGGAACCAGGGTACTGAAATGATTATCAAAAACAATGGCTCCTGTGGACTAATGGCAAGAAAATCTCAATAAAATAACGCACTATGGCAATGTAATGGGTTATTGTGATGTCAAAAAGAGAAGGAGTCGAACACACCTTAGATTAGTATTTCATTCATAATTCTTGTTTATATAGTTCTTTGAAGCAAAATTACATTCATGACATTTAACAATCAATTGATTGTAGTGAGTGGTGTCCCAGTGAAAAAAAGGAACCTAAACAAATAAACCTAAATAATTTGTGACATATTCGTGACATATATACAAGGTTTCCTATATTTCATGAAAGCAACCATTGAAAGATATATATTATATAAACCACGCTTTTATACAATGATAAGTGCTGGCTTGTAATGATTCGCTTTGAAAAAACTGTCGACGGCGTTTCGACCCTGTGTGCAATGTAGGGTCTCTTCAGGACCTAAGATAGTAGGGACACCTGCGAGAAGAGGAAGGATAATGTCAGTATGTGCTTGTAATGGAGCAGCTGTGCTCGTGGAAAAAGGATGTAGGCAATCAGTATAGTACCTGAAGGAAGGGTTTGCGCAGCCTCGTGTGGAATTTGTGGCACCGTGAGTAAAGTGAAAAGGAAGGATACTCACATGGGACCCGGCCGGGCACTGTTCATGTGAGAAATAGAAGCGTGTTAATATCAGTCTTTTAAGTAGAGAACATATGACTCTACTACATAGGTGCACTATGATAAGAGACTTACCCCATGTGAGGGTAGCTGTCGGCTGGCAAAATTCGGTTAGCACAATAGGAGGATTCTGCAGGTATGGAATAGAAGGGCACGGTGAGTGTGCAGATCAAGCACGAGCTATATAGAAAAAATACAGTTATTGTCAGTGTCTATTGGCCAAACAGCGATAGAGCGCTTAGGAAGTCTACAATTGTACAGGCTTACCCGATAGGGTTTTTAAGTAGAAGTAGCAGGCTTCTTCCATGTGTTATGGCTCTTGATAATTATTTAAGACGGCTGTGCGCCTCTTTGTGTCGCCAGTTGATAAGTAATGGGGGGTCTGAAACCAAATAAAGTAAGAGTATATTTAGTATTGAGGTCTAATCTTAACCAAGGCGCTCTATGCGTGTATTGGACAGCCAAACTAATGCTGGCCTGCTTACCTTACTCAAGAATCAGTATGTTCGTGCCTGCATCAAGGATATCTGTGGAGCAGAACAGCATCTGTCTGTCTGCCTTTGTTCAATGACACCGAGCCTGTGAAAGGCTTGAGGTATATAGCTTCTCTCTTCCCGCCGTAAAATGACAGTGCAGTTTTGACAGACCATAAAAATGGAGCCGCAGCTGTAGATCTAATCTGCTGCTCTGTGATCTATCATGGAAATGGACAGCAGACCGTCATGAGTCTGGCTTCCAAAGAGGGTGTAATCTCCTGGGTGACGCATGGCGAATATAATGGCCTATCCTAATTGGTGTAAAGCAGGGGATTTTTATCATGATGGGGTCTTGGGTGTTGACATATCAGAAATGTTCTTGCGCATGAAAAACAACTGACAGGGAACGCGAGTAGACGGTATGCCTGTGATCTCAGTAATTAAGGATGCTGGCTTGTACCTGTGTTTTTAACCGTGTAGTAATTTTATTCGATACATTGTGTATTCAAATAAAGTGTAAATCATTCTTTGTATTGTCTAGATTTGTGCATTAGTTAACAGTTGTAAATATCCATATCACACCTCCACATTATATGTTGTGTATTTTGTTTTCATAAATGTTTTTGTCCTATGATATAAATGTACAACAACCATATATTCCATGTATAAATGCCAACATATCAATTAAGTTCTCTTGTCTGGTGTGTCCCTACTAATCCGGAATATTAACAGTTCTTTAATTGAGTTAATTGTGATTATTACCCTTGACACTAAGCAATTGTTTGACTAGACAGAAAACACTGTAGTATCTTTCATTGATGTTTGACATTATGATAATTTCACTGGGCTGTGCCAGAGTGTTTCTGCCAGTTGTAGTTTTTAAAGAGCTGGATGCTCTGGGCCTTATATATGTGGTTTTGCTGTAGGGCAGCGCAGCAAGTGACCTTGCTGCACTGCCCTATGCCAAAGTGAGAGGGCAGGAATACACCATATTTATCCAATACGGTGAATTCCTGTTCTTTCCTCCTGCATAGGCGCCGTTTCGGCAGCCTAGCGCCAACGCAGGGTATCTTGTACCATAGAGCAAGGTTGCCTGTGTTGTCAGCAGGATTGATTTTGTTGTCGGCAGGATTGGTTTTGGGCAGGAAGGGGGACCGTGCTGGTGGTGCTGACTACAAAATCATATTCATGAGGTTACGCAAAGTCACTTTGCGTGGCTTTGAATGGCCTCATAGATATAGAGTAAGGCAAGGCAGAGCAAATCTCTGTGTTGCCTTACTCTGCGCTTGGGAGGTGTTCCATGGGCGTTGGGTGGGTGTTCCCACGCAACACCCATGGATTTTTAACACTTCCTCAGATTTACAAAACCATGTAAACCTGGGGATGCGCCAAAACCTTCGCCTCACCAGGGGAGGCGCAACAAGGAGTAATAACTCCTCGTTCAATTACTTTCCAGCCAGACACTCTTCGGAGCTGGGCTTTTTCACTGAAAACAAATATATGGGATCTGCTTGTTTTTTGTGAGTAAAGTCACTCACTGACGTGTGAGGTAGCTTAGTGGGTTAATGTATCTCCTGCAGCCATTTTTGTTTCATCTGACAAACATAGGGTCATGTTCCAGACATGCCCTTTTCTCTTCAAAAGAGGGATGTAAAATGAACCAAGCTGAGCTGGTGTATAGCAGTTCTGTTTTGTGTGCATTTTTGGTGTGCCACCCAGCATCCACAGTTTCCATCGCCTCATGGTGTTGTATGCTCAAAATTTGACAATAAAAGTTATCATTTTGAAGGAAGGACGAGTTTCAGAGTTTGCATCCCAATGTATTAAGCATTTTTAAGGTTTTGTAAGAATGTTTGCAACGTATACATTTTTCAGTCAGTGCTTCACATTTAGGATTCGCAGGCTTGTGAAGTCTTTTTTTAATTTAAAACAAGTATTGGCAAAGCCCATAGGTTTCACCTATGTGAATTCTAATGACTTTGTCCATTTTTTTTACATATTGCTAAGCAGTTGAGCTGCTATGCACTATAACTTAAAGATAAAAAAAAGTACCATGACACGGACAATGGTGAAACCTATAGGCTTTGCTAATGCTTGTTTTTTGTTGTTGGAGCCTTTTTTTAGCCTACAGATATGTTTGCCGATTTTATTGCTTTTTCTCAACATTGCTATTGTGTTTAGAGTCTGAAAGCCAGGGGTGTTACCTTTAATTTAATTTTTCATATTCTACCTAATGCTGCCCACATTTCATGCCATCTATAGGATCCTTTTTTGCTGATTTGTTTTTGAGATACCGAAAAAGGGGGATTTTTCTTCTTTTTAGAAGCAAAGTACTGGGATTTCTAACCCTTCTCTATTAGAAACATAACCATCTTTCAGAAGCTATAAAACTTGCCTATTTTCGGCTTTTTATCTGCTCAGTTTCCATTACTTCTTTAGTACCTGGACACCCTAATGGGTAATCATGTGCACATCAAATAAATACATATTTCTTTTTATGCACATGTTTTGGTGGTTAGGGGAGCTGGAGACTCCTTGGGGGGGGGAGGGGTGTGTGTGTGTGTGTGTGTGTGTGTGTGTGTGTGAGTGTGTGTGTGTGTGTGTGTGTGTGTGTGTGTGTGTGTGTGTGTGTGTGTGTGTGTGATGTGTAAAACCTTTGCTGCAAGATAAGGGTTTTTGGGACATTAGCCCACAAATATGGTTGCTGATTGTTTTTGTCTAAATGTTTTTGTGTTTCGGGACACACAGTTGGCTGCAGGCTATGGTGATACATTTCAACTACTGGCTCTGGATGCAACCCAGATATTATTGCTCATTTTAATATCTGTTTGCTATTTTGTTTGTGACCTGGATAGAGCTACGAAATTGTGTGTGTATACTAGTGTCTTGGGATGACGGTTAGCTGCATGCTGTTCAATAGGACTCAACATTCAGTACAATAAATTCACCTAAATTAGAGTGAGTATAGTATTGACTGATATAGACTGATTGGCAGAAGACCTCTGCAGGCATCATTGGACCAACATCCAGGTATCTATCAGGAATACCCGGAAGCTGCTCCAATTTAGGAAAGAGTTGGAGTCTCAACTTCTTAGAATACTAAGTCACAATAAATTAAAACCCTGAACCCTGCTCCAACTCCTCTAACTCATTGAGTTCATGCTTGTCTTTGACCATGTACAGAACTCCACTGTCTTTTGGCTAGGTTTGTGCTACAGAAATATCATAAACAAATATAGATAAATAAGGAACAACCCCACACAATGGACTAAAACTTGACTCAACTGACGATTCTCTCACAGAACATCTCACAGGCTCCCTCTCTCTTTCTCAGATCATATTACACAAAATTCTGACATAGCTGTGTGTCACAACACTGACATCAAAAATACAATGCATCTAAAATGTTGTGCCTAACCATCGCCCACAAACATATTGACTTTTTGAAGACTGTGTCAAATACAATAACATTGACAACAGATATATATCTGAAAAAAAATAACATAAGAACAATGATATGTGCCACACAAATATTAAAGCAAATAATTATGTAACCGAAAAAGAGAAAAATATCACCAATAATATTTTTAAATATATATTGATAAAACAAATGTAATAAACTATATATATATATATATATATATATATATATATATATATATTCACTGAAAAAACCATAGGTTTCAGGCACGTTATAGTTAGAAATTAGCATTTAAAAAACCTTTGAAATTCACTGAAAAAACCATAGGTTTTAGGGACAGTTATAGTTAGTTGGACATTGCACTCGTACAAAACCCGTGAAATTCCCCCGTTATAGTTAGTTCAACTAACTATAACTCGCACCCCCGCAATTCACTGCTGATGACGTCACATATTACATCACTCATGACATGGTCAGTGACATCACTGATGACATCACTGATGACATCTCAAATGACATCACTGATGACATCATCTAGTGACTGTGTTTCTGTAAAGTTTAAATATTATTAATGTACATAGGGAAAGGCGTATTGAAGAATGAGTGGGTGTATAAGTGTCTGTATGGATGATTTAGTAGGTGCGTGACTAACTGTATAAGTGAGTGATTAAACGTATCTTACTGAATGCATGGGTTAGTGACTAAACTGGGTGAATGTCTGTATCCGTCTGTCTGTTGCTGTGTAAGTGGCTGCATGGGTTTGTGAATAGCTACATGTGTGTGTATATGAGTTATTGATTCGTTGTCTGAGTATCTGTATGGGTGCCTGAGTGTTTGTGTGGGTGGGGTGTGTGCGACTCTGTACATAGATGTGTGAGTGGGTGATTCACTGGGTGCATGATTTGAAGAGTGTGTCTGTGATGGACTGCTTGGGTGGGTGAGTGTGTGTATGGGTGTGTTAGTGAGTGAATGTATATCTCAGTGGTACATGTGCGAGTAACTACATATGGAAACGGCAGTATATATGTGTGTTAGAGTATTTAAAAGGCTATAAGTGAGAGTGTGTGATTGTGAGAGTGGCTGTATGGATACGTGTGTGCTTGTATCAGTTATTGTATAAGAGCGTAAGAATGTGCTAGTATTTGTATGACTAAGTGAGCTGGTGTGTGTATAACTCTATAGGTGAGTAAATGGGCAAGAGAGTTATTTCAAATAGAATGTCGCGGATTTCCTATGGAAAATAGGTCCTAACTATAACTATCTACTGGCGACCGCCAGTAGATAATATATATTATCTACTGGCGGTCGCCAGTAGATAGTTATAGTTAGGTTAGGAGTTATAGTTAGGACCTATTATCCATAGGAAATCCGCGACATTCTATTTGAAATAACGTTGGCGCCGGTTGACGAATCTTCGTGAAAGTTTCCAACTTGTTGGGGCGCTCCGCTCCGCTCCTAGCCTGAAAGTGTCGGGGTGATACGTAAAGCGGGGGCCGAGAAAACTGCTGAACGGAATTACACCAAATTTGGCAAAGAGGTAGCCCTTGGTTCAGACTGGTGCCTTTTGCTTAAATGGTGTAAATCCGTTCAGTAGTTCCTGAGAAATTCACAAGTAAAGTCACATATATATCTATGGGCGCGTCGGATCCGCGTACCCTCCCGATCACGAGCTGTCTGCTAATTGGCTGTCAGCTGGCTGTCAACATTCCAATTCAGGAAGTGTTGGCAGCCATTTTGTCCCTCGGTAGAACCGAGGGACAGAAACAAGTGCGCAAAGCGCACAAAGGGGGCAGGGTAGAAACACCCTAACCCCTAGGCCTGCTCAGGGGTCCCACAAGGACCCCCTGGGCAAAAAGCATTTTCTTTTTTTTAAAATCGGCAGGATGCGCTCAGGGTGCGCGAATCCTGCCGAAAAAAAAAAAATCGAAGTGCGGTCTCCGCGCTTCGATGTAAATTTGCCTCCGGGTGGGCCAAGTCCCGGGGGCATGCTGGGGGGTTTATTTTATGTATGGGGGGCCTCTAAGGGCCCCCAAGCCCCGGGGACCACCCCCCCCCCCCGGGGCTTTATCATAAATGGTGCGGGAGGGCTCTGAGCCCTCCCGCAGCCCCGGGGACCGCCACCTCCCCGGGGCTTTTTTAAAACCTGTGTGGGGGGCTCCAGCCCCCACACGCCCGGGACCACCACCTCCCCGGAGCACTAAGAAAATTGAAAATGGGGGTCCGTTTTGGACCCCCAAGCCCCGGGGACCACCACCTCCCGGGGCTTTCAAAATGTAGGGAGGGGGCCGCGCAGCCCCCTCCTGGAGCCCTTGATGGCCCTGGGGACCGCCACCCCCAGGGCCAGCTCCTGCAGTGTCCCGGGGTGCCTACCCCCGGGACACTGCTGTTTGCTATGACAGGACGGGAGCCTCGCGGCTCCCGTCCTGTCATAGCAAACTTGGTTTGCATTTTGAAAGAGAGAGCAGGAAACATTTGACATAATAGGCATTGCAGTTTATTTGTTTGGTAGTTGTCTGATTTCTATTTCTATTTTTATGCATATTTTGTACAATTGTTATCATATGTATGACATCCTATTGGTCTAACATCTGTGCAGTCTGCATAATAGATGGGGCTTGCATTTTAGCGTATAAAATAGTCAGCCACCTTTTTACTAGGAAAAAAAGAGTCAAATTGAAAGCTATGGCTCATAGGTGCATTTGGTGTTCTTCGTACAGTTTGTATTTTAGAAAGATATTCTATATATGAATAGGAATAAATTGTCGATATTGTCTTTAAACGCCAATGGTTTAAATAATAGACGTAAAATGTGTGCAATAGAGAGTTGGCTAAAGGGTTACCGCCCAGATGTGATCTTTATACAAGAGACACATTTTCGTGCTTTATCAAATGCTAGCAAAATGTTTAGAAACTGGGCGGGTTTCTATTGCTCATCTGTGTTGGGGGCAGCTCAGAGAGGTGTGAGCATTTTTATAGGTAAGCATGTCCAATTTCATGTTGAAGCATCACATTCAGACACGAACGGTAGATGGACATTCGTGCATGGAAAAATAAATCAGACAAATCTTATATTTGCCACATTTTATGCACCAGTCATTGATGACCCGCTTTCTATCCTACAGCTAAAGCAAGCACTTTCTGGTATACCGGGTCAGATCATATGGGGAGGTGATTTTAATTTTTACAAAATCCCGCGGTTGATTCAACCAAAAATGATCGAAGACAAAATAAACCACAATTTGCTATTGCCTTGCTGAGTTGTAAGTCAGATCTAGATATCCTGGATAGCTGGCGTCTCAATAATCCGGTAAAACGCGAGTATTCCTGTTATTCGGCAAAATACGACTCAGCATCTAGGCTAGACTTTTTTCTAACCTCTTATAATCTTCAAATTAGTAAATATGAGCATATAGTAAATCCCTTTTCAGATCATGCCCTTATTAAACTTGAAATTATTTTTAGGAAAGATAGATGTAGAAGTATCAAGAAGGTGGTATTTCAATAGACTTAATTTAGCTGAGAAACAATGGTGTGCAGAAATAGAAAAGGAGATTACCTTCTTTTTTAATATAAACAAGGATTCTGCCCCAATTAACGTAATATGGGATGCATTTAAGGCAACATTGAGAGGCATAGTTACCTCAAAAGAGATACCAAAACAGAAGGCTAAAAGGGAGGAGAGAGTGGCGATAGAAAACAGATTGGCCCATGCAAATCAAGCTTATTTTAGAAATAGGACCCTAGATACTAGACAAGAAGTATTGAATGCAAAAACAAGAATGAGGGAATTTTATTATGAATTAGGTGATATGGCAAATAGATTATACCTTCAGTCAAGCTATGAAAATAGCGAGTATACAGGAAGATTGCTGGCCTGGCAAGCAAAGGAGAAGCAAGTTCGCAATAGAGTCGCATGCATTAAGGATAATGTAACTAAAACGCGTGTAACGACTACACCATTAATAGGTGAGGTCTTTCTTAAACATTATAAAGACATCTATCAGACATCTCACCAGGTCTCCTTAGATTCAATTAATGAATTTCTACAGCATTTGCCAATTCCAAATTTGGGAGATAATTCGAAAGAGCTGTTACTTGCTGAATTCACTAAAGAAGAATTAGATGTAGTTATCAGCTCCCTGCCAAACTGTAAAGCAACCGGGGAAGATGGTACTCCCGCGGAATTTTTTAAAACATTTGCTATAATACTTCGCCCCGAACTTTTAAGACTTGTGAATTATTTATTACAAGGGGGTGATCCGCCAGCATCTTTTCGTACCGCAGTAGTGGTCAGCATTTTAAAAAAAGACAAAGATAGCGAAAATGTGAATTCTTACAGGCCAATAAGTCTTTTAAATACTGACTATAAAATTTTCACTAAACTTTTAACCAATAGACTAAATAAGATTGTGGGTTCACTTATTGGGACGGATCAGTGCAGCTTTGTAGCAGGGAGACACCTCTATACTAACACAAATTTTTTATTAGAGGCATTGGATTTTTTAATATTAATAAAGTTGAGGCTCAGATCTGGTTTTTAGATGCTGAAAAAGCATTTGATTTTGTTTCTTGGAATTGTCTTTTTACGATCTTAGAAAAATTCGGCTTCCCAACTGAGTTTATATTTTTATTAAAACAACTTTATTCGAACTCCCATGCGCAAATTTTAATCAACTCTACTAATATTGGGACATGTCAAATAAATAGAGGCACTAGACAAGGCTGCCCCCTCTCCCCGATTTGATTTGCTCTATTTATAGAGCCACTGGCAATTGCAATCAGGGAAAAAAGAGCCCGTACAGTCCCAGTTCAAGGTATGACGAACATAAAACTCTATGCTGACGACATTGCTCTTTTTTTGGACTCAAAGATAGACACCCAGGTGGAAGTTATGAGGGTATTTGCAGATTTCGAAGAAATAGGTGGTTATAAAATCAATAAGACCAAAACAGAAATTATATTATGCAATTGCGGTGTGAATTCTTTATTACCTGAGTTTAGACAGATATACAACACCCGCCCCAAGAGATATCTAGGGATTCAGGTAACGGAGAAAGTAGAAGACCTTTTTTCTTTAAATTATATCCCACTGATGAAAAAGGTGAACTCACAGCTATTACGATGGAACCAGCTCCCGCTATCAATAATAGGACGAGTTGCGTTAATTCGAATGTCTATTCTTCCATTGTTTAACTTTCTCTTTAGTGCAGCCCCTTGTGCAATACAGACCTCTTTTTTTAAAGAGATAGATAGTATGTTCTCTTCTTTTCTATGGGCAAATAAGGTACCAAGATTGGCACTTAGCACTTTAACATATCCTGTATCAGAAGGGGATTATCTCTTCCGAACATTAGAAATTATTATTATGCGACATTTGCACATCACAGTTTTAGATTTTTCTTTTTAGATCCCCAAGAGGCAGATAATTTTTTTATGAAAAAGATCTTAAGGGAATACAATATTATCGATCCTACAAGAGTTACTAAGTACCCTAAGAAAGTACGTTATAAGATCCTACAATGGTTTTTTAAACAAAAACTCAGCTTTTAACACACTATGATATTCCAAGAGTTAATAATTCAACCAGGCTCTCGAATATATATATGGGGGATATAGGTATTTTGGAGAAGAATATACTAAGGTTGTGGGAAGAAAATGGGTATGTCCAGATTCAGGATTTTATTAAGGGGAACTGTTGGAAAACCTGGGCGGAGATTGAAACGGGACTTCATACCTCTATGGATGAGTTGCGTTGTGTGAGTGTTTATATAGGTGTATGAGTGCATATGATAGTCCTGTACTGAGTGACTGTAAGTATGAGTGACTGTACGGGTGAGTGAGTAGATGTGTGTGTGTAGACCTAAGAATCAGTGAGTGGGTATGTACTTATTGGTATTGGAGTGTGTATGGTTTTGAGAATGGCAGTCTGTAATTTAGAGTGGGTGTATCAAAACTTATATTAGGGTGTGAGAAGATGCATTAAATTCTCACATGGATGATGTCATCAGTGATGTCATCAGTGATGTCATTTGAGATGTCATCAGTGATGTCATCAGTGATGTCACTGACCATGTCATGAGTGATGTAATATGTGACGTCATCAGCAGTGCATTGCGGGGCGCGAGTTATAGTTACCTGAACTAACTATAACGGGGGAATTTCACGGGTTTTGTACGAGTGCAATGTCCAACTAACTATAACTGTCCCTAAAACCTTATGGTTTTTTCAGTGAATTTCTAAGGTTTTTTAAATGCTAATTTCTAACTATAACGTGCCTGACACCTATGGTTTTTTCAGTGAATTTCAAAGGTTTTTTAAATGCTAATTTCTAACTATAACGTGTCTGAAACCTATGGTTTTTTCAGTGAATATATATATATATATATATATATATATATATATATATATATATATATATATATATATATATATATATGTGGTGGTAGACACTCTGTAGTTATAGTTAGGATTCAGAGAAATAGGAATTCCTCAAATTTTTGCTTGCTAATAACTTTGTCACCATTTAATGACTCTCCAGGAAACTTTGCAGACCTATTCTTTTGACTACATTAGCTGATGATGCAAAGTCTTGTGGAGATTAGTTAAGGGGATGCAATTGCTCGACACAGTCATAAACAGGGAGGGAGAGTACGCATTGCTCAAGACTAGACGGCTCATGCGTCCCCTTGGGGGGTATATATGTGCCAAACGTAGACCAGGGGAAGTTCTGGGACACTCTCTCAGGGATTTTGGGACACAAAACCGGGACGCCTTGTATATTTAGTGGAGACTAAAACAGTGCACTTGACGCACAGCCCGACCACTCACGCCCCCCTCCTCATTTCCCCTCCACACACCCAATCTGAGCGCTTCACGGGGTGGGTTCATCAATGGGCACTGGTAGATGCATAGGACCCTACATCCACACTCTCAACGCTACTCATTCTACTAAGCACTACATGACCTCTATGTTCACCTTCACATGTGTTCTGCTCCTCCTCCAATCCTTGATATGATCACCCGTGCTGATTACCTGGGACGCATCATTTCAGACCAAGACGCCCATGTCATAGACATCGCATGGAATGCCCAGTTCACCCAGTGCCCACATGGAGCCTGTCTCTGGAGACACTGGAAGACCCGACATTCTGAGACTCCCAGGAGTTGCATATCAGACACTACTTTGAGGAGAACCATGACATGGCGTCCACCAGGGTACTCAAGTGGGACACGTTTAAAGTGTTCACAAGAGGGCTCTGCATGCAGGAGGTTATGGGGGTCTGCAGGGTACTCGAGCTGGAGATTGGGGAGGCAGCAACAATATTGGTGGGCTTCTCAATGTCTCAAGCACCTGTATACTGCAGTAAAGATTTTACACACACACACACACACACACACAACAAGCAAATAGTTTACATGGAAGTTGAAAGCATGGGAAACAAAGAGAATACGACTGATAGCCTCGTTACCCTCAATTGGCAAACACAAGCAAAAAATGAATGTACAAAAGTATCGCAAGTTGGGGTGAAATATATGCTTATTCAGAGGCCCCTAAAACCACAGCAGTAGGAATAGGAAAATTTGATTAGAAATAAAAATAACACCAAAAACCTAAGACTACCACCAGGCATACCCACACTAGAAAGGGCTGTGGTCTATCAGAAGCCAAGGCACACATCACTGCCCTCCTAGAACGACTTCACAACTTAAGTCTTAATGCCTACATAGCCAGGACACATTGATAGGGAGACAAATCTGGCTGTCATGATGCCTGCTTGAAACCAATCCTAGAGATATTCCTGATGTTAGAAATTGGGTTTCGGGTTGGCAGAGGTATGCACCCTGTCTAAGCAGAAAGCACAATCTTAGTCAGGGTAAATCACAAACACACCCTAAATTAACCTGTGCTCACCCTCTGTCAGCTGGGCACTGAGCAGTCAGGCTTATCTTACGAGGCAATGTGTGAATTATTTGTGCAACATATCAAACAGTAATACAGTGAAAACACCCCCAAAAGATCCCCCACCAAGTTAGAAAAATAGCTCTTAATTTAATAAATAAAACAGGACCAAAATGACAAAAATCCATTAAGTAGAAGTCAGGATATGAATTTTTAAAGAATAGAAGTGAAGCCTATGGGGTTATCTGGTCGCGCTGGACCTGGGGCAAAGTCAAGAGTTTAGGCTGACTGCGCTGGAGGGCGGGTCGGATACAGGACCACGCAAGGCCCGCTGAAAAAAAGTACCTCGATCCTGGTCACAACAGAGAGATACGAGGTGCAGTTGAGTGATGCGTCAGTGATGAACCCGCAGTCGAGGTGATTTGTCCATTTTCTCCATGCAACGATGGTGATGTGCTAGTTCCAAAGATGAAGTGCCAGTTCTGAGATGCGATGGTTCTGAAGCTGATGCGCTGGGTTTCTCCATAAAGTCAAGGGGATGCGTTGATCGTCGTTGTGCAGTAGCGGCAATGCAGTGTTTCCGATGCAGCGATTACGATGGTGATGTGCTGGTTCTAAGTGCGATGCACCAGTTCTATTCCCACAACGGCGGTGATGTGTTGATTCTGCTCTCGCATCAAAGGATGCGTCAGTTCCGCTGGAGCAAGCACCTGGGTCAACTTCAAATGAACCAAGCACAGGATCGAAGACTTTGATGGCCCTAAGTCTTGAAACAGGAGACTAGTGAGCTAGCCCTTGGAGTCACTCTGGGTTTAGTGATGAAGTTTCAGTCTTTACCCAGTCAGAGAGAGCAGCAGGTAGCAGGGACGCACAGCAAGGCAGCAGTCTTCCAGAGTAGCAGTCCAGCAGAGTGGCACTCCTTAAGCACAGCAGTTAATCTTCTTTGCAGATTGGTCCAAAAGTGTACTGAGTTGGTAAGGTCAGAGGTCCAGTACATATACCCAGTTGTGCCTTTGAAGTGGGGTGACGTCAAAGAAAGGTCTTTGGAGTGCACAGCGGCCGTTTCTTACTGCCCCGGCCCAAGACTCACTACAGGGGGGTATGCAGTCCTTTGTGTGTGGACAGGACATAGCCTATTCAGGTATAAGTGTCAGGCTGTGCCCAGCTCCTCCCTCCCATCCTCCCAGGAAGATGCATCAAGTCACACTCAGGCTTCCTGTGTGTGTGGCTGTCTACAGGGAATACATAAAGTCCAGCTGTCACCCAGCCCAGCCAGTGATCAGAGACAGGGAGCAGACACCAAATGGCTAAGAGCAGGAAAAGGCCTAACTTTCTAAAAGTGGCATTTTCAGAATAGTAACAACAAATCTAGTTTTACCATTGAATAGGATTTATCTTTATCATTCCATAGGCACTAAACATGAGATATTTACCTTCTCTCTATTAGGATTTATAGCTTCTTAAATGTAATAAGGAATCCCCAATGTTTACCTAAGAGAGGGGTAGGCCTCTTGGTAGAGAAAAACGAGTTTGGAAGACGTTTTTTACTACCAGGACATGTAAAACTTAAAAGCACATGCCCTACCTTTTACATACATAGCACCCTGCCCCAGGAGCTACCTACGGCATACCTGAGGGCAGTGGTTCCCAATCTGTGCGCCGCGGCACCCCAGTGCGCCGTCAGGGCTAGCCAGGGGCGCCGCACACAAAGCACAGAGTTTGGAAGCCATTGTAGCTCGGATATAGAAATACACAGCAGTTTGGTACGTGCATTTTGAAACTGCACCACTAGATGGCAATGTTACTTAAACAAAAAACCCTGCTTTTTTCTGTTTACATGCACGTTCATCACCTTTTTCAAAGCGTGCATAGGATAAATACAGTTTATTACGGGGCAGCATCAGAAATGGATTTAAATGTATGTGAGTTTAATTATAATTTTTCCATTTCGTTCATCCTTTGCTCACAAGACTATGTCGCCTACATAAAGAACTGATGAATGTAAATATGCAATTTACTTTAAGTTCAGTCTGCATGTGAAAACTGATTAGCCTAACAATTATCATATCTATGTTTAAGTCGGCTGTTAAGAAACAGGTCCGAATTTGGTTTCTGCAAGCAGATTTAACTTATGTAACCATCAAACTATTGCAAAATCTATATGACATTCTTTACATTACAACATGGGTCACTTAATAGACAGGTATCTCAACGAACCGTCACCGCATGGACAAACCTGCCTTCTGCAGACTCTCAAAAACCCATGTCATACCCCAAGCCTCTGCTTTCCTTTTCTCTGGGCTAAATTAAATTTAAAATCCAAAAGAGAATGTAATTGCATTTTTAATAAGGACATTTCGTCACCACAAACGTCACTGTTCCCTGCAGCAGTCAGTGACTTGGAATAGCCTTAAAGTACGCAGGTAAATGTGCTTTCTCCATATGACGAATCTGGTGATGGTTTCCTACATTTCATAATATAACCAAGTGCAGTAAGTAACAACCTTTATCCTGATTTCTAAATCATTTTGAATGAGACACTAATTTCTATCCACTGATGGGGGGACCAAAATCAATCAGGTGTCACAAACATGCTTATGAATCGCCTCGCTGCTATTAGTGAAGTCGACACATCTCATCTGAGCAGAAGGATTATGTATAATTCTGTTTTATTTGAAGGGCCTTTATGTGGACAAAAGTCATATTGGGGGTAATGTTGAGTTTTTATTGAAGGAGGGGTTGTTTCCAGCGAGAGTTTTACCGTTCTTTCATTTGTCTCGCCATTGTAAGCAGTTGTGCAAGTCATCTACTGCGATGTGATGCTATTTGGGTACTACTTGATGTGCTTACAACACCTCTGAGAATGACTAATGGTGCTGGTAGTTTGTGAATAGCGAGTTTTTATAAACTACTGTTATATTTTTATTTTGTTACAAATATGATTATAATACCTTCATTCTTCATTGCATCCCAATTAATTTACGGAAGACAACAGGAAGTACTCCCGAGGTCGGGCTTACCTCACCCCCCACCCGCCCACCGGTAAAAAAAAATGGTGGGGAGCCACGGCCAACTGCCAATTAGGTCAAGGGAGCCACGGGTCAAAAAAGTTTGGGAACCACTGCCTTAGAGGTAACTTATATGTAATAAAACAGAAGTTTAAGGCTTGGCAAGGGGTTTTAAATGTCAAGTCAACATGGCAGTGTAAGATGCACACCCAGGCTCTGCAATGAAAGGTGTGAGACATGTTTAAGGTGCTACTTCAGTGGCTGTCCCAATCAGTGCTGCAGACCTATTAGCAGCAGGTAATTTATAGGCCATGGGCACATGCAGTGCACTTTACCAGGGACGTATAAGTAAATAACATATGTCAATTGGGTATGAACCAATGTTACCATGTTTAGAGGAGAGAGCACATGCACGTTAGCACTGGTTAGCAGTGGTAAAGTGCTCAGAGTCTTAAAGCCACACAAACAAGGTCAGAAACAGAGGAGGACGAAGGCTAAAAGTTTGGGGTGACCCTGCAGAAAGGGCCACAGTATATTACTCCTCCATATATAAGGCATCCCACTCATCAGAAGCAGTTGACCCCTTCCTGACGGGCATCGCCTTCCCTCTTATCTCTTGCGCCCTTAGAGGCAACATAGACATACGCATTACGGTCACCGAAATTAAACAAGCCATACAGGATATTGTCCAGAAATAAAACCACGGGCCTAGACGGGCTACAGATGAATGTGATAGCACTTTTGGCAGATGCCCTGCCCCTAGACTGGCAGGAGTATTTAATGAAGACCTGAGGACCGGGAACTGCCTCCATCCCTCTGAGAATCCCTCCTAGTGCCCCTCCCAAAACCAGAAAGAGACCAGCCAATTATCATCTTACCAACCAATCGCGATCCCTGGCGCAGATTATAAGATTCTGGGCAAAATCTTATCAGACCGCTACGCCCGGATACTGTACGAGCTAATTCATTCGGACCAAAATGGCTTTGTCCCAGGGTGCAATACATCTTAGAACATCCTGAGATGTCATGGACCAAGCCCCTAAGCAGTCCCCCCACGTGGACTGCCTGATATTAGATCTGGAGAAGGCTTTCAACACACTAAAGTAGGGCTAACTTTTCCAAGTACTTGTCGGACAGGTGTGTGAGGGGCACCAGACAGAGGTGTGAGGGGTGCCTTGCAGCGCGGCTCTGCCTGGAAGGTAGGGACTGGTGTATTCCCTTGGATGATTCCACCCACACAGTGTGAATATATGCTGGTGACCTACTCCTCTACCTCAGGGACATTTGCTCCGATCGCTCCCCATCCATGCTACCCTCCATGCATTTGCACATGCAGAGGGTACCTACAAGTCAATTGGACCAATTCATGTGTGTACCCGCTTAGCCATGAAGAGCCCCCACTTGAGGTGAGACTTGGAGACCCCACCTGAGTTGGGAAAACGACGTGGTTCACTACCTCGGAGTCCGCATCTATCACTCTCCAAATGATCTCTATGATGGCAACTTCAGGAGAGCCCTCTCTGCACTTAAACCTCAAGTACAGTTATGGAAGTGTCTGCCGTTAGCCACCACTGGGAATTAGCTCTTTCCAAAATGATAATCCTACCACGGTGACTCTACTACTTTGTAAATGTCCCAGTTGTTTCTCCAAGGTGATTCTTTCGGGACCTCGACACCCTGCCTTGGGAACGTATCTGGGGTGACAAGCGTAACCGCACAGCACTGAAAAAGCTGCATCTCTCAGTAGGTAAAGGTGTGCTCAGTGACCCATCATTTGAGGCATACTACCTAGGAGACGCAACTACAATTGGTGTCAAGGTGACTGGCAGGGAGGTACATGGGAGAGACAAGCAATATATCCAGCATCCTGACAATCTCGTTGCTTCACAATTTCCTCCATCCCCAGGCTACAGCCCGGGCCATATGGTCATTGCAGATCACAATCGCCTGAAGATGCCTCACAAGGGTTTACTTCATTATGCACCACATCCCATCTTATGCCCCAGCTCTCCCTCTGATGGGCCTGGAGTGATTCCTGGCTCCTACTCTGCCTCTGACTTAGGGAAGAGTCCTTCTTGCTACCGCGACTTACCCATTGACTTGAACGAAGCAGGCGGTCATGTTCCAATTCTTCACACGGCCTCCGTGGGGTTCCTGGTTACTTACCTTGGGTGGCTCCTTGGGTCCCCAGCACCTCTATGTCTTCTGGGTATAGTCTTGACTTGGGTCGTGGTTCGCAACCCACTATTTTAGTATATGGTTTGGTCCCCCCGGGTGACCACTGTGTATATTGTGCTACTTACCTGTTTTCTTTGCAAAGTATTGTGTGCATTGTGCAGATCTTCGGGTAGGAGATATTTGTATGTGTTAGTAAGTACTTTATAATAAATACCTATTTTTATAAATACACTGTGTGGTTCTTTTTCACTTAATGTATATCGATAAGATTACGTTCTGGTAAAACAAGCTGCTTTACACTCCTTCTGGTCTAAGTCTGAAGGCTGCTCGCCACAGCTACCACTTAGAGGTTTTTAAGGTTATCTAAGATCACTAAAATCACCATAAGGTTTGTCTGGATTAGTGCAGGGTGCTACAGTTAAATAAGTATGCACCATATACTAAGCCAGCTTCTCACAGACATCTTCTCTCCTTTGAACAACTGGTCTCTGAGCATGCCATTGCGCATGGACAGCTTTTTCACAAACAGACAGCAGCTGTGCCATACTTGTCATGTCCTTTGGCCTAAGTGAGGCGAACAGCAGCAGACACACTCTGTCACACTGACCCTACTGCACATGGGGACAGGGCACCACTTAATAATGTGTGTATACAGAGTCTTCTGGAATCACAGAGGGTACCCACTGGCAGCTCTGGGAGGCAAATGGAAGGACAATAGAAGGCGGGCTTTACATGACAAAGAAAGGGAACGGGCCCTGGATTTTCTCCAGCTAGTATCCAGAAATGTCTGGTTTCAAATTATACAATTCTCCATTTTACACAGGGCCTATGTGATGCCGTAACAGTTAAATTGCGTCTTCCCTCACAAACACCTTAGTTGCCCTCAGTGCCGGTTGGCCTCCGCAGATCTGCAGCATATGCTCTGGTCCTGCCCAGCCATCTCTGCTTACTGGCACTCCATCCACACAGTATTACAAGAGGTCACCGAACTTACAGACATCAACATATGGGAAGCCTGCGCTCTCGGCATATTGAAGTATAAGAAGCGACACAAGGTGAGGGGGCATTTGGCTGGAATGGCCCTCCTGCTTACTAATAGGGTACTCACCCTATAGTGGAGGGTGGAGCAGGCATCCTCAGAAGGGGCATGATACCGGGTGATGCGGAGGTGGGAGAAGGCAGAGGGGAGGCACTGTATTCTCGGCAGCCTAGGATACCCTCTTTGATTACTTCAACCAACTCACCCAGAACGACGACCTTCCCCTTTGAATTTGATATGGAGTCCTACATTATGAGCATCTTCTCTGCCTCTCTCGGAACCCAGCCCTGGGCCCCCCAGTGCCTCCGAGACAGGTACGATCCCACCCATCACTGTGCCGGGATCGTAGTCCTCCCCACTCCCCAGTTCAGGGATAATACCCCAGTTTGCAGTATGGTATAATGAAGCAGATCATATTAATGTACCCGTCTCCCTCATTACTTTCTGAGACATCCCAAGGTCTCAACCTCAATCCAGCCACACACTGTTGTGCCACCACATGGCAACACCAGAATGGGAACTGTGCAATGAACTGCATTGCTGCAATCTGTTCCGCTGTTTATCTTTTCTCTATGTGAATATGAAAACCCTAATAAAAACAAGTTTTAAAAAAGGGGGGTACAAAGGAAAAAGGAGGTCCCAAAACACATTTTTCAGCCAATGTATTTTTCTTTGACTTTTTAAACTGCTATAAATTGGCTTTATGGATTTACATGAAATTTCGCAGGTGATGTAGTGCAAATTTCGCTCTTTCATTTGTAGGGGTGCATCATAATCATGAGTAGTCCACCCCACATATATTCCTTTGTTGTATTAACGTGTGACATTAGAATGTGAACTGTAATAACGTGAATTGTGGTGTGTTAGGGATATTTTCATGTAAATGTGCAAAGATTGACGTTGAATACAAGTGTTTAGCTGAATACATTAACGTGTAGATGCTGCTGACAATTATTTACGTATTTGACATGCTTATGTATCGTGTTAATTTAGAAGTACTCAGTAAAAGTGTTCATTTATATGTAATTTCGTAAGGCCTGTGTGCTATTCTCTTATGTTGGCTGATTTCTGTAGGCCTGAAATGCATTTTCCCAGAAGCTCTCGCATTAGATTTAATAGTTGAATTTTATGTGCATGTTGGATTTGTTCTTTCTCACGTTTCTGTTGCAGGTGGAAGATTCATCCTTGTTAATTAGAATAATATCTATGTGTCAGGAGTTAGGCTTAGGGAGAAGAGGATACATTGAGCGTTGATACTGATAATGGAGAACTGTTATACTTTCTCATCAGAGCAAGACAGGAAATCAAGGGCAACTCGCCTGAGGAGGTGGCCTGACTGGATAGCGTGATCAAAAGGCATGCTGGGATACTACCTGTTGTATTGATGTATTGTAACTAGGGAAAGTGTCAGGGAACTTCTGCCTTACCTTGAGAGAGTGAGCATCTTAGAACGAGCTCCGTAGCTTTATGCTACTTGACCCAACTGATGTGAAGAGACTTCTTCAGAAGACTTCACGCGCTGACACCGTAACTGATGTTGCCTTGGGAAATGCTATGTGGGGCTGTCACGATTGTGCTAGTGTAGGGACAGATTAATGCTTTACACTGATCCAGCGCTACCAATATAATTTCTTCTCCTCTAGGCATGACATCCAGGTTGAAAACATTCCTCCTCACAACTATACCAATATGACGGTGGGGCCCATAACACCGCATAAACATTCACTCACTCATATATTCCCTGGATCTCATCCACCTTTACTTAGGAGAAAAAGTTAATGATTGCTGGAAGAAAACGGGATACCTTTTTAAAGTCGACAAGATAATTTCTCAAACTTCATACACATTTAGATTAAATCCTATCGATTTCTAAAACATCAAGGTATTCCGCTCATTGGTCGATGGACCAACTAGTAGGAATCAGTTGATGGTGATTAAGACCAGCTCAATCACTTTAAATCTTATTAAACATTTACATTTATTATTGAGCTAAAGAACCACAGACTCGTAGTTTTAATTATAATATAGTTTATCTAATTTTAAAAAGCATGAATAAATTCAGTTTTATTAATCAGTTCAATACATTTATTATCATTATAAAGAATACATTTAAATTGCAATGCATACCCTTTTGGATGGAAAATAAAGTTCGTCACAGCAGTTAAAATTCAGATCCCAGCATAGAACTCCCAAAAACTGACTGTCTGTCCCGCTAAACAGGCCTCCTCGACGGATCACCTATTCAGGTCTTCCGCCACAATCTCGTTCTTTCTCAATCAGAATTAAGGGTAAAAGATTAATTAATTTAAAAATAAAGGCCTATGAAAAATAGCAGCAGCTTCTCCAGCGCCAGCGTCCAGTGCTCAAAGAAAAATATGAATAGCGCTCCTCCTACTTAAGAGTAGGTCCTCTTATACCCTAATACTAGCTTACTAAACAGAAATGTTTCATCTTTGGGGGCGAGATTCACGCTAATTGGTCCATTGGAGGGGTGGCAAACATCTCCTCATTGTCCTCCTTGCTCAAACCAGTTCCGAAAAATGTTTATAATTTCGTCCTTTCACACGGTTTCAGGACATTACCAATCCGATTGACAGTTTTTCTATGTATCTTCTTTTGTTACTTTATTTTAAACAGTTCATTGTTAATTCACGGATACTTCTGGTTCTCACACACTTTCGCTGAGTCCCCCTTGGCACACGCTTGGATAAAAAGGTCATATTGACCTTGATCCCTCTTCCATTCTGGGCTTTGGAAGCACCCACGTGGTATATTGTTCGCAGCTTTTCTTCCGCTTGGAAGCCATTTAGCGCTTGCGCCTTAAGCTTATTTGCCTCGGCAGCCATTTTTACAGCACGGCCTAGCAGGCTTGAGCGAACTATCATGAAAACAAACACAATAATAGTTAAGAATAAAGAAAATAAGCCTTCTCATTTCCCTCCCGTCATTCTACGTACCCCAGTTAGGTGTTACCTAGCAAAAGCGACATATAAAGCTATTTTTACTTACCAACCGCTTTCTTTTGCCACCATACAATTTACTACGTAGCACAAATCATGCAATATTATTCTAATTAGTACGCAAACCATTATGTTATCATTATTTACGTTTACAATTGTAAGTGGATTAGTTTGCACATATACTGCAGGTTACCAAGAATACCTTTAAGAAAAACATAAAATGTTGATTAGTCGTTAAAACAAATAATTGTATTAATTATTAACGTTAATATTAGGGGGTTCAAAATTTTCTCGTTTACCTTGCTCCATCAACTCCCCCCTTTGGTGATTTTTAATATCACCACAAAAAACCCATGTTACACAATTTTGTCAGATAGCATGTTTCTTGTCCATTTGCTTCTTGTTAGTTTTACACAACTGTATCCCTTTCATCTCGTCTTTTTGTTTTCTTATACCTGCTTTCTTTCAGTTCTTCAAGTTCTATTTCACCTAATTCTCGTTCTCTTTCTTTATTTATCTTATTTTCTCTTTTAATTTTGTTTTGTCTTTTTCTCCTTTTGATACATATAATAACAAATTTCACAAATAATACTACTAAGATTATTACTGTTGCTGATATCATAACTTTCCCTATAATAGAACTACCTAGTTCAGTGAACCATTTTGATATTGAGGAAAAACTCTTACCAAGTTTCTCCCAGGCATTTTCAACCTCCAGTGGAACAAGTTCTTTGTGCAAGTTTGTTATATTCTTTATATACTTTTTTATATTTTCACTTTTATCTGGAATGTAAGTGCAACAATGTTGGACTTTCAACATTCCACAGACTCCTCCCTCTTTTGCCAAAAGAATGTCAAGGGCAAGTCGATTTTGCATCACCATAGCGCTCATGGCAACCATTTCGGTATTTACCATCAAGAACCCTCCAGCAGTATTCGTTGATAAACGATCTACTACTGTGGACAATTTCCAAATTTTAAATGCATTCAAAGATATTCCCACTGCTGGTATCATTGCTCCAAAAATGTCACCCACTATCTCTGAAAAACTTTCCCTTTTTCTACGTGTGAATGTTTTACCCATTTCGCGTGTTCCTTTTTCTTCTCTAGCTACATGAAAAATCTTTGGAAAGACCAGGCCTAAGTAGCATGACCCACACCAATGGTCCGGCAACCTGTAATAAGCTCTGTTTCCGCAAATATAATAGATCCCTGGAAATATTGGATCTTTTCCCCCTTTGAATCCCCAACCTCCAAAAATTTTATAATTGTCTTGGCATTCACTGGAACCCACGAAATAGTTATCATACCTCGTTCTATTTCTACTAATGCACAACTTTCCCTGTTGGGGCCAATCCAAAGTCATAGCTGCATTTGTCTTTTTCTTATCATTATTTTCTTCTTCAAATGCCCAAAGAGGTGTTTTTGTCTCTTCTTCTATTGCCTTTCTTTGAAATTTTACTCTTCTGTTTTCAACCATTTCTAAAAACACCTTTTCCTCCTTCCTTAACTCACAGGTAAGGTTGTGTTTAACTATGTCATCTAATGTCAGAACTTTATTTTCTAAGAAAAATTCTCCAAATATCCTTGACTCTTTCACCTTGTTCAATTCAGAAATTATAGGAATCTTTGCAAAAATCTTATCTATGTCAGTATAATAATATTCTAATCTGCCTGTTCTATAAAACAGACTAGCTAAAACACTACCATACGTCAAGGGAAGGTGATGATAGGTCACACCTTCTGCAACAGACGCAGGCAATTGCATACAAACATAACAATCTCTCACATCCATCGTTTCTACATATTCATATAATAACTTGGTGAAAACATTTTTAGAAAAATCAGTTATTGATCTATCTTTATGTAATTCTGCACTATCTTTTAATGTTGCTGTGTTCTGCACGTTAGCTTCTTTATCCTTCTTTGTGCTGTTCTCTAATATGGATGTTTCTTCTACAGCTAATCTAATTGGAATGGTGATTGCTAAGATAAACCATATGAACATTAATAACCCTGTACAAAAGAAACACATCTTACACCATCTACGTAAAAACTCACATCTACATCTTCTATTTTCAGTGTCTACCATCTTGTTCTATTGTCTAGATATATATATATGTACAGAAAACGTGTCACCACACCTCAGAAATGACGTCTTAGCCACTCTACTTTCTCACTCTGTCTCGTTTGGTACTTTCTTTAGTACCTTTCAGAACTCTTTCTTGTCTTATTCGGGTTTTTGTGTCCAGTCCGGTAGAAATTTCTTTCTATTTTCTTTAAACTTGTTGCATTTCACTTTCACCCATTGGGTTGTAGCTTTGTTCTGGGTTCTCGTGAGTGATTTCTTCTTCTTTGATATCAGTCAACGCAATGTATAGCCATTCAGGTGACTTATATTTCAGATTAGCTTTCTTTACTCTTTTTGTTTTCTGCAATTGTTTTCCACTTTGTTTTTCTTGTTCCTTTTGACTTGTTATTTCATTTACTTGTTCTGCATTATTTCTGTTTATGTTTATGATTTTGTATCTCAATCTTTTAACTTCGTGGGGTCAATTATCTCCTTTTCTCTGTCTTTTCGGTTCACTTTCTTTTTCCTCTCGTTCTGCTCTCCAAGTTCTCTTTCTTGATCCTAATTTCTGTTTTCTTTCTTCTCCACTCTCTTCTGATTCTGTTTCAGACTTTACTTCATTTCCTCTTATTTTGAACTTTATGATTTCACTTCCTTTGTCTAGTTCTGATCCTTCCTGTGTTTTTCTTATTTGGTCACCTGCTTCTGTCCCTCCTCGAGGATCTTCCGAATTCTTGTTGATCTCTCTATCTGTTTCTATATTTCCCTGTTCCTTTATTTGTTGGTCTCTCCCTATTGCTCCTCTGGGTTCTTCCGATTCTTCTATCTCTCTATTTGAAACTATCCCTTCTTCGTCTATTTGAACAATTTCTGAAGGATCTTTACCATAACTTGTGCTTGGTTGCTCACTATTGCTGTCTCTTTGCTCAGTTTCTTCGTTTATGATATCAATTTTCCAGTTCTTTTTCAGCTTTTCATCACAATCTGATTGATCTGCATCAGATGCTGAACTGGTGTCTGATATTTCCAGATGTCGACTTACAGGTCGATCTTCAAGTTCTGGAACCTTTGCTATTTCAATTTCTTCTCCTGTTGTTAAACTTGTACTTGGGTCTTCCAGATGTCGACTTACAGGTCGATCTTTAAGTTCTGGAACCCTGTTTGTTTCTTCTTCTGCATCGGATGCTGAACTGGTATCAGATATCTCCAGATGTCGACTTACAGGTCGAGCTTCGGGATCTGGAACTCTGATGGTGTGGCTGGCATGCACCCAGTTTTTCACTCCT
Organism: Calotriton arnoldi; assembly: GCA_963921515.1. Taxonomy (NCBI): domain Eukaryota; kingdom Metazoa; phylum Chordata; class Amphibia; order Caudata; family Salamandridae; genus Calotriton; species Calotriton arnoldi. The sequence goes on along the minus strand of CAWUFW010002547.1, from coordinate 1,850,899 downwards.
GCACATTTGACTGAAGTTTTTGTCACCAGGATCACTTGTCGTGGTTGGTCCCAGCTAGGAACCAAACAGTTTCTTCTCCTGTGGACTTTTATGCGAACCCAGTCTCCTGGATTCAAATCATGAGCTGGTTTTCTTTCAAGAGTGGTCGCATCCGGTCCAACCTGATGAAACACAGAACGTACCACATCAGCTAATCCTTTGCAATAATCCAACACGAGATCATCAGTTATATTCAGCAGTTTGTTGACAGGTACATGTGCTTGTCTCATTGCTCGTCCCATGATTATTTCGTGGGGACTCAGACCTGTCTTTCTTTCAGGTATGCTTCTGATAGTCACTAAGACCAATGGTAAGGCATCTGGCCATTTGATTCCTGTGGCTTGACACATTTTCCCTAACCTATTCTTTATTGTTCCATTCACTTGTTCTACTACTCCAGAAGCCTCTGGTCTGTATGCACAATGCAATTTCTGTTGAATACCAAGTGCTTCACATATCAGTTGAATTAATTTGTTTTGAAAATGTGTTCCTCTATCTGTTTCAATCGTTACTGGAAAACCATACCTTGGAATTAATTCTCTCAGCAAGAGTTTTGCTACTGTAATCCCATCATTCCTTCTGGTCGGATAGGCTTCCATCCAACGGGAATACAAACAGACGACTACAAGAATATATCTTAGTCTATTGCTTGGGGGCATTTCTATAAAATCCATCTGCATTCTCGTGAAAGGACCTCCCTCTCGTCCTATTGTTCCTAGACTCACTACTGTTTTCCTTCCTGGGTTTATCTGTTGGCAGATAAGACATCTTTGACAAAGACTCTCAGCTATGGCTCTGAATTTTGGGTTATACCAGATTTGTCTAAAAAGTCGGATCATTGAACCCCTTCCAATATGAGCTTGTCCATGGTACATCCGTGCCATGTCAGAAATCATGCTATCAGGCATAACTGGTCTTTCGTCTCTGTAAACCCAAACATCACCTTCCTCCCTTTTCCTGCATCCTGCTTTTATCCAGCTATCTTTTTCTTCATCATTTGCTGCTTCCTGTAATTGTCTCACCTCATCCCATGTCTCGACAGGGTTAGTAAAAAGCAAAGGACACGAAACATGCTCTCTTTCCCTGCCTCTGTTCAATGAGACTACATTTTTAGCACAATACTGAGCTATTTCGTCAGCAAATTTATTGCCCACGGTTATGTAGTCTTCCCCATTTTTGTGTGCATTGCATTTCACCACCGCAATCTGTTTAGGCAGCTGTATCGCCTCAAGCAACCTTTTCACAAACTCACCGTTTCACTGCAGACGTCAAGAAACCTCTTTGGGACCAGATCTGCCCAAAGTCATGAACCACTCCGAAGCCATATTGGCTATCCGTGATTACTGTGATTCGAACATTCTTTCCCAATTTACATGCCTGAATTAAAGCAACTAGTTCAGCCACTTGGGCGGAACGTATTCCTCTCAAACAAGATGCTTCCATTATGGCAGCTACTGTACATACTGCATACGCCGCACTCAAAACTCCTTCACTCGTTCTCAAACATGAGCCATCCACAAACAATACATAATCTGATTCTTTTAAAGGCTTGTCCTTGATATCAGATCTTGGTTTTGTACAATACTCGCGTACATTCAAGCAATCATGGTCAACTTCATCTTTATCTGTCATACTCTCTTCATCCGGCAATGATGTCGAAGGATTTACATTTGTGCATCTGTCAATGGTTACATTGTCTGCACTTAAAATCACTTTTTCATACCTAGTCAGCCCACTATGTGTCATGTATTGAGTTTTGGTTCTTGTCAAAAGAATTTCCACAGAATGAGGAACATATACTCTCAATGGGTAACCCATCACAATGCCTTCACTCTGTTCCAGACTCACGCAAGTAGCAGCTACTGCTTTCAGACATCCAGGCAACGCTTTTGCTACCGGGTCTAAAACAGCTGAGAAATAAGCAATAGGTCTTTTCATGTTTCCATGTCTTTGCACTAAAACTGAAAGTGCGCACCCATCTCTCTCACTACAATACAGCTCAAAATCTTTTTCATAGTCAGGCATCCCCAGTGCCGGAGCTTTACATAGTTTCGTTTTTAGTTCTCTAAATGCCTTCATTTCTTCATCATTCAGTTCAAAGGGATCTTTAACATCCTTTTTTGTCAAACGCTGTAATGGTTTTGCAATTAATGAAAATCCACTTATCCACTGTCGACAATATCCAACCATTCCCAGGAACATTCTTACCTCTCTTTGTGTCATTGGAGCTCTCATTCCTTGAATTATTTTTATTCTTACAGTCGTTACTTTTCGCACTCCTTTTTAAATCTTATGACCTAAGTATTGGACCTCCTGTTGACAAAACTGTAATTTTGATGGGGATACTTTATGTCCTCCTCTTGCTAAATGATTCAGCAAAGCAATTGTGTCGGTAACACACGCTTCTCTCGTTTTTGATGCCACCAATAGGTCATCAATATACTGAACCATCACAGATTTTTCGGGCATTTTTAAATCTTCCAACGATTTCTTTAGAATCTGATTAAAGATCGAGGGCTTTCTGTATACCCCTGAGGAATTCGGCACCATGCCAAAATACGCTCTCCGAACCTGAATGCAAATAATGGCTGGCTATCTGAATGTAATGGGATAGAGAAAAATGCATGGCACAAATCAATGACGGTGTACCATTCCGCTTCACGTGGAATTTGGTACAGTATTACAGCAGGGTTTGGTACAATTGGACAACAAGGAACAACGATTTTATTGATCCTTCGTAAATCTTGTACTATCCTATATGTTCCGTTCAGTTTTTTCAGTCCCATTATAGGCGAATTACATGGACTGCGCATTATTTCTTTCAAAATTCCTTGTTCAATCATTTTATTTATTACAGGTGATATTCCTTCAATTATTTCTGGCGTCAATTTATATTGTGGAGTATTTGGGTAACTTGTTCCTTCTTTAACAGAAATTTTAACAGGGTCTACTCCTTTCATTAATCCTATATCTTCGCCTGTAAAATCCCACACCTCCTGTTTTACTGTTTCTTTCAACTCAATTGGGATTTTCTCTACATCAAACACAGGAAATAAATCATTCACCTCTGACTCTAAATTTACCATTGTCATTTTATATAGTACATCTTCATCTGGGGTCTGAAATGCAATCCCATCCGGAGTACAATAGATGGTGCAATTCATTTTGCAAAGTAGATCGCGTCCTAGTAAATTCACAGGACTGCAATCACACACCACAAATCGGTGCATTTCTCTGAATGGTCCAATCTTTACCTCTACTAATTTGGTAAGAGGCGCCTTAATTTGCTGGTTTGAGACACCAACGACTTGAATATGCTCACCTGAGAGAGGAAGGTTTGGGATTTCCACTGATCTAACAGTAGAACGGGTAGCTCCAGTGTCCACAAGGAATGTTACATTTGCACCATTCACTTCTCCATCCACAAATGGACCTGCTTGATCTACCTCTAGAGTTGCGCCAAGCACGCACTCTTCCTTCTCTCCTAGGCACCGTCATAAACTTTCATCCGACTCATTCCCATCCTGTCGTAACCAATACTGTGATACTGCGCGCGGCAATTGTGTTACCTGCTCTCCTCCGTAGAATCCTGTCTCTGCACTGTATCTCTGTGGATTTATACTCTTGGGAAGTGGTGGTTGAGGCACCTGACTCTGCTGAGTAACTACCAAACAATAACCGGTTCAACGCCAGAGGGTCCTAGGGAAAATTTAAAGACCTCCCAGGATTCAATCCCCAATACTATAAAGCTGCTGCTATCTCAGTGCAAGTGTTGCAACAAAAAGGATATCAAGACAGAAAATCTTCTTAGTCTGTCCATTCGAGAAGGAAAGATTACCTAAAACCAGAAGAAAAGAATCAAAATTGATCCATACTAATGATCACAAGTATCACAAGTATCAACCATAAACTACAGACGGTTCTATAAAGGATAATGAAAAAGGAGAAAGAAGAAACCTTACCCGCTACTGCTGGGTAAGCAACCACACCTCTACCTGGCAACCGCTCAGGAAAGGCGCACCGCTCTGAAAAAAACGGTGCATCTTGTCATTTAACAAATCATGTCCTATCAAAAACAAGGGTTATGACAGTAATACCAGTAACCCCAGCTAGGCATGTTTATATAGGTCCTGATGAAAGCCCGACCTACGATTAGGTGTATGGCTGAAACATGTTGACCACTTGTTTTGTTTTTGCGGTTTAATTTATTCCGCGGATACACGTTTTTTAATCCTGGCAAGGGGCGCATTTAAATAAAGTTCCTTTTTTGCGCTCTTTAGCTAGTTTTAACTTCACTATCCTCACATTTATTGATTTTTTGTTGCGCTGCGCCCTCATTTACACAGCTGTCTCTTCATTTGGGGTTTTATAATACCCTATTTGTATTTCAAAACATCCCTGAGCTCCTCCCTCTCAGAGAGGGGGTTGTAGCCCTCAGAGGAACTAGGTTTTTCCTCTGGGAGGAGAATCCCAAATGATGAAGCATGTCACCTATGGTGAGTGAGGGATTTCGTCCTAAAAAGGGAAGTGCCCACAGCTAGATCTGTGGCACTTAGTCATTCGGTTCTTTATTTTTTATTTTTTATTTTACATTTATATGCTTTCAAATTATGTAGTAGTGATTTATTACACTTGTTTGATTTTTTCTCCTCTGCTGAGTAACTACCTGCGGTTGCTGCAGCTGTTGGTAACTCACCTCACTCTGCACCTGTGGATTTAATGATTGATTTTCCGCATTAGCTTTTGGAGGGAATTTACACTCATTTCTCCAATGCCCTAACTTTCCGCAGTTGTGGCATGGCCACTTTTTCTTTGCCTCTTCTATACTCATTTGGCCTTTGCCTTTACCTATATTCGGTTTGGATTTAGTTTGTCGTGCCTCATTAACCTGATTATTCAGTTGAGCTTCTTGTTTTTCTGCAACTTTCACTTGTGCCCACATCGCTTTCTCTTTTAATTTACGCTGTCTACACTCAATGTCATCGCTGCAATATTTAGCATACCTCAACACTTCGTCTACTGTGCTGTTCTGCCAGCAGATCATATGCTGTTTGATCATTTCACTTATTTCTGGTTTTAATCCATAAACAAATCTATATACAAAATGACTCATGTCTTTCTCATTTAAAGTCTCATAGCCACTATACTGTTTAAAAACCAGAAGTAACCTTTCATAATAGGCATGTACAGATTCCTTACTCTCCTGCGTAGTTCTATCAATTTTTACCCAATCAGTTTCTTTGGGTGGAATTTTATTTTTCAAAAAGGTAATAACTTGGTCATATTTCCTCATAACTTCTGGTCCTGGCGCTCCTGTTTTTGCGTCTCTTGGGTATTCTACAGTTGGCCAATCGATGGTAATTTTACATTCTGTCCATAAATCAGCTGGTACTACAATATCAAATAATCCATCCAAATCTACCCACAACACCTTTGAAACTTTGACAAATCTTTCCACTTGTCTGTACCATTCTACAGGTTTTTCTCTTAATTTTGGGAAGTCATTTGTAAATGACAGTATATCCTGTCTGGACCATGGGACATGTACATAACTACCTCCTGGAGTTTCTCTCATCGGATACTCCCTTACAACTGATTCCTTGTCTGTCACTGCAAAAGCCAAAGACGCTTTATCAGTCGTTTTCTCATTCCTTTTAGTCCACCTGCTTCTCCATCTGTCCACATCACCCCATTTTCTCAACAAAACAATCAGTTCTTTTATTTGGGTTAACCGTCCTGATGTGTTCAGATTTTCTATATCTTTCTCACAAAAATCTACCCTATATGGTTTCTGCAAACTTCTCACTTTTACAAATTCTACTCCTAGTTCATTCGATGTCTCTTCTAATTTGTCATGTAAATTTCTAGCTCTCCAAGTAATGCTCTTGCACAAGAACATTATCTCGTCATCCTGATATGTTTTCAATTTTTCTGTACCAATAGTCCCTAAAATTAACTCTTCCATATCTATTTCTAGCCTAATTACATCTAGTGGTTTTGGTTCTGTCTCTTTCTTTTGCAGGTTTCTCATCCATTCATTTAATTCGTCTGGAGTTGGACCTACAGGTGTACTATTTAATTCTACCCAATTTCTATTCCTCTCTGGTGTTTCTGATGCAGACTCCGTTCCCATAGGAATCCTCCTTAACTCACTCTCATTTACTGCCAAGTTAGTAGGTGGGCTCGGTCTATATGAACTGACCAAATTTCTTGCTCCCTCATTTTCTAGTTCCATCCCTTCTCTCATTCTTTACAAATTTGAATTCATGGGAATAACTAAGGAATGTTCATCTATTTTCTGGTTCTCAAAAACTGGTATTACTGGACCTATTGTCACTGGCACAGTTACAGCTTCCATATTCATTGTTAACTCTCTTATTTTCTCAGTCAATTCTCTCGTAGTTTTTGCTAACTCGGCTGCATTATCACTATCAACTTTTTCGCTTTGTGGGGTTTTCAACTGTTCTTTTGACCTATTTATTTCGTATCTTCGTTCTGGACTTTTATTCCTCCCAGTTTCCATTGGCGGTGCATTAGGTGTCACCACCGCAGAATTCTGTTGGTATGGAGGTGGGTTTCGGTTTAAAATATCTTCCAGCAATTCATCCTCTGTCTCGCTACCTCCATACCCGTACCTTTCTGTAACTGTATGTTTCATTTTCTCTGTACACTTTTTTCTTGCATCCTCTTCAACTGTAAAGGCTGGAAACAAACCTCCTGTCATATTAGCATATCTCCAACGCTTTATTATGTCCTCATGATTCACTCCCCACTACCTTCCAGGAACAAAATCATTATTCTTTGCACCTCTGTATCTTTCTCGTTCATACATCTCATCTTCCCATTCACCTAACGCTTCAAATTGTGTTGGTCTAGGTTTTGGCTCAAGCTTCGTCATTTTCTCTCTCAAATTCCGAAGTACAGGTATGCTAAACGAACCATTCTCTGGAAAGGCCAATACTCCATCATTTTGAGTATATTTGGTCCAATTTTCTAACCATATGCAAGTATGATAACCGTATTTCAGCATCATGTGCGAAGCTGGTGTTTTTCGGCGGAGGAATTACTTGTCCCTCTCTAGTCACTACCTTTTTGTCTTTCTTAAAGAAGTTCTTAATTTTCGCCATCCATGACTTTTTCTCTCTACCATACTCATAATAAGCCATATTTCACGATTTCTTTCCCTTTTGCAAACTCGTAACTCAATTCTGTTCTCTATGTGCTATTCGGACCTATCCCAGCACGTCTCACACCAACGCACCAATCCGAAGCTTCTACGTCACTTCTTTTCCAACCTATCCCAGCGCGTCTCACACCAACGCACCAATCAGGGCGTCTTCCGTATTCCCAGTGCACTGACCAATTCCAGCGCGGCCTCTTGTCGACGTCAGTTCTGCTCCTGACCCCTCCTTTACAAAATGTATCGGCAATTTGTTCTCAACTGTTCTTGGTTAGTTACGACATTAAAAACACATTTCCATTGTGTGTTTTCGCTAAACAAAGTGACAGTTTTACTCTATTTCGCAAGAATACAGTTTTGTTCGATAAGTGTAGCACTTCCCTCTACCTTACCCTTCTTTCAAGCAAGGGGTAAACCCGTTTCTCTGGGGATAAAACACATGTGGAGACTACACTGCTCCTGAGAATTAAGGCCAGAGTTTCACAAGAAAACCGGTTGCTATTTCACTCATACACCTTTTATACAGAAATTGTCCCTATCATAACACAACCTGTGTTATCACCAATGTGAAATTCAGACAATGCACTATTCCATGTGACTTCTTATGCCACACGTGTCCACTTCCTACGTCCCGAAAGCTTCAAATTTTTCGACTTACATATAACATAATACAATTCAACATGAATTGTTAGACATGAAATAATCAATAATCAATAGTCAATAATCAATAATCACCAAACTAATCTATAGTAACCATAACTCTGCTACCAAGAAATCTGATCCAGTTGCTACCAATATAATTTCTTCTCCTCTAGGCATGACATCCAGGTTGAAAACATTCCTCCTCACAACTATACCAATATGACGGTGGGGCCCATAACACCGCATAAACATTCACTCTCTCACATATTCCCTGGATCTCATCCACCTTTACTTAGGAGAAAAAGTTAATGATTGCTGGAAGAAAACAGGATACCTTTTTAAAGTCGACAAGATAATTTCTCAAACTTCATACACATTTAGATTAAATCCTATCGATTTCTAAAACATCAAGGTATTCCGCTCATTGGTCGATGGACCAACTAGTAGGAATCAGTTGATGGTGATTAAGACCAGCTCAATCACTTTAAATCTTATTAAACATTTACATTTATTATTGAGCTAAAGAACCACAGACTCGTAGTTTTAATTATAATATAGTTTATCTAATTTTAAAAAGCATGAATAAATTCAGTTTTATTAATCAGTTCAATACATTTATTATCATTATAAAGAATAAATTTAAATTGCAACGCATACCCTTTTGGATGGAAAATAAAGTTCGTCACAGCAGTTAAAATTCAGATCCCAGCATAGAACTCCCAAAAACTGACTGTCTGTCCCGCTAAACAGGCCTCCTCGACCGACCACCTATACAGGTCTTCCTCCACAATCTTGTTCTTTCTCAATCAGAATTAAGGGTAAAAGATTAATTAATTTAAAAATAAAGGCCTATGAAAAATAGCAGCAGCTTCTCCAGCGCCAGCGTCCAGTGCTCAAAGAAAAATATGAATAGCGCTCCTCCTACTTAAGAGTAGGTCCTCTTATACCCTAATACTAGTTTACTAAACAGAAATGTTTCATCTTTGGGGGCGAGATTCACGCTAATTGGTCCATTGGAGGGGTGGCAAACATCTCCTCATTGTCCTCCTTGCTCAAACCAGTTCCGAAAAATGTTTATAATTTCGTCCTTTCACACGGTTTCAGGACATTACCAATCCGATTGACAGTTTTTCTATGTATCTTCTTTTGTTACTTTATTTTAAACAGTTCATTGTTAATTCACGGATATACTTCTGGTTCTCACACACTTTCGCTGAGTCCCCCTTGGCACACGTTTGGATAAAAAGGTCATATTGACCTTGATCCCTCTTCCATTCTGGGCTTTGGAAGCACCCACGTGGTATATTGTTTGCAGCTTTTCTTCCGCTTGGAAGCCATTTTGCGCTTGCGCCTTAAGCTTATTTGCCTCAGCAGCCATTTTTACAGCACGGCCTAGCAGGCTTGAGCGAACTATCATGAAAACAAACACAATAATAGTTAAGAATAAAGAAAATAAGCCTTCTCATTTCCCTCCCGTCATTCTACGTACCCCAATTAGGTGTTACCTAGCAATAGCGACATATAAAGCTATTTTTACTTACCAACCGCTTTCTTTTGCCACCATACAATTTACTACGTAGCACAAATCATGCAATATTATTCTAATTAGTACGCAAACCATTATGTTATCATTATTTACGTTTACAATTGTAAGTGGATTAGTTTGCACATGTACTGCAGGTTACCAAGAATACTTATAAGAAAAACATAAAATGTTGATTAGTCGTTAAAACGAATAATTGTATTAAATATTAACGTTAATATTAGGGGGTTCAAAATTTTCTCGTTTACCTTGCTCCATCAACACCCAGGAGCATCGGATGAAGGGGAATCTAGATGCCTGCTGAGAATCTTCTGTATCCTGATTCTTGAACTAATTATCTTGTGCATGTTGCACCGCCTCGACTACATCCGTAGATTTGGCTTTGTATTAGTTCCAATGTATTTCTACAACTTCACCTTGAGGTGCATGTATGTCCAATTGTTCATGGTATTGTAATAAACTAACTAAACCTAATTGGGAGTCTATGATTCTTAGGAGTCACAGTAAATTGGAACTGAAATGATTGACCTGCTAATGATTTCTATCCCCTCCGCGCTTTCTTGCTGATAAAAAGTACCACTGATCCGAGGTTCCAGAGCAGATCTGGAACGTGGAACCCGGCTCCTTCACAGGAATATAGATCATGGTGTGGAAAGGGTCCTTTTTGTTATTTGATCTGAATTTGTTCAGATGTTTTTAAGTAATAAGGGACAAAACAATGATATTTTGTGCCACAGTATACGGCGGTACCTTTAGCAGCATACCGCGGTACATGGCGATGATGAAACACAATGTTATTGGTTAATCAAAGCGCTTGAAAAATAAAAAGGCAGCCATATTGTTTAGACCACACCTTGTCTTTGTACTGCAGAAGTTATTGAAATCTAAAAAGAAATTATATATTATACAATATAATAAGACATAATATAGGGTGGCTCTTAAAAGAGGCTTTGTTGTTTTTTTACAAAACATATTTATATCTAATTGGAAGCTTAGTTTTTAGGTTTGAAATGGAAATATGGTTTATATAAGTTGAAAAACATACACCATCAGAACGATAGAGTGCTGCATTGCCATATTTTATATTTAAATGAAAAATGGAAGCCGATCACAAAGGAATCCTGACACTGCCTTGTTCACGTCTTCAAGTCTTTTCAAACTTAGCAGCATTTACAGTAGACCACTTCCAATTTTGTGTCTGACAATTATTTGAGAACACAATACATGGGTTCAAAAATATAGACATTAAGATGGAAAATGTCTCCTTCATCTCAATTTCCAATCTAACACCAGTTAAGTGTACTATCTCACTGTCACCACAGTGGATAAACATAAACTGTGGATGGTCACAATCACTAACAGAGGAAAGTAGAGGGAGTAACTGACTCAATTTCAGACCAATGTCACCTATCCAACTCCTTTCTAACCTAAATCATTTACAACATCTACTTTTTAGGTCGAGCCTAGGCAGCGTGCATGCGCTGTCGGCAAGACCTGTAGTATTGAGTAAACGAGGTAGCTCCTGCTTGCTGCTCATCATTTGTTAAGTGCAGTGTCGGTCTTCTTTGCTGTCCTGTAATTGGTTTAGGCAGCCAACGTCACTTCCGTTTTTTTCACAGTGCAGCACCGACTACAGTTACGTTACGCTTAGACAGCGTAACTGTTATTTGGGCAACTCTTTTTTGCTTCATCCTTGTGTCAGTGCTCCATGCATGTCTTTGTCGTCCCCCCCACTGCCACCCACCCTCGGTGTCATAACCTCCCACCACCACCCGCCTCTCGCTCGTTGTTTCTTCTTTCTATGGTGTTTACTTAGCTTTTCCAGAACGCATGGCTCCAAGCTCCTCATGCACGTCCCGCCCCCGGGGGCCGCGCTTAATGTTGCAGGACGAGCTCGCTTTCACTTTTATAACATGGGCGCGCACATTTAACAATGGCACCTGTGGCTCGCAGTAATTTATATGGCAATAAAAGGCAAATAATGCTGATAATGCTGCACATTTTATGATATTACTCTATTATTTTGTGATTTTCAAACTTGTTAACATTCTCTTGCATCCCGTCATCCCCAGCTGCAGCCACTTTGCCTTACACCAATCGTGGTCAGTGAAATCCGATGCTTTTTACAAACCTATCCTATCACGGAGAGGGGAGTGGCTGCTTCATGTGCATTCCTCCTGCTGCTGCGGCTGAGATGGGCAGAGCGGCAGCTCCGCAGCCACTGAACGCACTGCTCTTTTTGTTTAAATTTAATGCTACAAAGAATGCATACATGCTTTTACGGTAACCGTTGCATAGTGTTTTTTTATTTGGGGGGGGGAGGGTGGGAAAGATAAAGAATGCCGCTCAAATGATTCATCATACAGTGGGGGTGCCGGACTCCAGCTGCAGCGCTTTGCTTTATGCCCGTCGTGGTCAGTGGAATCGGATTTTTTTTTACCTTGCCAGGTAGGTCGCTCCCCCACCACACAGCTCCGCCTGTGTTGTCTGCCCGCTGCTTCTGCAGGTAAGATCGCCCCTCAGCTGCGGCCCCGGTGCCCGCACTTCTTGCTTCCCCCTTTTTTTCCTTCTGTGCCCCTCGCTGCCCCATTTACGTTGTGCCCGTGATTTTGTCTGTTTTTATCCCCTTTTTCCTTCTGTGCCCCTCGCTGCCCCATTTACGTTGTACCCGTGATTTTGTCTGTTTTTATCCCCTTTTTCCTTCTGTGCCCCTCGCTGCCCCATTTACGTTGTACCCGTGATTTTGTCTGTTTTTATCCCCTTTTTCCTTCTGTGCCCCTCGCTGCCCCATTTACGTTGTGCCCGTGATTTTGTCTGTTTTTATCCCCTTTTTCCTTCTGTGCCCCTCGCTGCCCCATTTACGTTGTGCCCGTGATTTTGTCTGTTTTTATCCCCTTTTTCCTTCTGTGCCCCTCGCTGCCCCATTTACGTTGTGCCCGTGATTTTGTCTGTTTTTATCCCCTTTTTCCTTCTGTGCCCCTCGCTGCCCCATTTACGTTGTGCCCGTGATTTTGTCTGTTTTTATCCCCTTTTTCCTTCTGTGCCCCTCGCTGCCCCATTTACGTTGTGCCCGTGATTTTGTCTGTTTTTATCCCCTTTTTCCTTCTGTGCCCCTCGCTGCCCCATTTACGTTGTACCCGTGATTTTGTCTGTTTTTATCCCCTTTTTCCTTCTGTGCCCCTCGCTGCCCCATTTACGTTGTACCCGTGATTTTGTCTGTTTTTATCCCCTTTTTCCTTCTGTGCCCCTCGCTGCCCCATTTACGTTGTGCCCGTGATTTTGTCTGTTTTTATCCCCTTTTTCCTTCTGTGCCCCTCGCTGCCCCATTTACGTTGTGCCCGTGATTTTGTCTGTTTTTATCCCCTTTTTCCTTCTGTGCCCCTCGCTGCCCCATTTACGTTGTGCCCGTGATTTTGTCTGTTTTTATCCCCTTTTTCCTTCTGTGCCCCTCGCTGCCCCATTTACGTTGTGCCCGTGATTTTGTCTGTTTTTATCCCCTTTTTCCTTCTGTGCCCCTCGCTGCCCCATTTACGTTGTGCCCGTGATTTTGTCTGTTTTTATCCCCTTTTTCCTTCTGTGCCCCTCGCTGCCCCATTTACGTTGTACCCGTGATTTTGTCTGTTTTTATCCCCTTTTTCCTTCTGTGCCCCTCGCTGCCCCATTTACGTTGTACCCGTGATTTTGTCTGTTTTTATCCCCTTTTTCCTTCTGTGCCCCTCGCTGCCCCATTTACGTTGTGCCCGTGATTTTGTCTGTTTTTATCCCCTTTTTCCTTCTGTGCCCCTCGCTGCCCCATTTACGTTGTGCCCGTGATTTTGTCTGTTTTTATCCCCTTTTTCCTTCTGTGCCCCTCGCTGCCCCATTTACGTTGTACCCGTGATTTTGTCTGTTTTTATCCCCTTTTTCCTTCTGTGCCCCTCGCTGCCCCATTTACGTTGTGCCCGTGATTTTGTCTGCTTTCCCCCCATTTCCTTTCTGTGCCCCCGCTGTCTCTCGCCATTCCCGCCGCTGCGTCCCTGCGGCCCCGCCCCCTGACTGCCCATTCGCTGCCCCTGCCTCCCGCCTCCCAGATGCTCCTCCCTCCCACCTCCCCATAAATGGCGGCCGCTGCGCGCCGCCCCGCTGGCGCGCCGAAGGCGCGCCTAAGGCAAGCCCGTCTGCGCCCGTCCGTGCCTGGACCGCGCCCAGCGCCAGAACCCCTGGATCCCACCGATGCAACACTACTCGACGGACCTACGACGCCGCCACACTCACCGCACTCAATGCCGGCCGGAACCCTGCCTGCTACCGAGCCTCACCGAGACGCACCCACGGACCCTTCACCTGCCAAACCTGCCGATTCACCTGCCCCCGGACGTGCACCACCTCCGCCAAGTCGAGCACCAGCAGCAACAACCTGAAATGCATCCTGTTGAACACCCGCTCCGTCCACAGGCACGCCGTGGAACTCTGGGACCTGCTCGACGCAACAGCACCGGACATCGCCTTCCTCACCGAAACCTGGATGAACGCCTCCTCAGCGCCCGACATCGCCATAGCCATCCCGGACGGATACAAGATCACCCGGAGGGACCGCGTCAACCAGACGGGAGGAGGCATCGCCATCGTACACAAGAACACCATCCGCATCTCGACTAATTCCGACGAGACCTTCACCGCCGCCGAACACCTACACTTCCAGATACACACTGACCCCAAGACCACCCTCCGAGGCACCCTCATCTACAGACCCCCGGGACCACGCACACTATTCAGCGAAGACATCGCAGACATCATCAGCCCGCACGCCATGCCCTCAGCCGACTACATCCTCCTAGGGGACCTCAACTTCCACCTGGAGAACAACAACGACAGAAACACCACCGCCCTGCTGGACAACCTCGCCAACCTCGGACTCAAGCAACTGGTGAACACGCCCACCCACTACGCCGGCCACACGCTTGACCCCGTCTTCTCTTCCAGCAAGCACATCTCCTTCAGCCACGCCACCGGACTACACTGGACCGACCACAGCTGCGTCCACTTCAGCTTCAGAAAGACTGCGACCCACCACCACCCGCAACAGGCTCCCCGCCGGAGCTGGAGCAAGATCACCACCGAGCAGCTCACCGCCTCCCTCAGCCAGAACACACCCACCAACACAACGGACCCAAACGAAGCAGCCAGCAACCTCGCCAAGTGGCTGACCGCCTGCGCCGACGACCTCGCACCACTAAAAAGCCCTCCCAGCAGACCCGGAAGCAAGAAAACCCCTTGGTTCACCAACGACCTCAAGGAATCCAAGAAGAACTGCCGCACTCTCGAGAGAACCTGGCGACTCGACCAGACCACAGACAAAAGGACCGCCCTCAAGCACGCCACCCGCAAACACCACCAGCTGATCCGTGCCACCAAGAAGTCGGCACTCAAAGAACGACTGGACAACAACGCCCACGACAGCAAGGAACTTTTCAGCATCGTCAAAGAGTTCTCCAACCCCAGCGCCGGAAACAACGACATCACCCCTCGCAAGACCTCTGCAACTCACTCGCCACGTTCTTCCACCGCAAGATCATCGACATACATAACAGCTTCGACGCACAAACCACGCACCCTACCGCCGAACCAACGCCCGCCACCCCCACCCTCTGCAACTGGACCCCGATCAGCACCGAAGACACCACCCGCACGATGAACTCCATCCACTCCGGATCACCAACCGACCCCTGCCCACACCACGTCTTCAACAAAGCCGACGCCACCATCGCACCCCATCTCCGGGACATCATCAACTCCTCCTTCCACACTGCCACCTTCCCGGAGAGCTGGAAGCACGCCGAGCTTACCGCCCTCCTGAAGAAACTAACGGCGGACCCCACCGACCTCAAGAACTACCGTCCCATCTCGCTCCTTCCGTTTCCGGCCAAAGTCATCGAGAAGACCGTCAACGGACAGCTTGCCGCCTTCCTCGAGACGAATGGATCCCTCGACCCCTCGCAGTCTGGGTTTCAGGCCAACCACAGCACCGAGACCGCCCTCATCGCAGCCACCGACGACATCAGAACCCTAACCGACAACGGGGAAACAGCAGCCCTCATCCTCTTGGACCTCTCCGCGGCGTTCGACACCGTCTGCCACCGCACCCTAGTGAAGCGCCTCAGCAACATCGGAATCCGAGAGAAAGCACTGGAATGGATCATCTCGTTCCTCGCCGGAAGAACCCAGAGAGTCCGCCTCCCCCGTTCAGATCCGAGGCCACTGAAGTCATCTGCGGCGTTCCACAAGGATCTTCACTCAGTCCAACGCTCTTCAACGTCTACATGAGCCCCCTCGCAGCCATCGCACGCCAACACAACCTCAACATCATCTCCTACGCCGACGACACCCAGCTGATCCTCTCCCTCACCAACGACCCCACCACCGCCAGAGCAAACCTACACGACGGGATGAGAGACGTCGCCGACTGGATGAGGAACAGCCGCCTTAAACTAAACTCAGACAAGACGGAAGTCCTCATCCTGGGCTCATCACCCTCCGCCTGGGACGACTCCTGGTGGCCCCCGGCCCTGGGCACCGCGCCCAAGCCAACGGACCACACACGCAACCTGGGCTTCATCCTGGACTCCTCCCTGTCGATGACCAGACAAGTCAACGCCGTCTCATCCTCGTGCTTCAACACCCTGCGCATGCTCCGCAAGATCTTCAAATGGATCCCCACTGAAACCAGGAAGACCGTCACCCAGGCACTCGTCACCAGCCGACTGGACTATGGGAACACCCTCTACGCCGGAACCACAGCCAAACTTCAAAAAAGACTCCAGCGCATCCAGAACGCCTCCGCACGACTCATCCTGGACATCCCCCGACACAGCCACATCACCGGACACCTGAAAGACCTGCACTGGCTCCCCGTCAGCAAGAGAATCACGTTCAGACTCCTCACCCACGCACACAAGGCCCTCCACGACCTGGGCCCAAAGTACCTCAACAACCGCATGACCTTCTACACGCCCACCCGCCAGCTACGATCAACCAGCCACGCCCTCGCCACCGTACCACGCATCCGCAGAACCACCGCCGGAGGAAGATCCTTCTCCTACCTGGCAGCCAAGACCTGGAACTCCCTCCCAACTCACCTTCGGCGAACCCAGGACCATCTCTCCTTCAGGAAGCAGCTCAAGACCTGGCTGTTCGAGCAGTAACTTACCCCCTCCCCCAGCGCCTTGAGACCATCCCGGGTGAGTAGCGCGCTCTATAAATGCCGTGATTGATTGATTGATTGATAGAAACATTTTCTATCGCGGGGAGGGACTTGGTTGCTTCGTGTGCATTGCTCCTCCTGCAGCTGCGAAGTGGAATGGGTAAAGCAGCAGCTCCGCCACCGTTGAACGCGCTGCTCAGTTAGGATTGCAAAGAATGCATGCTTTCACGGTAACCGTTGCAAAGTAGTGATTTCTTTTTGGGGCGACACGGTGGGAAAGGCAAGGAATGCCACTCAACTGATTCGTTATGCGGTAGCGATGAAATAGAGGGTGTGGGAGCGAAACATTTCACAGGCGGAATAAACAAATGTGCATCTGAAGTGTTTTTCTTCTTGCAGCATTTGGTGTATTTATGTTGAAAGGACAAAATATTACACAATTTCTTGTTTCAGTGAACTGCTGCTAATTATTTTAACTCCGTCCAATCTTGTTATTACTGTTATAACAAAGTGAGTGTGAAGGGAGAAGGCATATCGAGATGGACTTTTAAACACTTAAAAAACAAAGTTTTGCAAGTATTTTCAAACTCTGCTCCACGTTCCTTTTACATTTTTTTCACTTTGCTCGCCACAAACGCTTTCATGTTACTCAAGTTAAAAAAAGAAATCTCGTCCATGTCCTTGCATGGGTACGCACATGCATAGTGGTGATGCATACATGCGCTTCTGAGATAACACACATCAGAAATTTGTCAATAGATCGCTTCACATTAATCTTGGGCTTGTTGTTCTGGGCTTTCGCTTTCCATTGTAGGTCTCAGCACTAGTGGTTTCAGTGGTTTCGCTCAGATACCATGGTGTTATGTCCAGGTTTTCTTGTCTTTCTCTCTTCCGTAGCCCAGAGTATGCAGTGATCTCTGATTAACCCTCCTCGTCCCAGTTCTTACAGACCACCTTCCCTCCATGATCGTGACTTCGATCCCTAATGCTTTGGGATTACAGGACGATCCCGGTTAATGTTTAACGTGTAACCCCTTGCCAAAAGAAAGAGGCATGCTAAAACAGACATTCTTTAAATGAACAATGCACGCAGAAGCAGCTGGATCCCTCTGAAGAAACAATGAGAAAGGAAAATAATTTGCAGGCATATATGTTTTGTCCAGGAACAGCGGTGGGAGCACACCGCTTCACCCCCCAGCAAGGTTCGCCCCTGGCATTCTGGTAGATGCAGTCTCATGTTGCTTGCTTTGCTATAGTGTTCCAAGTGTTTCGCCAGAGTTGGCGCAGATAGTGCTGATCTCTAGACACGTGTTTCTGGTTCTTTAACCGTCATCAGTAGAGATTACAGACTTCAAATTTGGGGTTTGCTGAGTAGGCTACCAAACATTACATCAGGTCAAATACCTCTCTCTGGCACGCGGGTGCTTCTTCCACGAGCTCGTCAGCTCAATGACTCACAGGAGTACTTTTAAACAGGAACAGGGGTGGGAGCACACCGCTTCACCCCCGGCAAGGTTCGCCCCTGGCATTCTGGTAGATGCAGTCTCATGTTGCTTGCTTTGCTATAGTGTTCCAAGTGTTTCGCCAGAGTTGGCGCAGATAGTGCTGATCTCTAGACACGTGTTTCTGGTTCTTTAACCGTCATCAGTAGAGATTACAGACTTCAAATTTGGGGTTTGCTGAGTAGGCTGCCAAACATTACATCAGGTCAAATACCTCTCACTGGCACGTGGGTGCTTCTTCCACGAGCTCGTCAGCTCAATGACTCACTGGAGTACTTTTAAACAGGAACAGGGGTGGGAGCACACCGCTTCACCCCCGGCAAGGTTCGCCCCTGGCATTCTGGTAGATGCAGTCTCATGTTGCTTGCTTTGCTATAGTGTTCCAAGTGTTTCGCCAGAGTTGGCGCAGATAGTGCTGATCTCTAGACACGTGTTTCTGGTTCTTTAACCGTCATCAGTAGAGATTACAGACTTCAAATTTGGGGTTTGCTGAGTAGGCTGCCAAACATTACATCAGGTCAAATACCTCTCACTGGCACGCGGGTGCTTCTTCCACGAGCTCGTCAGCTCAATGACTCACAGGAGTACTTTTAAACAGGAACAGGGGTGGGAGCACACCGCTTCACCCCCGGCAAGGTTCGCCCCTGGCATTCTGGTAGATGCAGTCTCATGTTGGTTGCTTTGCTATAGTGTTCCAAGTGTTTCGCCAGAGTTGGCGCAGATAGTGCTGATCTCTAGACACGTGTTTCTGGTTCTTTAACCGTCATCAGTAGAGATTACAGACTTCAAATTTGGGGTTTGCTGAGTAGGCTGCCAAACATTACATCAGGTCAAATACCTCTCACTGGCACGCGGGTGCTTCTTCCACGAGCTCGTCAGCTCAATGACTCACTGGAGTACTTTTAAACAGGAACAGGGGTGGGAGCACACCGCTTCAACCCCCGGCAAGGTTCGCCCCTGGCATTCTGGTAGATGCAGTCTCATGTTGCTTGCTTTGCTATAGTGTTCCAAGTGTTTCGCCAGAGTTGGTGCAGATAGTGCTGATCTCTAGACACGTGTTTCTGGTTCTTTAACCGTCATCAGTAGAGATTACAGACTTCAAATTTGGGGTTTGCTGAGTAGGCTGCCAAACATTACATCAGGTCAAATACCTCTCACTGGCACGTGGGTGCTTCTTCCACGAGCTCGTCAGCTCAATGACTCACTGGAGTACTTTTAAACAGGAACAGGGGTGGGAGCACACCGCTTCACCCCCGGCAAGGTTCGCCCCTGGCATTCTGGTAGATGCAGTCTCATGTTGCTTGCTTTGCTATAGTGTTCCAAGTGTTTCGCCAGAGTTGGCGCAGATAGTGCTGATCTCTAGACACGTGTTTCTGGTTCTTTAACCGTCATCAGTAGAGATTACAGACTTCAAATTTGGGGTTTGCTGAGTAGGCTGCCAAACATTACATCAGGTCAAATACCTCTCACTGGCACGCGGGTGCTTCTTCCACGAGCTCGTCAGCTCAATGACTCACAGGAGTACTTTTAAACAGGAACAGGGGTGGGAGCACACCGCTTCACCCCCGGCAAGGTTCGCCCCTGGCATTCTGGTAGATGCAGTCTCATGTTGCTTGCTTTGCTATAGTGTTCCAAGTGTTTCGCCAGAGTTGGCGCAGATAGTGCTGATCTCTAGACAAGTGTTTCTGGTTCTTTAACCGTCATCAGTAGAGATTACAGACTTCAAATTCGGGGTTTGTTGAGTAGGCTGCCAAACATTACATCAGGTCAAATACCTCTCACTGGCACGCGGGTGCTTCTTCCACGAGCTCGTCAGCTCAATGACTCACGGGAGTACTTTTAAACAGGAACAGGGGTGGGAGCACACCGCTTCACCCCCCAGCAAGGTTCGCCCCTGGCATTCTGGTAGATGCAGTCTCATGTTGCTTGCTTTGCTATAGTGTTCCAAGTGTTTCGCCAGAGTTGGCGCAGATAGTGCTGATCTCTAGACACATGTTTCTGGTTCTTTAACCGTCATCAGTAGAGATTACAGACTTCAAATTTGGGGTTTGCTGAGTAGGCTGCCAAACATTACATCAGGTCAAATACCTCTCACTGCTCCCACATCCTGTTGTCTATTTAAAGTACTCCTGTGAGTCATTGAGCTGACGAGCTCGTGGATGAAGCACCTGCGCGCCAGTGAGAGGTACCGGACCTGATATAATGTTTGGCAGCCTACTCAGCAAACCCCAAAATACAAGACTGTATTCTCTACTGATGACAGTTAATAAACCAGAAACACGTGTGTAGAGATCAGCACTATCTGCGCCAACCTTGGCGAAACACTCAAAAATATCGGAGCGAGCTACAAGAAACTGCATTTACCAGAATGCTAGGGGCGAACCTTGCCTGAGAGGTCAGCGGTGTGCTCCCACATCCTGTTGTCTATTTAAAGTACTCCTGTGAGTCACTGAGCTGACGAGCTCGTGGATGAAGCACCTGCGCGCCAGTGAGAGGTACCGGACCTGATATAATGTTTGGCAGCCTACTCAGCAAACCCCAAAATACAAGACTGTATTCTCTACTGATGACGGTTAATAAACCAGAAACACGTGTCTAGAGATCAGCACTATCTGCGCCAACCTTGGCGAAACACTCGAAAATATCGGAGCGAGCTGCAAGAAACTGCATTTACCAGAATGCTAGGGGCGAACCTTGCCTGAGAGGTCAGCGGTGTGCTCCCACATCCTGTTGTCTATTTAAAGTACTCCTGTGAGTCATTGAGCTGACGAGCTCGTGGATGAAGCACCTGCGTGCCAGTGAGAGGTACCGGACCTGATATAATGTTTGTCAGCCTACTCAGCAAACCCCAAAATACAAGACTGTATTCTCTACTGATGACGATTAATAAACCAGAAACACGTGTCTAGAGATCAGCACTATCTGCGCCAACCTTGGCGAAACACTCGAAAATATCGGAGCGAGCTACAAGAAACTGCATTTACCAGACTGCTAGGGGCGAACCTTGCCTGAGAGGTCAGCGGTGTGCTCCCACATCCTGTTGTCTATTTAAAGTACTCCTGTGAGTCATTGAGCTGACGATCTCGTGGATGAAGCACCTGTGCACCAGTGAAACGTACCGGACCTGATATAATGTTTGGCAGCCTACTCAGCAAACCCCAAAATACAAGACTGTATTCTCTACTGATGACGGTTAATAAACCAGAAACACGTGTCTAGAGATCAGCACTATCTGCGCCAACCTGCGAAACACTCAAAAATATCGGAGCGAGCTACAAGAAACTTCATTTACCAGAATGCTAGAGGCGAACCTTGCCTGAGAGGTCAGCGGTGTGCTCCCACATCCTGTTGTCTATTTAAAGTACTCCTGTGAGTCATTGAGCTGACGAGCTCGTGGATGAAGCACCTGCGCGCCAGTGAGAGGTACCGGACCTGATATAATGTTTGGCAGCCTACTCAGCAAACCCCAAAATACAAGACTGTATTCTCTACTGATGACGGTTAATAAACCAGAAACACGTGTCTAGAGTAACCCTGGGCATTATACTTTGCTACGCTCACGAAGCATGCAAAGTTTGTGCTACTACGCACTACGCAAATGGCACGTAGCAGAGTGAATAACTGTGCTAATAAATGTAGCGTAGCAGGAGTATAATAAACTCCTTCAAATGCTTTGATAAAGCAATTTTTTATGCTAAAAAGCATATAACCAATTCACAAAAATGAATTTTGACAATAAAATATCAAGCAATGAGAGAGGTGATGATTTTGGAGTTCCCCCTAACCTAGGGGGAGGACCAAGCAGATGCCTTGAACACAAAAAGCATATCATGTGAACGATTCAATGGTGGTCCCTTCCTCCTAGGCCCACCCCAAGCACAGTTATGGGCAAAAATACAAGCCCAACCAAAGGCCCTGCAAAGCATTATGGGACGAGATTAGCAGTGGGCAGTGAATATTATAGTGTCAATATCAAAATAATTCTACAAAGAGCTGCAGTTCAACTAGTCGTCACTGGGTGTCGTCCCTCACGAGTCAAATGCAAAAGCTTCATGAAAGGTTTTCAATACTTTTGCATTTCACTCTTGAGGGACGACACTAGTAACGACTAGTTGAACTGCAGCTCTTATAGAATTATTTTGATATTGGACACTATAATATTCACTGCCCACTGCTAATCTCGTCCCATAATGCTTTGCAGGGCCTTTGGTTGGGATTATATTTTGCCAATAACTGTGCTTGGGGTGGTCCTAAGAGGATGGGACCACCACCTAATCATTCAATAAGATGTGCTTTTTGTTTTCAAGACATCTGCTTGGTTCTCTCCCTAAGTTAGGAGGATACCAAAATTATCACCTCTCTCACTGCTGTTTAACTTTTTGTTTTCACTTTAGTGAAATGACTATATGCAATTTTAACACATAAAGACAGAGATATTTATTTTATCTTATCTTGCACTGTACAAGTTTGGTTTTGATAATTATTGTACAGTGCAGTCAAGCACACAGCTAAGCACAGGCTTAATAATAAACTCCTTCAAATGCTTTGATAAAGCAATTTTTTATGCTAATAAGCATATAACCAATTCACAAAAATGAATTTTGACAATAAAATATCAAGCAATGAGAGAGGTGATGATTTTGGAGTCCCCCTAACCTAGGGGAGGACCAAGCAGATGCCTTGAACACAAAAAGCATATCATGTGAACGATTCAATGGTGGTCCCTTCCTCCTAGGACCACCCAAGCACAGTTATGGGCAAAAATACAATCCCAACCAAAGGCCCTGCAAAGCATTATGGGACGAGATTAGCAGTGGGCAGTGAATATTATAGTGTCCAATATCAAAATAATTCTACAAAGAGCTGCAGTTCAACTAGTCGTCACTGGGTGTCGTCCCTCACGAGTCAAATGCAAAAGCTTCATGAAAGGTTTTCAATACTTTTGCATTTCACTCTTGAGGGACGACACCTAGTAACGACTAGTTGAACTGCAGCTCTTTGTAGAATTATTTTGATATTGGACACTATAATTCACTGCCCACTGCAATCTCGTCCCATAATGCTTTGCAGGGCCTTGGTGGGATTGTATTTTTGCCCATAACTATGCTGGGGTGATCCTAGGAGGAATCGTTCAATAAGATGTGCTTTTTGTTTTCAAGACATCTGCTTGGTTGTTGATTCTCTCCTAAGTTAGTGAGGATACCAAAATCATCACCTCTCTCACTGCTGTTTCACTTTAGTGAAATGACTATATGCATTTTTAGCATATAAAGACAGAGATATTTATTTTATCTTAACTTGCACTGTACAAGTTTGCTTTTGGTAATTATTGTACAGTGCAGTCAAGCACACAGCTATGCACTACGCAATTTGCATAGTTACGTGTAGTTGAAGCTGTACTTCACGTAGCTACGTGAAGTGCTACTACGCAAACTACGCCCGGGCTTAGTCTAGAGATCAGCACTATCTGCGCCAACCTTGGCGAAACACTCGAAAATATCGGAGCGAGCTACAACAACTTAATTTTGAAAGGAGGACAATTATTGGCTTGAATATAATTTGGGCGTCTAATGTAGCACAATACTACCAAAACCAAAATGAGGAAAGAAAATAAGGTTGTCTGCAGCGATGATGTTTACCAAGTATTAGAAAAGCATTTGAAACACACATTTCTGGTCACATGGCAATGAAAACCAATAGAAAACTAGAATACAGTTAAGAATTAAGCATTAATAATAACACAAAGTGGGCTATAAACACAGCTCCATAGCTGCCAAGTTTTCAGTTTGCTTATGAGTAACAGTTCCATTTTTTCTGCATGATTATGTGTGACATTTCAGGGCATTACGTGTGACACTTTTGAGTGACATTATATTATGAGTGGATCAAGGCAGTTATTAATTTCAGAAACTGCTTTTTTTCTGAAATTTACTGGACTAAAGGTGCCTTAAACTTGCAGTTTAAAGATATAAAATTGATAGTGCTCAGATAAAGCACATATCCCTTCATGGAAGCTCACTGGTAGCCTGGGACAGTTAGACTCAGGTGATCACTGTATTGGTATAACAGATACACTGTGCAAAAATCTAGAATTTATGGCCATAGGTAGGCACAGTATGCAGGAGATTAAACCGGGAGTATTTCCTGCTGAATCTCAGTCTGTAAAGAGTCAGAAACAGGTGAAGAGTTCAAAGTATAGCAAGGAGCCATGGGCCCTAGTGCAGACGAAGAAAATGGTCATCCATGAGTAGTAGTATACCCTTATATTCATGGTTCAGGTGTGCCCCCAGACCCTGCCCAGTACAACCATGATAGCTATGCCGATGGGAAGATTATGGAGCAGCATCCCCCTGGTGGATTACAAACTACTCTTCAGATTTAACAATAATTATAACTGAAGTTTCTAAACAACTGAATCACAAAGGAACTAAGATAATATGTATGAGGCAGTATTTAGCCTTCCCTTCTTGTTACAGATGAGAAAACCCGATATTGCCTCACTCCTCCCCATATGTTGCTTTACAATTCACCCCTTCACTCTGCTGCCTTCTTTTCCCCACTTTAATTTCTTACCTTCCTCTTTTCATTTTCTCTGTCCATATCCACTCTGTTCCCTTCTTCCAAATAGGTCTTTCTTCTCTTTTCACTCAAACTACTCTTCCCTGTTCCTCCAACTGGTGATTTTCCATTCACCATCCTTTTTCTCCTTTGTTACTCTCTTTCACTCACCTTCAACTCTACTTCTCTAGCTCTCTACTCCTCTCCCTCACCATTCTCCTCTTGCTGACCTCAGCCTGTCTTCACCCAGTCAAGTCTCATCCCTCTTTCTCTCCTTCCCTCTTTCTCTCCAATTTCCTTTTGCCCTTCTCAACTCTTCAACATCATCTTCCACCCATTGTTTCTTTCAACTTCCCTCTCATACTGTCATTCTCCTGCTCTGTCTCCTCTTCTTGTGCCGTGTCTCTCTTGTCCCACCTCTCATTCTTGACCCTCCTGTCTCCCTTTCCTTTCAAGCCCCCCTCTCTCCCATTTGCCTTTCAGTTCCCTTCGCATCTTTTACATCCCTCTTTATCTTTCTTTGTTTCTCTCTCTCCCAGCCTAGTGACTTCTGTGCAAATGTGGTCCCATTTGTACCACAAAAGGCTGTTTGTGTGAGGCAAAAAAGGCTGTTTGTATGAGGCAATGGTCGGACAACTTTCTGCAAATTCCTACCAGAGGCCAGAATACAGTGACTGCATTGTTTCAAGAGTGCATGTGTAGGGAAATAGGGGTGGTGACTGAAGAACTAGATGAAAACAGCGTTTTGGAAACAGGGACCTCGCTCAAGAACATACAGACCCTCTCTGTAGGCGGGGCCACACACTCAGGGCCGGCTTTAGGGCAGTGCGACCGGTGAGGCCGCACACAGCACTGACCTGTGGAGGGGGCGCTGACTTCAAGGGGGGTGCTATGTTTAGCAATAACTTATGATTGGAGAGAAGTGGGGCACTTTTGTCCAGTGGTAGTGAGAGAATCCGAGGAGGTGGTCATGGGGAGTGGGGGCGCCAAAAATTATTATCGCACTGGGCGCCACCAGTGCTAAAGCCGGCCCTGCTGACACACTCAGCAGAACAGAAAGAGGTGGGCGCCTCAAAATAAATGGAGAAATCTGCAGCATGCTGAAAGAAGCAGCAGCAAGGAAATCTGAACATAATGTCAGACAGAATCTAACATCTGGCATAGAATAGAGAAAAGGGAAATTATCCTTTGGGTCATGCCTGTCAGATAGAGAGCATGCTCACGGGAGTTTGGGACACAAAAAGCTGGCTCTGGGACAATTAAAAGTTACCTGCAGTGCCATGTGACCAAGGCATGGCCATGTTTGGCATGAGACCACTGGAGGTGTTACTCTGATCCAAACTCTAAGTTAATCTTGAATAATCATCAAAGTCTTACTTCGGTGCATGACTGTCTGACTTGAGAATCTTGGCAGCCTGGCAGTCTTTGTTCATCCCGCCGTCCTTCGCGCCACCCATGACTCGTTGCTATAGAAGGCTTCCAAATGGAATACCAGTTGAATGGACGCAACAGGTCCAACCTATGGCAGCAATGGACGTGGTTACGCTGAGCAGAACATGACAAGTGAGGCAATACTTTATCCAAAGGGAGCATGAGCAGAACCATCCAGTGATGCTGAGCACTGACCCCTGTTTAGCTCAGCCAGTCAGACCACATTTGTGCTTGGAATGCCTGTAACCGAAGTGAAATAAATAAATAAATCGGTTGAGCACAGCCTTGACGGAGGGAAACAGTCAGCTTATGGGTTCCGCTGATTGCATGACAACGTCATATACTATCCGTTTAATCAAAGGTGGGAGGGAGAAGCAGAAATTAATTCGGCTTCCATTAGGTACAATCAGAATCTGAGGAGAATGAATCACATGTCCTGTTTTTGCCAGGGTCTTGCGATCTCATGTTTTGGAGACCCTCATACACATTTAACCCAGGGTGCGGTATATGTTGATTCTCCGCTCTGTTGGTTAGGAATAGCATCATCATTGGGTCTTTTATCACTTGAGTGCTCAGTTCTCCAAGTGATCTACGTCCCTCCACCTGGAGGGAGACAGTCTGGTTTTTAGACAGTTGTGTTCAGTGAGTGAAGAAGTGTCTGAAAGATGTGAGCAAGATTAAAATTACCTCCATTCCTTAGTTCGGTCTTTTATTTCCCAAGGAAGGGGTACGATTAAAAGGGGTGGGTGGTGCTGTGGTGGAGGTGTTAATGTTCCATCGCACCTGGTGTTAGGTCATGATCAGTCGGCATGTTTCAGCCCTACTTGCCCTGACGGGTCTGTGGGCCTTCTTCAGGACCAAAGTGAGGCTGGCTACCTTTTAGGTCGCTTGCAGTGAGTAAGTGAGTCACTTCATCAGTGAGCCCAATCGCTCAACTTCTTGTGTGAGTTATAGGTACACCTTTTGTCTATAACTGGGAGAGATGGAATAAAAAACAATGTAGACAAAACAATAGATGGATACATTTCATTGTATGTATTCATCCAGTAGTTCATATTCAAAGAGATGCTGTGCAAGTAGTCTAAAAATCTCGGGCTGCTGCTGGGTACTATAGCTGTGAGTTTTTACGTAGATAATGCTTGTCTCTATAGGTAAAAAAGAGACATGACTATACATTTCTCCTTGTGTGTAGATACTTATGGTGAAATGATCACGGTACTTGGATGGTACATGATATTGTTGTAACTTACAATTTGTAGTGGTGATATGTGAGAAGGCTTATGCATGATAAAATTTATTACAGAGTTTAGAGGTGCGCGGGCACTGGTGTTATCTATTAGATCCTGTGGTTATCGAGCTATTGGATCTAGATCTGGCAGATATAGCTAGATAAAGGTCTGTTAGGTTGTCTTATTTTGAATAGGGACGAGCGTGTATGAGCGGGATGCTTACTGTCAGGATTGTGTATTGAGACTATGAGAACATCTTAGGAGAGAGAGGGGTGATAGGGAGCGGTTGATGAAGCGTAATGGTGACTTTGCGCAAGTTATGGGCTGAGTGGTGACCTTAAGTATGGTCAAGATGGCATTGTTAATTTGGTAGAGAGTACTCGTTATTTGGTGCTCGTTATAGCTTAAAAATAGTGTGTGCGGTCATGTTTCCTTAGAAGTAGAGATCGAAAGTGTCGGCACTTTACTGGACAATGGAACTCTAGCTGGGTCTCTGCCTTCTGGCCCCCTACATGACTTCCCCCTTGGGTTTGGCGAGAACTTTCCTTTTGATGTTGTCTCCTATGTTTTGGAAAGTCGCTGTGCCCTCATCACATTAGTGTTTTGAATCCTATGAAACTGGATTTATCTCCTTTGCAGGGGCCCTGGGCTGATTATTTATTCTGTAACCACTTTTTGTTGCCCCCCCCACTCTTGCCCTCCATTTTCTGCGGCATGTGTCACTTTGTATTTGCTTGTACTCAATAAACAGATATTAAACAAAAAAGAAAAGGTGAAAAAAACTAAGGCTTTTGGGGAGGACACTGGTGAGCCATGACAAGCCCACAATGGGTGGTCATATCTCGCTCACTCCCGCAACAATGACAGCATGGCAGGGAAGCCAATATGTTGCTGTACTGCCATATTGCTTTACTATATTTTGATTCTGCTTCAATGATGCATTGGCATCACAATACCAGGAGCAGGTACTGCTCGTGGGACAGATGCATCAAGTGTTGGTGACGATGCAAATGGAGCAGAAGAGGTAGAAGATACTATTGGAGGGACAGATGCCGCGGGTGGTGGTGGAGGTGCTGATGAAGCAGAAGTGGAAGGTGTTGCCATAATCTAAGCCACTGCAAATCCTTCTGCTTCAGCCTCTTCATTCTCCTTCTGACACCTCATTTCTGCAACCGCCAACCTGATAGAATGAATTGCATGTAGGTGTTTTCTCATCCCTGTGATACCAAAGGAAAGCTGTTTGATGTGCCCACAGGAAATAACTTTGTTACATAATGTTGGAAGGTGGATTATTACTCGGGGTAAGTATGCACCTACCACTAGCAATAAGCCATCAATGCAATATAAAGTGCAGTAAAGGTCTCAATAAATTAGTCCCTTGCCCAACCCCTGGTAGCTGGCAATGAGCAGGCAGGCTTAACTTAGGAGACAGGTGTGTAAAGCATTTAAAAACACCAATTTATTAAAGAAGTAAGACACATCACACAATAAAATTCCAACACCAATTTATAAAAATAGGACATATTTATATCTTTAAAATGACACCAAAACGACAAACATCCAATGTAGGGAACATGAGATATGAATTTTTAAAGAATAAACACTTTCTAGTGGTTAAAAGACAATTACGCCAACTTGGGACATCTGGTTGCGCTTGACCGGGACAAAGTCAATGTTTGAGGCAGACAGCGATGGAGCCATGGTTGAAAACACTAAGCAGGAGGTCTCCGTCAAAAGTTTACCTCTGCACTTAGAAACTTTTCTGGAGCTTTTTCTCCTGACTTCGATCGGACCTCTCCACCACGCCAGATTCGGAGTGCGTTCGTCGGCTTGACTTTCTGTGAGGCCCCAGTGATATCCTGGAAGTCTGGAGCTACGGAGCTTTCAAAGGGACGAACCTGATATTTGGGTATTGGTTGAAGGTAGTCAGCGCTTGACTCTCGACGTAGGGTCAGTCACCTTATGGAACCTTTTCACAAAAGTTTTCCAAACTTCAGGAGGTACTTCCTGAAGTTCCTTTTGGGAGTTCAAAGTGTTCACAAACACAATCCAATGCTCCAGAGTCTCAGAGTTGCTCCTCAGAAGTTGGGATTACAGTTCCAACAAGGAATCTGGCCAAATCCTTTAAGGTCCAGCTGAAGGTGGTCAGCTGGGTTCTTCTTGCTAGAGATGATGCAGGTGGAGCTCTTTTAACCTGTTGTTTTCAGGGAGTCCACTCCTTTTGTTTTTTGAAGCAAGGCAAAGTCCTTAGGGTTGTAATTCCTTAGTTTGCAGCAGGCACAGTGCAGGTCTCTTGGTGCAGGCCATGGTTCCAGCAGGGCAGTCCTTTTTCTTCTTATAGTTTCAGGCAGCAGATCTGAGAGGCTATGCAACTCTCAACTCTCACACATTTATTCGGTGATCTGGGACGAAAAGCAGAGGGTAGCCCTGTCCAATGAGGTGCAGGGTGCCACCCAAAAGCATGACAGCTTCCTCCAAAGTGTGGCATATTCTTGTCCCACAAAGCATTGTACTTCAAAATCCAACATGAAAGATTTCTCTCCAGAGGGGTAAGATCTGACTTAACCAACCTACTAGTGTGGCTCATTTCCATTACCACTTCCGCTCCAGACCTCCTGCAAATTCCATTCCTGGGCCTTCCATCTGGCTGTGGGGGTACTGGAATAGGGGGTAGCGCTGGCATTCCTTGCTGTCCTGCTCTACCTTTGAAGCTCAGTTTGATTTGCCCAGCCCCCTCGCTAGCATTTCTTTGCAGCTGCAGAGCTCCCCCATCAGATAACCTCTGCTCTGGGCAGGCCACTTATCACCTCATCAAAGTGGTCTGGCTAAGCATGTTAAAGCTGACCAATCAGGGGAGACTGCTAAAAGGCTTGATTTTGGCTCACAGAAAAGAAAGTTCTGTGACTTATTTTCTGCACTAGTTATGAATAATTCCATAGTGGCAAGTTGTGGGATTTATCAATACTAATCCTTTCAGTTCTTGAATGACATTTACTCCCTTCCTAGCAGTATTTATACTTTAAATAAAATATTGCAATGTTAGCCTATGAAGCTAAGTATCTACAATGGGGGAAAATGAAATTGGCTTTTTTCCATCACCAGGGCATATAAAACATCTTTTATAATGTTCCTGCGTATAGTTACATGGCACACCATCCCGAGGCACCTAGGGGAGACCTTAGCGGTGACTTATATGTAAAAATAAGGTAGATTAGCACCAAAGTTGAATTTACATGCAATTTACTTTCAAAGTCAGTCTTCAAAGCAGGGCTGCCTTTAAAATGGCAGTGGGCACACATCAGCACACATACAAGTGCAGGAAATCTGCTGGGCCTCTAAACCTCCCTGCCATGTTATATACTAGGGACTTATAGGTAGTTTGGATTCCCCTTGCCCTATTATATACTAGAGACTTAAAGGGTCTGTCATTGCCAATTGTAATTATACATAATTACCATATACCTTTTTAATCAGAGCACTGGCCCTAGGCCTGGATAGCGGAGCCCGGGTTCAGTCATGGTCAGTTGCCACCAGTATCACAGTAAAAAAAGGGGGTGAACAGAGCAAAAATTGTGACTTTATAATATATAGATTGCAAGTAACATATTTAGGATTCACTTTTTCCCCTCCAGGTGGCAAATTAAAAACTTACTAAGGCAATTGAGTCTTTCAATTTCTTCCTCTACCCCACCTCTTATTCCTCCTCTTGCAACAGCACAGGAACATCTTCTTCAGCCATTGCGGTTGTCCAAAACTTCCAAGGCGGCTTTTGAACATAAGATTTTCCCTCTTCCAAAGAGCACAACATTGTCCTTTGAAGAGATCAAATTGAATTGGGACAAGGGGTATACACTTCCTGTTTCCTAGACTTGACAGAGTTCTAAGCCAATGAAATGCTGTTTTACCTTGGTAGTATCTCAATACTATTGTATCACTATTTTGGTATTGGTATAGTTCACAAACGCAACCTACAGTTACAATGCTAACACATATACCGTTAAAAAACATAACTAGCCATGAAACCCTGAATCCATATTTGAAATAAAAAATAATTGTTAGGTGTAAATATCATTTAAAAAATGTTCATAGAGTACCGTGGTACTATCGAGGTACCGATAGTGAAAAGCTAAAACGTTCATGCAAACGACGCTGACGATCATATTGCACTTTGACCTTTCTCTAAAGTACTGTGGTACCAAAACATAAATTGAAAAGAATTAATACCATAATAGACAACATTATACAATTGAAAACAAATTTTTTAAAAATACAAATTTAATGGAAAAACCAAGGTTTAAGATTAGTTATAGTTAGGAAAACATAATTCATTATTTCTTTAAAAAAACAACTTAACTACACAAACCTTAGAAATTCTAAAGTTATAGATAAAACATACTTAAAGTTACAAGTTGTGCCCTGCCCAAATCTTGCTATAATCTGCGCACATCCGTACAGAGTTTTGTCAACTCTCTAGCCAGACTAATTAATCATAACTCAGCACTCTACAATGTGCACTCTTCTATATACTCCTAACAAACACCTACATTTTTTTTTATAACTAAGCACAAAACAAATGTTTCTATCATTATGTTCACACTACAGATACATCATCTGAAAATATGTTTCCCTGCTTATACACAAAAGAAGTTATACACTAACTTTAACTGAATATTGAAAAATTTAAACCAAGAAGACAAACAAGCATTAATTGTAAAACTTCTATTATAATAATGATATTACAACTAAACTAAATGTAGGATCTTCAAACTTTCAAAATCTATACAAATAAATCTAGTTTTATTAAATGTATATAATTTACAGAGACCAACATATCAAATGAACCAAGTTTAACAGCATTACACAAATCTAATCCTCTGTAGATCTGTACGGGATGCCCCGGCATCTAAAGAGAACACTGTAAACGACTACCTTCATTAGAAGTGGACAAAATATTAACCCAATGAATGCTATGGTAAGCCTGAGAAAGTGTATTATTAGTTTGAGTAGATGGAAGTCCACCACAGGTAATAATGTCAATATCATGTTAGGTCCAGTAAAGGTTTCAGTCATTTAAACCTGAGCCCATCCCTGGTAGCCGTAGCACAGAGCCAAAAGGCTTAATTTAATGTGTGAAGTGTTTACAAGTGGCAAAGCAGTTAAAAAGTCCAAAACACAACACAAAAAAAAATCCCCCTTCAGTTTAGAAAAATAGAGAATAATTTAGTGAACAAAATGACACCAACACAACAAAAATCTAGGGGCCGGCCAGATGTACGACGCATTTTACGGGTCGCAAATGGCCCATCAGGCCGTTTATGACCAGCAAAATGCATTTTCCCATGTACTAACCCTATTTTGCGAGTTGGTAACCTATTACCAACTCGCAAAATAGGGCTTGCGAGTTACTATTAGGAAGAGGCGTGCCAAGGGCTTCCTTTTGTAATAGTGAGTAGATGGGGCATGTATGAATGGTTTTGTGACTGGAATGCAGTCGCAAAACATTCATACTTTACCATCTCTGGGAAGGAGGTGGTGACCCTAAGGAAATCCTTCCTCTTTGTGAATGGTAGTAGAAACATTTTTTCAGAGCAGTAAGTCGTCCCACGGACCACTGCTGGCTCTTAAATAAGCATTAGAAATGCAATAGGTCTCACATTTTTTTGAGTTAGAGCTATTGGCGCTATAAAAGGCAATGTCTTTTACCATTGTGTGATCGCTCTATTGCAAACAAATCATGTAAGTAAATGTGCACTAGCCAACAATGTCCAATGAAACAGGAGTGGGAAACTTGGGGGCAGAAAAACAAAAACGGACGTGTCAGAAGGATGGGATGCTGCGTTGGCCTGAAAAGATTTGACCATCTGACCTGCAGGCACACACAAATCATAACTGAACGTACTCACACAAGATATTAAGAAATGTTTTAGGATGCCTTCCCCATCAGAGAAATACAGTGCAGTGAGTTAATGCATTTGTCATAGAAATATGCACTTGTGCGCAGACATCTTATGGGCCGAGGAGAAGAAAGGATAAATGGAAAACTCATCCAAAGAGTAACAAAAAGTTAGACAATAAGAACATCCTTTATTACATCATTTCATATATCAAATATTATTGGGGATCACGCTCATAAAAACGTAGCTTCGTTTACAAACTCATGGTCACTTGCGACAAGCTTTGGACGTGGTTTATCCTATCTATAAAAATTCACGTAATACTTGTGTTATTCAAGTGCTCTCTCCTGGAAAATAGTACGAAATGCATCCGTGAGTAGAGGCTGCATATTGAAATAAACATATTTATTAGACCACTTGTAAAGATATGTCAGGCAACTTTATGGACAAAAACATTTTTTTTAAAAGCATTGGCAAAGCTACTGCTGAAAGTTAGGTAAAAAAGCACTATGATGCAGCCAGCACTAAGTAAACCCGGTATTTGTAAAGCGCGAACTAATCACCCCTAAGGGTCTCAAGGCGCTGGGGGCCATCAGGAAGATTAAGCGAGCTATTGCTCAGAGTCACACGGTGCTGGGCTAACCTGCCGCCGGTGCCGGGGATCGAACCGTGAGACCCGTGCCCAGGAAGGATTCAGCCGCCTTGGCCGCTGCGCCACACCTCTTCCTCTAGCGCTTACTTCTGACGGGGGTGGGAGCGATGGGAGAGGAGTAAGAAACAAAGGGAGAGGAAGGGGCAAGTAACGACATGACAGAGAGGGGGCATGAGGCCAGCACCAAGAACAGGCAAGGAAGGAGGTGTGAGGAGGAGGTGCAACGGGCAAGCAAGGACGCAAGAGGGGGCACAGGGAAAGCATAAACTACACGGGGGCACCAACATCGGGCACGCTGCATCAACAATGGCAGAAGAAGAAATCATTTTATGCTGGTGCTCTCTTTTTAGTTTTTAGGTCTCGCGCCTAGCGTTGCAGTGCGTAGCACTGCTCGCGCAGCGCGAGACCTCTAGAAAGGGCTTCTGAAAGCTACCCACACGCTCGTGCGTGTGGTTTTGCTTTCCGAAGCCCACATTGGCTGTAGCGTGGTTTTTTTTCGGAAAAACGGCCCGCGATTGGGCAAGGCGGGCGCATGTCCCGCCTTTGCCGCACCCATTCCCGACGGTGGCCAGCACGCGCAGCAGCGCGCGTTCGCCTCGCTGCCACGCTCCCTCCCCCGCTCCTCTGTGGTGCGCGCGCACCACTGTTTAGTTTCATGTTTTTAGGTCTTGCGCCTAGTTTGTTTTTTAATAGCGATCGCTTTCAGTTTCGCGATCGCTTTCACTGCCGCTTGTTTATTTTGAAGTAACGGTGAACATTGAAAAAGAATGTTTCCGAAATTTTGGAGCGCTCCGAGGTCATCTCCTAGCGCTAGTTCTTGTCGCACACAATGAGAGGCCCTACCTAGGAAGCGGCCGGAGAGAGTTTTATCAGTGTGTGCCTGGGGATTCTTATGTAGTTTAAACTACCCTAAAATGAATTCAAGACTACAGACTCTTCAAAGGAAGGGCGCTCTGTCGGGTACGGGCAAGGGCTTGCACAGTACATTTGCCTGTATCCACCTGGCAGAGTGCGCCCTGATACCCGCAGGGCCCACCTGCCAGCTCCTTTACAAAGGCACAGCCACACGTCTCTCTCCCGAGGTGCCCGCAGAGTGTGACAGGCTTTTTCCAGAAGGGCTCGATGTCCTCGGTGGCTGGTGCCCCACACCAGGGTCAGCTGTGGGGCCCCCACCCAGAGTCTGCTCGGAGCCTATTAACCCTCAGGCAGGGTCTCTGGAGGACCCTGCTTCCGTCCGTTTCATCCTTCTTTTTAAAACTCACAAACCCCGAATTTTAGCCTGTGGAAAGCAGATCACAGAGGAAGGTGCAGTGGCGCCGAGATTTACAGCTGCAGTTTTAACAGCGCAGCTCCCACTTAAAGCCCTCTCCTCGGCGCAGCGCACAGTACGTTTAAAGTGCGCCTCCTTTTATTGTACAGTCACATCTGGGCCAACCGCATTAAGGCGCGTGGTCTTCAATTGTAAACAACGCGACATAAGTTCACGAGGAAGTTATTCGGGGAACTGAACAGGACGCGGGGTCTCGCGTGCACGAGACCCCAGTCCAGGGGCACGACCCATGCCTGTGTAGTCCTTATGTTTCACACGGTGCCTCACTGCAGATGAGAAGTTCAGACACCCCAGTGCACAGCATATCCACACTGTATAACATGTGGCGTATCCACGCAGGGTCTGCACACTGGTGCTGTGCTCTCACAGGCTTAAATAAGTTATCCTAAATCACTGTCACATTTGCCACAAGTTGCGCTACGCCTGCGCCCGTGCAAAAGTCTAGTAGCTATTACGGCCCCAGGCGTATCTGCGAAAAGGTAGTCTAAAACCAGCATACGACACTTTGGATTAAGTCTTTATGAATTATCGTTATTTTTATACATGTTGTAAGAAAAGAAGTATTTGGTATACGCTTTTACGGCCCCCACGCAAATCAACGACTAAGTTCTAGGTATCACTTTCATTGAGTTTAACGCGCTTTGTGACTTCGGAACGCGCAAACTGCGATTCACGGGTGTTCATTCATGTTACTCTTGTTTCAAATCATTTTTTAAATCATTTTATAAGCCCTATGGCTAGGAAAAGAAACAATACACGAGCCCAATCAAAAGTAAAATTTAAATCAGTTTGGAATAATTTAAATCAACACAAAAAACCCCACAAAATACTTGTTTTTAAATGATTTAATAATTTTAAGAAAATACATTTACCATAGAAGTAACGAACCAACTATGTTTAGTCACACTTTTAAACAGAGGCAGGCTTGGGCTATTTTGATCTCAGGAAACGCCGTCGAGTAAGCAACAAGAGAAACATTAATGTGTGGTGAGTACTATATGTAGGGTTATTGTTGTATTTATTATGAGCATTATTATGGCTATTATTATTCTCACTGTTTTATTCATTTGACTATAATGATTATGAAAGTTGTATCTGTACCATTAACGATATAATAATAACAACCAGAATAATTACAACAGCAATATTATTATTAACAATGATAATACTACTTCTAATAATATTAATAATACTATTACTAACTCGTCTAATTTGTGTTGCTTTTATCATTCTTCTGGATATTGCAAGTGACGAAGGGTCTCTCTGACGCGGTGCCATACCCCTTTCTCTGCTTGTGTAAAAGCACACAAATTTCTGAGTTACCGTCCCTGTCCTGACCGTGTGTAGGCTTGGGGGTGTTTTATTTCACATAATACACGATTCGCCACCCAGGCCAACATCTATCATCTAGCCATTGCCACCTGAATGTATAACTAGTTTATATTTCACACTAGGAGTGTGTGTTTTGGATTTGGGCTCGTAAATTCATTTCCAATTCTAGGTCTTGATATCGCAGGATTATATGTTATTCTTGATTTTAATGAGTACACAATAAGTGGCCATGCACACAAAATACTGTGCCATGGCTGTGACTAGTTAAAACATAACTAGTAGACGCTACTTACCCGTGAACATCATGCTTGGGCCATAGGTGAGCAAGATGGCCGTGGTGTGTCACGCGCAGCGGCTCGAGCTCCATCCCTAGTGGGGCCACCACATTCGCCCCGGACTAAGCATGCGCATCACGACAAAGTGGACCTGGTGAGCGAGAACTTCAACTGCGTTCTACAGAAACACGCTCCTATACGTTCTTATCCAAACCACAAGGTGTACGTTTATATTCATATATTTTTATTTAGGTGTTTTATGCAGCGCTACCTGTCACGTTCTGGCACCTTGGCGGTCTTTTGCAGTAGAGCGACATAAAGTTGGAAGGTCTGATGGGGGCGGAGGCGCTACTCTCAAATGTTGTCATTCCACCACAAGAATTAATTCGAACATTCCTTACAACTTTATGTTACGGGTTCGCATTGGGACGAGCAGCCGACAGCCAGGGGGGACCTGGAAATGGGAGGGTGAGATACAAGCAGACAGGGCACAAAGTGTGGGACTTGGTAAGCGGGCAGTACTTTTGGTGTGAAACACCGAATAACTCACACGCAGTATACACGTAACACGGTGCATGCTGAAAGCCAAACTTAAATCCATTTATTTGTTTACTTATTTGAACTTCTGGACTTCCAGCACGTGAGATATTCACAACATTAAAAAAAACAAGCATTTGCAATGCAATAGGTCTCGCATTTATGCGAGTTTAAGCTATTGCCATTGTAAATGACAATATCTTTTATTTTTTTTATAATGGCAGCACCCGCGCTTTCGCTGTAAACATCTTGAGCTAAAGCGCGGGTGCCGTGATTGCTTCAAAAGTAAAGAAATAGAAAAAAATGTTTGTTTCTATTTCTTTACTTTTGAAGCAATCGCGGCACCCGCGCTTTAGGTTAAGATATTTATAGCTAAATCGCGAGTGCCGTGATTTAATTCCAGTGCGAAAGTTCTCGCATTACTAAAAGTTTGAGCTATTGACGTTGCATTAATATTAGCAACGCCAATAGCTCAAACTTTCAGTAATGCGAGACCTGTTGCATTGCAAATGCTTGTTTATTTTCTGATATGAGTTGAAAAATGATTCACTATATTAAAGCCTACTGCTCAAGATGAGGGCCACTGGAATTATGATGATTTTTGGATAACTGTGGATTCGTCATGCAATTCATCATCT
This sequence comes from Calotriton arnoldi, assembly GCA_963921515.1. NCBI lineage: Eukaryota > Metazoa > Chordata > Amphibia > Caudata > Salamandridae > Calotriton > Calotriton arnoldi. The sequence goes on along the minus strand of CAWUFW010002547.1, from coordinate 1,812,937 downwards.
GGGGCATAATCTGCAGATTTAAAGAAAAAATTCTAGCTAAACAGATCAAAAGTTAAAAAAAATAATATGGGGACTCGGGCTCCTGCGCACCTGTGCACTTTTGGCAAAGGATGACTGGTCATCTGTAAGTTGCTTTTTTGCTGAATTTCGGTGTTAAATTGTGGAGATGAAAGTGGGCCCTGCTCGGACGCAGTTTGCACAAGCAAGTCACACAGGACCGGTGAGTGCATTTAACTTTCTTCTTGGCTGAGAAGTTCCTCAAGTGCAGGGGTACAATTTATGGCACAAAATCAAAGACAGAGCTCGTGCCCACATGAGCAGTGTTGTTGGATCAGGCAGAGATATGAGCAGGGAGACCAGGCTGGCAAACCCTCTACATATGTGAAAACGTAAGGCCTCCAGGTCCAGCTCATTAGAGCAACGCAGCGCCAGTGCGTTAGGCTTTAAGGCGCTTCTCCGTGTGGAGCAATTTTTGATAGACATTCAACATCTTGAACAGAACAGAAGGGAGCGCACGAGGCTGCCTCTTTTAGTGAAAGAGACCTCTCTACAAAAAGAAATCTGAGACTGGAGGAGCAGTGTTCGGTGACGGCAAATATTAATTCACCCAAAAGAGAGTGAGTGCGTAGGTCACTCTCCCAGCAGACATGGTGGAGGCACGCTCTGTAAATGGGTTTACACAAGAGCACAAGGGCAGCAGGAGTGAAGCTGTTGACCTTGTGCTTTGGAGTGCAGCCGAAGATGGGCAGAGGGGGCCAGGGGCCCCTGTCTGCTGCCAAATCCCAGGCTTCTCTTGAACAATGCAACCTCTCATAAAGGAGTAAAAGTCAAGCAAGGCACATACTTAGCTGCACGTTTCACGTGCCAAAGGATGACGTCATTCTGAGTGCAGATGATCTGTAGCTTCACACATGTCACATGCAGACACAAAAACCACATACATACACACAAAGATACAGGGGTGTGCACAAACAGACAAAACATGCACACACCTACATATACACAGACACTTGTGTAGGCACACGCACGCACCCAGACGGGTGCACAAACACACCGAAACATGCACACATGCAGACACCTACATGTACACAGACACTTGTGTAGGCACACGCACGCACACAGACGGGTGCACAAACACACCGAAACATGCACACACGCAGACACCTAGATGTACACAGACACTTGTGTAGGCACACGCATGCACACAGACGGGTGCACAAACACACCGAAACATGCACACATGCAGACACCTACATGTACACAGACACTTGTGTAGGCACACGCACACAGACGGGTGCACAAACACACCGAAACATGCACACACGCAGACACCTAGATGTACACAGACAGTTGTGTAGGCACACGCACGCACACAGACGGGTGCACAAACACACCGAAACATGCACACACGCACATACCTACATATACACAGACACTTGTGTAGGCACACGCACACACCCAGACGGGTGCACAAACACACCGAAACATGCACACACGCAGACACCTACATGTACACAGACACTTGTGTAGGCACACGCACGCACACAGCCGGGTGCACAAACACAACGAAACATGCACACAGGCAGACACCTACATGTACACATACACTTGTGTAGGCACACGCACGCACGCAGACGGGTGCACAAACACACCGAAACATGCACACACGCAGACACCTACATATACACAGACACTTGTGTAGGCACACGCACACACCCAGACGGGTGCACAAACACACGAAACATGCACACACGCAGACACCTACATGTACACAGACACTTGTGTAGGCACACGCACGCACACAGCCGGGTGCACAAACACAACGAAACATGCACACAGGCAGACACCTACATGTACACATACACTTGTGTAGGCACACGCACGCACGCAGACGGGTGCACAAACACACCGAAACATGCACACACGCAGACACCTACATGTACACAGACACTTGTGTAGGCACAAGCACGCACACAGCCGGGTGCACAAACACACCGAAACATGCACACACGCAGACACCTACATGTACACATACACTTGTGTAGGCACACGCACGCACGCAGACGGGTGCACAAACACACCGAAACATGCACACACGCAGACACCTAGATATACACAAACACTTATGTAGGCACACGCACACACACAGACGAGTGCACAAACACACACCGAAACATGCACACAGGCAGAACCTCAAACATATACAGAAAAGCACGCACACAAGCAAACAGGCACCCTATGGAATATCTTCCTAGATCAGTTATGACTAACTGAGCAGCTAATGCCTTTCAGGAAGACACACTCCCACACTCCTTTCCCAGTGCTCAAAGTGCTTGGGTGTCCCTACAATCAAAGCACTATGTAAGTTAGATGATATTGATTCCACCTGCATAGCATCCAGGGAAATGCACGTGTACCTTTCACATTACCAAATGTCCTGAACATTTCTTTTACAAACCATTCTAATGGCCCGTCAATCTGATAGGTTGAATTGGAGGGGATGAAACCGCAAATTAAAGAATGCCACAGATCCTTAAATAAAAGCCAGGAATTTCAGGTAGTATCCACTTAGAAACAAATTATCCCAAAAATCCATTCGCTATACGGTTTAGCTTTAATGTACGCACTAAAACACTGCGCATACTCAGCTTATACGTGGAGCATGTACCAAGAGAAAAATAAATAGAGAGAAGTAAAGAACGTCAAAGGCAGTCTATTTCATGGAAACGTTTGCCAAGTGTTATTTGGCCCTGACTAAACTGGGTGCTGCTTCTCGAGCTCCTTCTCTATATTAAGCAGATGACATTGTCCTGACAATGTGATCACACTCCCATTGGATTTTACTGTTTCACAGTATGCAGAGAGAAACAATTACCTTATAAACCTAATTAAAACTCATGTACTGAGCTGCAAAATAAAACGTTAGAGGAAAGTGTGGTACTGTGGTGATATGAAACTTGCAAAGGAAAACAAGTATTATTACTTGAGATAAAGGACAGTAAGTTTGCCCCTGGTGCGGAAGCTCGCTTTCAGGAAAAGATCGGTCGATACTTTGCTTTAAATCAACATAACATAATAGGAAGTACAAAGGGCATATGTTCAATCCACCCCAGATAACCTACAAAGCTTAACATTAACAACATTGACATATGTCCCTTGTTGGATAGTGGGTTATTAGTAGTGGCAAATATATATCTACCACTGGCAAAAAGGCCACTAACCCTATATAGGGCTCTGTACAGATCTTAGAAAATTATTCCCATGCTCAACCCTTGGTAGCTTGCCTGCGAGCAGGCAGGCTTAACTTCAAGGAATATAAAAAAGCCAATTCAGTAAATAATTAAGAAACAACACACAATAAAAACCCAACCTTCAATTTTTAAACATCGGAAATATTTTTATCTTTAAAATGACACCAAAACGAAAAAAATCCAATGTAGGGAACTGGAGATATGAAGGGGCAGATTTACAATCCCCTTGCGCCACCCTTACGTCACTTTTCCCATGTTAAAAATGACGCAAAAGTGGCGCAAGGGGCTTGTAAATCTGCCCCAAAGTTTTGAAGATTTAGCACTATATAGCACATAGAAACCAATAGCACCTATTGGGACATCTGGTCACGCTAGACCGGGACAAAGTCAAAGTTTCAGGCCAACAGCTTATGGAGCCCTGGCAGCTACCCCTGGCGGAAGGTCTCGGTCAAAGTTTTTACCTTTGTACTTAGAAACTTTTCTGGAGCTTTTCTTCCCAGGGTCCCTCCTAGCTCTCAGCCAGTCCAGATTCGCTGAAGGTGTGCCGGTTTGCCTTGCGATGAGCTCCCGGTCAAACTTGTGGAAGTCCGACCTCCAGAGCTTTCCACCAGGATGAACCAGGGATCCAGGCCGGCTCACGGTTGAAGCGGGGCGGCTTGACTCGGCTCCCTCGCTGCTCTTCACCAGGCCGGATTTGGTGAGGATTCGCCGGCTTGGGTTTCAGCTTACACCCGGTCAAACTCTGGAAGCCGGACCTCTGGAGCTTTTCAGTGGGATGACCCTGGACGGCAGACTGGCTCACAGTTGAGGGTCGCTGGCTTGGCTGGCCAGGTCGAGTCGGTCCACTTATGGAGCTTTTTTCTAAAGTTGCCCCAAAGTTTTCCAAACTTCTGGAACTTTTTCCTGAAGTTCCTCAGAGGGTCCCAAACTACACTAACTTACTCCAAAGGTCTGGAAGCTCCAAGATGGTCCTTGAAAGTTTAGGACTTCAGTTCCCACAATTCACTTGGTCAAAACCCTTACAAATCCACTGGTAGTACTCCAGGCTGAGGATTCTTGGTGGTGATAACCTAGGTGAGCTCTGTTAACCTGTAGCTTGCAGGGAGTCCACTCTTTAGTCCATTTTAAGCAGGGCTGTAGTTCCAGATTGTGCAGCAGACGCAGTCAGTCAGAGTGCAGATCCTGGTTGGTGCAAATCAAACTTACAGCATGGAACCTTCTTCTTTCTTTAGTTTCAAGCAGCAGATCTGTGAGGCTCTGCCCCTCTCAGATACTTATTCCAAGTTCTCTGGGTCAAGCAGGAGGGCACTCCTGCCCAATGAAGTGCAGAAATCATCATGGCTGATTTTCCAGCAGAGAGATAAGAGCTGGCTAAACACACCCCCTGGATGGTTAATCTCCATAGTCTCTCCGACTTGCATCTGCTCATTCCTCTCTTAATCCTACCATCTGGCATGGTTTCAAAGAGTAGAGTTGTAAATGAAACTGGCCTCTCCTTACTGTCTCCTCCTTCCATTGAAGAATATTGTTTACAACCCCTCCCCCTGCTCTGGCATTCCTATGTAGCAGAACTCTGCCCTCCCAGAAGAGCTTTCTAACCCCAGGGGCTATTTATCACCTCATCAAAGGAGCTTGGCTAATCCACTTAACTCTGACCAATCAGGACAGACTACTGGAAGGCTGGATTTTGGCTCACAGACAAGAAAGTCTTATAACTTCTTGTCTGTACACTTTAGGAGAAATTCAACAATAACATATTGTTGGATTTATCAATACCATTCTAGGAAGTCCTTGAATGGAATTTTTTTATGATTCTATCAGCGGGAATCATTAGTTAATAACTTCATGCCATGTTAACCTATGTGGCTGGGGATTTGCAATGGGAAAAATTACTTGGGCCATTTTTCCAACACCAGGGCTTATAAAAACATCTTTTATAAGGACCCTGCTTATATCTACTGCCCCCCCGCCCCTGTAACACTTAAGGGAGACTTTAAGGGTTCTGAATATGTCGAAATATTGCAGATCCTCACTCCACAGTGCTCCTAGCACAAAAGTCAATTTTGGGAAGCACTTTACCACAATGTTGGCAGTGAAATGTGCAACTTCACTAAACCCAAGGCATATAAAACTCATTTTTATAAGGGTCCTCCTTATAAATACATGACCCCCCATCCCTAGAACACCTAGGGGAGCCCCTGGGGGTACCTAATATGCCCAAACATTGTAGTTTATTAAATCATAAGTGCCCCAAAGTCGACTTTGGGCACCATTTGCATTTAAAAGCAGTCCTGCAATACAGGGCTGTTTTTAAACTGACCTCAGGCTACAGCAGTGCAAACATGCAAGTGCAGAAAGGGCTGCTGGCCTTTAAACTGTCATGCCCTATTATATACTAGGGACTTAAAGGTAGTTTCAATCCCCCTGCCCTATTATGCACTAGGACCTTATAGGGTAGTTCATGCCAATCATAGGGGTACCCTAACCCATAGCGTACCCTAGTGTATGTAGGTGTTTTCACTGTATTCTAAGTGGGTCTTCAGCATAGCACTGGCCCTGGGCCTGGTTAAGAGGAGCCCAGGGTCAGTCAGAGTCAGTTACCACCTGTACCAGTCAGCAAAGAAGTTGGGGGTGCCCAGGGCACAGGATGACTTTGCAACAGCCCCACACTCTGCTTTTTTGTGTTTTGAATAAAATACTGTCTTGAAACCGCCCACTTATTGAAGTGAGACCTGCAGATAAAATTAACAATATCTCTGGAGCTAATGCGACTTAAGTTAAACCTTCAGCTGCTTTGGGTCCCATATGTCCTTGAGGTGGTTTTCAATTTTTTTCGTGGCTCAGCTAAGTTAGGGGTCGATTCCGTGTCGTTCGGAAGGGCTCCAAACGGGATTTGGAAGAAGCAAATCCGATTCGGAGCGTATGTTTCCGACCAAATCGTCCCCCATTCCGAATGACCAAGTACGATTTGAGGAAGCCATCCATGCTGACCGAATCGCTTCGGAACCCGAATCAGTCAGTCTGACTCGTTCGGAGCCGATTCGCTCAACTCAATGGGGCTGGCTTTCCGAACGAGCGAGTACGATGCACGATTCTGATAGCCGTACCGACTCAGTTTTACCAAGACGAAAGGGCTGTGGGAATTGGACTTTGGGGGGCCTAAGCAGGCCCCCCTTCACCCTGGGCCCTCCGAATCGGTCGCAGGGGGGTACCCATGGGTCCACCCTTTCCATGCATGCACAGTGTGGAGGGCACCATGTGGTGCCCGCCACAGGGGTCCCGCTATTCCCCACCCATCCCTTTTTACAATGGGAGACTGTGAACGCGTTTGGTAAACAGGCTCCCATTGAGTTCAATGGGAGTCCGACCGAACCGAGTCCGTCACTATACGGACACATTAAAATCAGTCATTCAGACTCATGGAGCGCGAATCGTTTGGAAAGCTCTCCGAAACCGAGTCGTTCGGAGGGCTTTCCTAACTAGATCGGAATAGGGCCCTAAGCATTTAGACAGGGCCATAAGCATTTAGAAAGATGACTTGAGCAAAATTAGCTATAGAAACGGGATATATGCACATTCGACCAATTGCGGAAAGTCTAGTGAACTAAGGAAATGAACGGGTTGAATGTGATTATGGTCACAAGTATTTGTGAAGTGTTGCTGAAGCCGTTGCAACACGCAATGTAAAACATTGCTATTGAGACGTATGCCTTGTTGAATACTTCAGAAAATCATATTGCCTTCAATGCTGTGGAAAAATCTAGATACACGTTTTCCAAAACAAACAATGCTAATTTGCCACATTGCTGAAAATAAATTAGTGAGAGAGAGGTGGCTCATGTAGCACGGACTAACTCTGTCTCTAACCCCGGCAGTCAAAAATATACACATTTACTTTTTCTCTTGTTTTGCAAAATGGGCTCCTTTAAGCTTGCAAAGCCTCTTATAGTGGTAGAACCTGATTGAAACTGACTTTATTATACCCAGACAGCCGCACAGGCTTCAAAATTAAAAGTGAAAGTGCTCTGCCGCTCCATAAATAAAAAATGAAAGCAGGAGAGGATGTGGCGTAAAAGCCACAGCTGCCAACTTTAGAGCTGGGGAACCAGGTTTGAGCCTCGGTGTTGGCTCAACAGCCTGTGATTCTGGGCAAATTACTAAATCTCCATGTGCCTACCAAAAATGAATGTGCCCTTCTGGAACATAACTGGTGCTCATGTAAAGCACTCCAATACCTTGAGTTTGCGCTATATAAAAACTGCAACAACAAAAAAAGTTCTTGCAAAATGGAAACAATTCATCCTCTTGCGCTCTAGAAGCTGTAATTGCTTGCTTCTAAACAAGGGAAGAGAAATCAGCAGTGCCACACAGGCGGCGGGGGAGAGAAGAGCCTGACAAGGAGGGAGGAGGTGGCAGCAGCAGCCGGAGAGGGAGTGGGAGCAGCTGTTCAGAATAAAAACTGGCTGTGAGAAGCCGGAGGTGCTGTTGTAGGAACAGCCCAGGAGATTAAGTGAACTGGGAGCAGCGGTGAAGAGAAAGGGGAAAAACCAAGTAGTGCACTGAAGCAAAACATATAGCCCATGGTGAAATGATCTATGTAGCTGGGGCAGTCTCCAGGGCGGAACAAAACAGCCCAAAGGAGGGACAAATGTATGGTATTGACCAATGAAAACAAAGACATTTGTAAAGGCAGAGTAAAGAACCAATGGAAAGTGCTGGGCGTGTTTAAAAGCCCATAGACTGACAACCACATGTCTTGAAGATACAGCGCAAGCGCTGCCTAGGCGAGACCTAAAAATGAAAAGAAAACTTTTAATTTTTATTTTTGAAACGCATCCCATTTTCCTTTTAGAAAAACAGGCTGCACTTCCCCCCAAAAAATTGCTTTATTTAAAAAGGTTACCCAAAGGGCTTACTCAACAAAGCAAGGAAAAAAGCTTTGTATTGCCCATGTGAAACACTCCTTGAAATAAAACGGAAGGAAGACACTATGATCAAACTAGCGTGCGTCACTACCTTTAACACTAGGAGTCATGAGATCAAAAAGGTCATTAAGAAATACTGGAACCTTGTGGGTACTGAGATTAACATGCCAGAGGACCCAGTTTTCGCATTTAAGAGAGCAAGAAATGTGAAGGACTATATGGTCAGTTCATATTTGAAACCCCCAGCATACCTGACATCAGGATGCAGCCATTGCAAAGCTTGCAAATTTACAGTTGAGGGCAATACTTTCATGCATCTTGGCTGGACTCACACATTGTCACATCACACAAACTTTAACAGCTCGAATATGATCTATGCAATAAGATGCCCAAGCTGCTAAGCTATATGTAGGCCAGACAACCCAGAAAGTAAAAACAAGGATTCTGCAACACTGTAGCAGAATCCGTTGCCCCCTTGGTTGAGCATTTTTTCAACACAGGCCACCATGCAGAGAGCCTACAATGGTGGGTATTGGAAAGGATCTGCCCACACCCAAACGAGGAGACATTACATCATCCTTGAATCTCAAGGAATGCAGATGGATACATATCCTAAACACAGTCTGCCAAGGGCTTAATGAATCCGAGGAGACCTACAGGCAGTTAGGCCAACTCACACACACATAAAACTGTTTCATGTTTCTAATGGTCAAATATCTAGATCTTTGTGAGTTCATTCAACATACTGAATGTAGCAAACCTTGACATTGTCAACTGTATTTTAAAGCTGTAATATTGCGCGTATATTACCCATACATGACCATATTGTTTCATTTTCAGTATCCACATGGCCAATTGTCGTCCATAACACTCTAGTTCTTGTCTGGTATTAATGGTCAACATCATGGTATTCAGGAGCACACCAGGGGAAATTGTCCATACTTCGTCCGTAGGCGATGTCTCACTATATATAGGTTTCTTTAAACTTGTAATGAGGTTCAGTAGACATCCCGGTATTTAAGAGAGCACTTAGTAAATTTGTCCATAACTCGTTTACACATATGTGATGTCTTCCTCTGTAGGTTTATAAACCATGCTGCAGTCCAGGACAATTATACCCCTTATTTTTTGACAATCAATTTTATTGATTTTGTGAAGAATAAGGTGAATACATGGTACGAACAGCACAGCATGAGTCTCAGCACCACAACATGTGACATCGTGTAAGCAAACACATTTGTGACATTATACATTTTAATTTGTACTCCAACAACCCCGGGAATGGTCTTGGGGAAACAAGGGCGATAATCAATTCGGTAAGTCTAGCCATTTACCCCACGCCCTGCGATGCTTGGCCGGACAGCCCCTGGCTTCATATAGAGGGAGTTCCTGCGTAGCACACCAGTCCACCCCCTGCGCCATCGAGAGACCTTGGGTGGAGAGGGATTTTTCCAAGCCATTGCTATATCGCGCTTGGCTACTACCAGGGCGGTGCCAAGGAACGTCTTCTCTGCTCTCGACCCGTCAAACACATCTGTGACACCTAATTATACCCCTTATTAATGGAGGTTACCTTCGTTGCTGTGTAAATCTCACACAGATTTGTTTCATTGGCTTGCTTTAGTTGAATATATGATACGATGCTTGATTGATTGATTATGTTGCAATTTTGCTTTGACAACAGTATGGCATGATGCGTGCCCTTAAATATGTAACGCTACTCAAAGCGAAGCCTACATGCGAGTATGCAATCATGTTATTGTTAATTTACTAATTATTTTATGTAATTATTTTGCAAGTTTTGATATGAGTGCGCTACAGATTCTTTAGGATGCGTGACCGCATCTAAATTCCCTTTAACAGCCATTAGTTACTGCCTCCATGCTGCCATGTCTGTTTTCATGCGCGCCAACATTAAGCTGCTGCACATCGGCATGCACGTCTTGCTTGACAGACGTCTGGATCAGCTGCTACAGGCATTATGTGCATCCCTGCACTACGCCCAGCTGTCAAATACCAGAGCAATTAACGTGCGCGCACCCGTCCCGCAGTCTCTGCATTCATTGCCGATCTTGATTGAAGGTAAGACACGAGCCCTCGAGCAGCGTGGACTTTTAGTTTACAGGTTTGTTTCCCAGTGTCTAAATCGCTCCAAATCCTTTGTTCCTAGATTCCCAACGGTTGTTGGATTCTTTTGGAGAACTCCTTTAAATTAATTCAAACGCTTGTCTCCTTGAAATATCACAAAAGAGGTAGGTCGCGCGCTACAAATATTGCGTGTGATTTTTAAGCTAGCTTTCGCATTGAAGGACTAGTAGTAATTATTTACTCTTCATACCTTTGATTCAAGATTCCAACCGCATGGTGGATTTCATAACTAAAATCATATTATTCACGCGCTCCACTCTACCTGAGTGAAGGTAGGCCATCTGCTCTAGAAGCTGCATGTTTTCCTTATGTGCTTAATTCCACAACCAGCCTCTAAATCCTCTCATACATTATCTTTGTTCTAGATTCCAACCTGATGGTGAATTCTGTATATATACTTGTCATTATTGATAATTGACGGTACCCTTGTCTTTTACTACTACAAGCCTTGTTCTGTGGTGTCTTGGTGAGTCTAAATTCTCTATGGCAACCTTATATAATACTTCCCTTTTTGAAACACACCAGACTCATGTTGAAATACTTTTGCCCCATATAGGCTGTCCACTCCTGTGTTTTCAGTCCTGAGGAACACCCGCTGTGACGCTTGTTGAGTTGTGCATACCTCTGGCTCGAAACGTCTGTAGTGTAGTTCCTATTTCCCTAATAGGCTCTGCGCATTGGAATAATATACCCTATAGATTTGACATAGCACTGAGGCCAGTATGTCCCTATCGAGTATATTAAACTTAATTACTTTGTACCAGCTAACTCAGAGGCCACTAGAAACTCCTTGTAAACAAGAAGGGAGTAGTTTCTGGCAACCGCATAAACATGACAACTTTGTTTCCCTTTAGAATCGGAACACTCTCAGAATCGTGGAAACAATAGATAACAGTTTCACTCAGCTAATCGTGCATGCTTAGTTTCTTCAGAGTTACACAGAAAGAATAGACGGGCGTTTCAATAAAAGGATTTATTGAACAGTCTTGTTTCTCGTGTAAGAGATATGAGCTGTTACAATCGTAAGACAGTATGCGAGATATATTATGTACAGTGTAAGCAGTAGAAAGAAATAATACTGCGCTAGCATTATCTTTTAGCTATGACACATATATTCATATACATAAATAACATGAGCTAAAAATGCGAGTACTCATAAGATGCTTCTCTAACTAGTTCTACCCCAGTGTACCTAACCTAAGTGTAGTGCAAGGTAAGAAGTATGTGAGGTATTCTATAGAATGGTATGCTAAGTCTAGTATGCCAAGTCTAGTATGCCAAGTCTAGTATGCCAAGAGTCCCTCTAGGTTCTAGTCAGCTCCATACCTTGAGAATGAGAGAGATGGGAATCTCTTTCCGGGTCTCGAACTCTAACGCCCCGCGAAGGGAGTCAGAACACTGGAAGCTGGATTCTCTGCGAGCAGGGATGACAGCATCTCTTGTCAGTGCATCAGGCCGGGACACGGGCTCCTCTAAAGTTGAGGTCTGCTCCTACTTGCTTGGGCAAGGGAAGGTATATTTATACCCGGTAGGTGCCTTGGAATGTTAGCATTGACGTAAAGTCGGGCAGAGGAAGACGTCAGGAATGAACCCTTAAGGAATAGCGGTTCATGGATAATAAATGAGTTCTTGGAGAAATCAATAATCCTGTGCTAGGGGAACTCCCAAGAGCTTAAGGGTCTGGTTTCTAAGAACTTGTTGTGACGTTGGGGTGGACGGATGTAGGTGACCATGCCTGTATTTGGATAGCATGGCTAATGCCTAAATAAGGACTGGGATCTTATGCCTATATAAGGGCAATGCGAATTGTGCCTATATAAGGACATGTATCAGGAAAACCTTTATACGGACAGCTAAAGCGGAATACAACACCCACTCCACTTTCGAATGAACGATAGTACTAAATGCTAAACATTAAATGCTAAACATTAAACTGAGTACCACATGTTGCTAAAAACATTTCAGAAAGCATATTAAAAGAAGTTTAAAAAAACAACTGTTGCTAAACATGTAATGCAATAGGTACTGTACATCTAAAGCATTTCTTCATTCTAAGCATATATCGGAAATAAAATGCAACATGAATGAATAAACAGAAATATATACATATGACGAAATGGTTGACAGGTATTCAAAAATCAAAGCCATTTCATAACATGGTACTAAATGAAATTGTAGTAAATAAGGTGACAATGTGTCGCTGGAAGTATTCAAAGAAGTCCGTTCTATATGAATAGTTCTACTGTAAGCAGATTGAATTGCCATGTATTTTCAAAAATAGAGAGAAAAAAAAAAAAAATTAAATTTTTAGGAAGAGTTCCAAGATTTAGTTCTGTTTTGAAAATATGGAGGTCAAATTCATTGCTTCCCCGGTACACTGTAAGCCGAATCAAAGTCAGTGTATGGGTCTGTGGTAAACATGAAATCATCTACGCCTGTAGACAAAAGATCGTCTACCGATGTCGGTGACAGTTGGAATACCTTGTTTAGAAGGTTGACAGAGATGTGAAGCATCGCCTTCAGCATTGGATGCTGTAGCAACATTCGCGTCCGTTGTTACCTGTGTGCCTGTTGATCCATCTCGTACCTCAGCAGCAGCAGGAAGCGTCTGTG